>CAWUFW010012414.1:0-543745 GCA_963921515.1 Calotriton arnoldi
AGATAAGGGACCTGGTGGACCGCAGTGTATACCGGCACGTGGTTGGAGACACACCGGTGGCAGCAGGTGAGCAGTGAGGCCTGGGTCCGCAGTGTCGGCACTCTCTCTCTCTCTCCCTCTCTTCCTTTCACTGTCTCTCTCTCTTCCTCTGTTACTCTCTCTCTCCTTCTCCCTCTCTTCCTTTCACTGTCTCTCTCTCTTCCTCTGTTACTCTCTCTCTCCTTCTCCCTCTCTTCCTTTCACTGTCTCTCTCTCTTACTCTGTTACTCTCTCTCTCCTTCTCCCTCTCTTCCTTTCACTGTCTCTCTCTCTCTTCCTCTGTTTCTCTGTCTCTCTCCTTCTCCCTCTCTTCCTTTCACTGTCTCTCTCTCTCTTCCTCTGTTTCTCTCTCTCTCTCTTTCTCCCTCTCTCCCCCTTTCTCTCTCTCTTTCTCTCTCTCCCTCTCTTTCACTCTCTCTCTCTCTCCCTTTCTTTCTCTCTCTCTTTCTCTCTCTCTGTCCTTTGATGAGCGCATGACACACCATCTTATCTTGAATTTTGTCTTGCAGGCTGTGTCTTACAGATTGTCCAGAGAAGACCCACCATTGCTCTTCCGAATAGTTGTTTTGAGTTAAGTTTGAATAAAATAATTTGTTTGGAAATTCAAAGATGAATGGATGATTCTCCTTTTTCTGACCACACATGAATGTTAATTGTTGTACTTGTGCGACATCAGGCGAATTGTTTTGTTCATGATTTCGTAAAGGTGATGTTAAATATTTTTGTCCGGGGTAAGGCCCCTGGGGGGGGGGGGGTCCTGGGGGTGGTGGCAGTGGGTGTTGTGGCCCTCTTGGGGCTCCGAGCTGCATGATCAGTAGCTCCATGGCATCTGTTGTTCTTCAGGTGTGGCTCTGGTCTGGGCTCCCTTTTGTGGTGCTGGTTGTCGTCCGACTTAACACCAGGTAAGAGTAGGTGTTAAATCCCTGCTGCTAACGCACCTTATTGCCTGTTTTGGGATCTTATCGCCGATCTGGCTGGTCGTAGAGAATATTGCGAAGTGGTGTTATCGCGGCTTTTTGAACAGGAACGCCTACTCTGCATCTCATTGGCGTTAGTTGCAGGTGTCATCCGTGGCGACGTTTTTTGCAGCTGCTATCGCAGGAAAACTGGCGATATCAGCTGTTAGCACCTGCTTGTGAATAGGGCAATAAATCTATCGCCACTTTGGCTGCGATAAAGTGCAGCTAACTCGGCGATTAGTCCTTGAGAATATGCCCCTTTGTCCTTTTCTATCACGGCATGGATGGCACTGTGCTAATCCTATTCTTAAAGACTTTGATAGAAAAGCAGACATTTGAGGTGAGCAGATCTAGAGTGTCGCTGGTGTTGAGAGTGCTCTATACAGGAGCTGCTTTCCACCTAAACTTGAGAACTACATAAAGTTCTCTGCTTCTGTTTTGCATAATTTATGCGTCACTCTATGCCTGAAAGGGTATTGTTTTGACTTATACTGGGTGCTCCCTTGTATCTGGACAAAACTATACCTCTCTGAAGAGCTCTAACTAGAGTGAGACAGTGTGTCGGGGGTTGCTTTTACTCGTTTCATGTTGGCTTGGTTGGTATTTTACCAATTCATAGCTGTAATATTGTTCCTGGACTGGTAAATGGTTTTTGTCATGTAATAGCTTGGCGTGGACAGCACTGTGCTAGTCCTATGCTTAAACACTTTGCTGTAGAAATGACATAAGACTTTGTCTATCTCTATCTCGGCATGGATGGCACAGTGCTAATCCTATATTTAAAGACTTTGATAGAAAAGCAGACATTTAAGGTGAGCAGCTCAAGGGTGTCGCTGGTGTTGAGAGTGCTCTATAAAGGAGCTGCTTTCACCTAAACTTGAGAACTACCCAGAGTTCTCTGCTTCTTTTTTGCATAATTTATGCATCACTCTATGCCTGAAAGGGTATTGTTTTGACTTATACTGGGTGCTCCCTTGTGTCTGTACAAAGCTATACTGCTCTAAAGTTTCTAACTAGAATGAGACACTATGTCAGGGGTTTCTTTTACTCATTTCAGCTTGGCTTAGTTGGTATTTTACTAACTCAAAGCTGTAATATTGTGCCTGGAGTGGTAAATGGCTTTTGTCATTTTACAGCTTGGCGTGGGCAGCACTGTGGTAGTCCTATGCTTAAAGACTTTGCTCTTTTCTAACTCGGCATGGATGGCACTGTGCTAATACTATGCTAAAAGACTTTGATAGAAAAGCAGACATTTGAGGTGAGCAGATCTAGAGTGTCGCTGGTGTTGAGAGTGCTCTATACAGGAACTGCTTTCCACCTAAACTTGAAAACTACCCAGAGTTCTCTGCTTCTTTTTTGCATAATGTATGTGTCACTCTATGCCTGAAAGGGTATTGTTTTGACTTATACTGAGTGCTCGCTTGTGTCTGGACAAAGCTATAATTCTCTGAAAAGTTCTAATTACAGTGAGACACTGAGTTGGGTGTTGCTTTTACTCGCTTCAGGTTTGCTTGGTTGGTATTTTATCAATTCAAAGCTGTAATATTGTGCCTGGAGTAGTAAATGGCATTTGTCATTTTACAGCTCGGCGTGGACAGCACTGTGCTAGTCCTATGCTTAAAGACTTTGGGGCATATTTACAAGGGCTTTATCTCCGCTTTTTTGGCTTAAAAAGCCAAACAAGTGGAGATAAAACTATCACCCTATTTACAAGAGGGTGCTAACATGCATAATCGCATGTTAGCACTCTTTTTCCCAACGCTTCCCTTTGCATCTCTAATGAGATGCAAAGTGGGAGTACCCCAGATGGACTACTTTGCAAATATCGCTGATGTTCACATTGCGATATTTACAAGGCTGCCCCAGGATTTTAGCACACGTTAGTTTTTGGAGAAAACCGCTGTTTTCTCCAAAAACTAACGTCTGCTAAAATGCAGACTTACCTATCCCTAACATTGGGGTGGATTATGCTGATAAATCAGCAAAGTTATCACCGTTTTGCAGCGAACATCGCTGGAAAACCAGCGATGTTCCCTGCAAAACGGCGATAACCTCGCTATCTCTGGAATTTTTATCGCCCTGGAGAAACGTGTTGTTAATAACGCGCTACCAGGGCGATAAATTCCAGAGATAGCCTGCGAAAACAAAAATATCGCTAAGCACGGCCAGCGATAATTATTGCTGGCCGTTGATAATATGCCCCTTTGTCTTTTTCTCTCTCGGCATGGATGGCTCTGTGCTAATCCTATGCTTAAAGATTTTGATAGAAAAGCAAACATTTGAGGTGAGCAGATCTAGAGTGTCGCTGGTGTTGAGGGTGCTCTATACAGGAGCTGCTTTCCACCTAAACTTGAGAACTACCCAGAGTTCTCTGCTTTATTTTTGCATAATTTATGCATCACTCCATGCCTGAAAGGGTATTGTTTTGCCTTATACTGGGTGCTCCCTTGTGTTTGTACAAAGCTATACCTCTCTGAAGATCTCTAACTAGACAGCAACACTGTGTTGGGGGTTGCTTTTACTCATTTCAGCTTGGCTTGGTTGGTATTTTACCAACTCAAAGCTGTAATATTGTGCCTGGAGTGGTAAATGGCTTTTGTCATTTTACAGCTTGGCGTGGACAGCACTGTGCTAGTCCATATGCTTAAAGACTTTGCTCTATTCTATCTCGGCATGGATGGTACTGTGCTAATCCTATGCTTAAAGACTTTGATAGAAAACCAGACACTTGAGGTGAGCAGACCTAGAGTGTCGCTGGTGTTGAGAGTGCTCTATACAGGAGCTGCTTTCCACCTAAACTTGAGAACTACCCAGAGATCTCTGCTTCTTTTTTGCATAATTTATGTGTCACTCTATGCCTGAAAGGGTATTGTTTTGACTTATACTGGGTGCTCCCTTGTGTCTGGACAAGGCTATACCTCTCTAAAGAGCTCTAACTAGACTGGGACACTTGGTTGGTTGGTTGGTTGGTTGGTTGGTTGGTTGGTTGGTTGGTTGGTTGGTTGGTATTTTACCAATTCAAAACTGTAATATTGTTTCTGGAGTGGTAAATAGCTTTTGTCATTTTACAGCTCGGCGTGGACAGCACTGTGGTAGTCCTATGCTTAAAGACTTTGCTCTTTTCTAACTCGGCATGGATGGCACTGTGCTAATACTATGCTAAAAGACTTTGATAGAAAAGCAGACATTTGAGGTGAGCAGATCTAGAGTGTCGCTGGTGTTCAGAGTGCTCTATACAGGAACTGCTTTCCACCTAAATTTGAGAACTACCCAGAATTCTCTGCTTCTTTTTTCCATAATTTATGTGTCACTCTATGCCTGAAAGGGTATTGTTTTGACTTATACTGGGTGCTCCCTTGTGTCTGGACAAGGCTATACCTCTCTAAAGAGCTCTAACTAGAGTGAGACACTGTGTCGGGGGTTGCTTTTACTCATTTCAGGTTTGCTTTGTTGGTATTTTACCAATTCAAAGTTGTAATATTGTACCTGGAGTGGTAAATGGCTTTTATCGTTTTACAGCACGGTGTGGATAGCACTGTGCTGGTCCTATGCTTAAAGACTTTGCTGTAGAAATGGCAAAAGACTTTGGGGCATATTAGCAAGACAGGCAATACAATTATCGCCGTTTTAGCGCAGGAAACTGCTGCTAAAGCGGCGATAATGGGCTTGCTAATATGCGTATAGAATTCCAATAGAAGCCCAGGTTAGATGTGCAGGACATCTAACCTGGGCTTCTATTGAATTCTATAACGCATATTAGCAAGCCCATTATCGCCGTTTAGCGGCAGTTTCCTGCCGCTAAAACGGCGATAATTTTATTGCCGGTCTTGCTAATATGCCCCTTCGTCCTTTTCTATCTCGGCATAGATGGCACTGTGCTAATCCTATGCTTAAAGACTTTGATAGAAAAGCAGACGTTTGAGGTGAACAGATCTAGAGTGTTGCTTGTGTTGAGAGTGCTCTATACAGGAGCTGCTTTCCACCTAAACTGTAGAACTATCCAGAGTTCTCTGCTTCTTTTTTGCATAATTTATGCGTCACTCTATGCCTGAAAGGTATTGTTTTGACTTATACTGGGTGCTCCCTTGTGTCTGGACAAAGCTGTACTTCTCTGAAGAGCTCTAACTAGAGCGAGACACTGTGTCGGGGGTTGCTTTTACTCGTTTCAGGTTTGCTTGCTTGGTTGGTATTTTACCAAATCATAGCTGTAATATTGCTCCTGGAGTGGTAAATGGCTTTTGTCATTTTACAGCTCGGCGTGGACAGCACTGTACTAATCCTATGCTTAAATACTTTGCTGTAGAAATGGCAAAAGACTTTGGGGCATATTATCAAGGGCTCTATCGCTGCTTTAGCGGCACTTTTTGCCGCTAAAGTGGCGATATTTTATCGCCCTATTAGCAAGCTGTCGCTAACAGGTGTTAGCGACAGCTTTTAGGCGATAGCGACTGGTTTGGGTGCCGCTTTGCATGTCAGCGATATTTATCGCTAATGACATGCAAAGGAGGCGTTCCCAACCTAACAGTGACTGAAAGCAGTCGCTAACATCGCTATCGCCTATTAGCAATAACCGCGAAGCGATAAAAATACACGCGCTAACCGCGATTAGCGCTGGTTTTTTAGAACTGGTAAAAGCATGACTTAACAATAATAGTCAATGGGAGGTGGATTGTAAGGTTAAGTCCCCAGCATTAGCGCGGGGATTCTATTGCTGGATTTCTCGCGTTATTGCCGGGTTTCGCCGCTATCGCTGGATATTTTATCGCATTGGAGATAAACCTTGCTAATAGCATGTTATCTCCGCGGTAATATCCGGCGATAGAAAAACGCGCGCTAAGCAAGCTTTGCGATAATTATCGCAGGTTCTTGCTAATATGCCCTTTTGTCCTTTACTATATCGGCATGGATGGCACTTTGCTAATTCTATGCTTAAAGACTTTGATAGAAAAGCAGACATTTGAGGTGAGCAGATCTAGAGTGTCACTGGTGTTGAGGGTGCTCTATAAAGGAGCTGCTTTCACCTAAACTTGAGAACTACCCAGAGTTCTCTGCTTCTTTTTTGCATAATTTATTCATCACTCTATGCCTGAAAGGGTATTGTTTTGACTTATACTGGGTGCTCCCTTGTGTCTGTACAAAGCTATACCTCTCTGAAGATCTCTAACTAGAGTGAGACACTGTGTTGGGGGTGTTGCTTTTACTTATTTCAGCTTGGCTTGGTTGGTAATTTACCAATTCAAAGCTGTAATATTGTGCTTGGAGCGGTAAATGTCTTTTGTCATTTTACAGCTCGGCGTGGACAGCACTGTGGTAGTCCTATGCTTAAAGACTTTGTCCTTTTTTTTTTAATCTTGCCGTGTATGGCACTGTGCTTATCCTATGCTTAAAAACTTTGATAGAAAAGCAGACGTTTGAGGTGAACAGATCTAGAGTGTCGCTGGTGTGGAGAGTGCTCTATACAGGAGCTGCTTTCCACCTAAATTGTAGAACTATCCAGAGTTCTCTGCTTCTTTTTTGCATAATTTATGCGTCACTCTATGCCTGAAAGGGTATTGTTTTGACTTATACTGGGTGCTCCCTTGTGTCTGGACAAAGCTATACCTCTCTAAAGAGCTCTAACTAGAGCGAGACACTGTGTCGGGGGTTGCTTTTACTCATTTCAGGTTCGCTTTGTTGGTATTTTACCAATTCAAAGCTGTAATATTGTGCCTGGAGCGGTAAATGTCTTTTGTCATTTTACAGCTCGGCGTGGACAGCACTGTGCTAGTTCTATGCTTAAAGACTTTGCTGTAGATATGGCAAAAGACTAAGGGGCATATTAGCAAGACTGGCGATAAGAATTATCGCCGCTTTAGCGGCAGGAAACTGCCGCTAAAGCGGCGATAATGGGCTTGCTAATATGCGTTATAGAATTCAATAGAAGCCCAGGTTAGATGTGCAGGACATCTAACCTGGGCTTCTATTGAATTCCATAACGCATATTAGCAAGCCCATTATCGCTGTTTTAGCGGCAGTTTCCTGCCGCTAAAACTGCGATAATTTTAACGTGGGTCTTGCTAATATGCCCCTTTGTCCTTTTCTATCTCGGCATGGATGGCACTGTGCTAATCCTATGCTTAAAGACTTTGATAGAAAAGCAGACATTTGATGTGAGCAGATCAAGAGTGTTGCTGGTGTTGAGAGTGCTCTATACAGGAGCTGCTTTCACCTAAACTTGAGAACTACCCAGAGTTCTCTGCTTCTTTTTTGCATAATTTATGCGTCACTCTATGCCTGAAAAACTATTGTTTTGACTTATACTGGGTGCTCCCTTGTGTCTGCACAAAGCTCTACCTCTCTGAACAGCTCTAAATAGAGTGAGACACTGTGTCAGGGTTGCTTTTAATCATTTCAGGTTTGCTTGGTTGGTATTTTACCAATTTAAAGCTGTAAAATTGCACCTGGAGTGTTAAATGGCTTTTGTCATTTACAGCTCGGCGTGGACAGCACTGTGCTAGTCCTATGCTTAAAGACTTTGCTGTAGAAATGGCAAAAGACTTTGGGGCATATTAGCAACGCTTTGCGATAAATATCGCAAAGCGCGCTTAGCGCTCATTTTTTTATCGCCGGATATCGCTGGATTTTATCACCGAGATAGTGCGTTATTAGCAACGCGTATCTCCAAGGCGTTATTAAATCCAGCGATAGCCGTGATAACATGCTGTATCGCGGGAAAACAAGCGATGATTTCCCTGCGATACTGCAAACCTTGCTGATAGGCAGGCATGGACTCAGCCATGCAATCCCCCTCCCATGTTAAAGATGGCTAAGTTGTTCCCATGAGGGACAGGGTCAGACTGATTTGCTTATGTCCATGTCTGAACTGGGGTGGCGGAGTGAGCTAAAGAATGATGATGGATTAAACCCAGATCAGTTGACTGGGGGTGAGTGCTTGCAATGTTCAACACACCGTCCATCATCCCCTTTGGTTTTGCATAAGTTGTATTTTTAGCAGGTGTTAAAAACCTGCGATAAAGGGGGCTTAGCGCGGCTTTCAAGCTCGCATCGCGGGTCTTGTGCAGCCTTGCTAACATCCCGAAGCTGTGTTAGCGAGTGTTTACCAATGAGTTGTGTGGAGGAACGCCCACTTTGCATGTCATTAGCGATAAATATCGCTGACATGCAAAGCGGCACCAAAACGGTCGCTTTCGCCATAAAGCTGTTGCTAACAGCTGTTAGCGACAGCTTGCTAATAGGGCGATAGAAATATCGCCGCTTTAGCGGCAAAAAGTGCCGCTAAAGCGGCGATACCGCCCTTGCTAATATGCCCCCAAGTCCTTTTCTATCTCTGCATGGATGGCACTGATTTAATCCTATAATTAAAGACTTTGATAGAAAAGCAGACATTTGATGTGAGCAGATCAAGAGTGTCGCTGGTGTTGAGAGTGCTCTATACAGGAGCTGCTTTCACCTAAACTTGAGAACTACCAAGAGTTCTCTGCTTCTTTTTTGCATAATTTATGCATCACTCTATGCCTAAAAGGGTATTGTTTTGACTTATACCCGGTGCTCCCTTGTGTCTGGACAAAGCTATACCTCTCTAAAGAGTGCTAACTAGAACGAGACTTTGTGTCAGGGGTTTATTTACTCATTTCAGGTTGGCTTGGTTGGTATTTTACCAATTCAAAGCTTTAATATGGTTCCTGGAGTGATAAATGGCTTTTGTCATTTTACAGATCGGCGTGAACAGCACTGTGATAGTCCTATGCTTAAAGACTTTGCTGTAGATATGGCAAAAGACTTTGGGGCCGATTCCGATTCGTGCCGGAAATCTCACCGACCGAGCCGGACCCGGAGAGATTTCCGACCGAATCGGACCCTAGTAGCCCGACCGAACGAGTACGATGCGCACGTATGCTATCGGACTCGAGTCGGTCGGACTCCCATTGAAGTCAATTGGAGCCGGTCGTACAACGCGTGCCCGGGCTCCCATTGACTCAATGGAGTGCGAGGCGAACAAGGCGCCCCTACAGCGGGTGCGCGGCGAGCGACTCGTGCCGTACATGCACAGGTAGGGGGACCCATGGGTCCCCCTGTGTGCGACTTCGCACGAATACGCGTACAGGAGTCCGACACGGACCCCCAAAGTGCGGCTCCGACTGCTCTTTGGAGCCGGACTGCGCGAGTCGGTCGGACTGCTCGAGGTACTTACCCGGCCGGCGAACGTCTCCATTGCGCGGTGCGAGTCGAGTCCGTGCGAGTCGGTCAGAGCGGTCGGGTTCTGCGAAGCGAGTCGGTCGGCGATTTCGCGAGCGCACGCATCGTACTCGCTCGCCCGGACGCACGTACGAATCGGTCGGGAAATAGGGCTCCGAATCGGATCCGGTTAAGCCGAATCCGATTCGGTGCCCTACCGGCCGAGATCGGAATCGACCCCTTTGTCTTTTTCTATTTCGGCATGGATTGCACTGTGCTAATCCTATGCTTAAAGACTTTGATAGAAAAGCAGACATTTGAGGTGAGCAGATCTAGAGTGTCCTTGGTGTTGAGAGTGCTCTATACAGGAGCTGCTTTCCACCTAAACTTGAGAACTACCCAGAGTTCTCTGCTTCTTTTTTACATAATTTATGCGTCACTCTATGCCTAAAAAGGTATTGTTTTGACTTATACTGGGTGCTCCCTCGTGTCTGGACAAAGCTATACCTCTCTAAAGAGCTCTAACTAAGGCGAGACACTGTGTCGGGGTTGCTTTTACTCATTTCAGGTTTGCTTGGTTGGCTTATTAACAATTCAAAGCTATAATATTGTACCTGGAATGGTAAAGGGATTTTTGTCATTTTATAGCTCGGCATGGACAGCACTGTGCTAGTCCTATGCTTAAAGACTTTGCTGTAGAAATGGCAAAAGACTTTGGGGCATATTAGCAAGGCGATTATCGCCACTTTAGCGGGACTTTTCCCCGCTAAGCGTGCGATAATATTATCGCTTTATCAACAAGCTGTCGCTAACTGCTGTTAGCGACAGCTTGTAAGCGATAGCGACCAGGTTGGGTGCCGCTTTGCATGCCAGCGATATTTATCGCTAATGGCATGCAAAGTAGGCGTTCCCCACCTAACAGCGACTGGAAACAGTCACTGAGGTCGCTAACGCCTATCAGCGAGGCAGGGGCGGTGATTAGCGAACCAGCGCTAAACACGTTTAGCGCTGGTTTGCTAACACCTGGTCCCACCCTGACTTAGCCATGTAATCCAATGAGAGGTGGATTACATGGCTAAGTCCCCCTCGAACTATCAGCAAGCAGAACTGGGGAACAATGTGAATATCGCCTGTTTTCAGGCGATATTCACACTGTTCTCCAAGGTTTCTATCGCTTTGGAGATTAGCATTGCTGATTGCACGCTAACTCCGCGATAGAAACCGGCGATGCCTGGCGATAATTATCCAAGCGCTAATTGCGCTTTGCGATAATTATCGCCAGGCATTGCTAATATGCCCCTTTGTCCTTTTCTATCTCGGCATGGATGGCACTGTGCTAATCCTATGCTTAAAGACTTTGATAGAAAAGCAGACATTTGATGTGAGCAGATCAAGAGTGTCGCCGGTGTTGAGAGTGCTCTATACAGTAGCTGCTTTCACCTAAACTTGAGAACTACCCAGAGTTCTCTGCTTCTTTTTTGCATAATTTATGCATCACTCTATGCCTAAAAGGCTATTGTTTTGACTTATACCGGGGTCTCCCTTGTGTCTGGACAAAGCTATACCTCTCTAAAGAACACTAACTAGAATGAGACTCTGTGTCAGGGGTTTATTTACTCATTTCAGGTTGGCTTGGTTGGTTTTTTACCAATTCAAAGCTTTAATATGGTGCCTGGAGTGATAAATGGCTTTTGTCATTTTACAGATCGGCGTGAACAGCACTGTGATAGTCCTATGCTTAAAGACTTTGCTGTAGATGGCAAAAGACTTTGTCCTTTTCTATCTCGGCATGGATGGACCTGTGCTAATCCTATGCTTAAAGACTTTGATAGAAAAGCAGACATTTGAGGTGAGCAGATCAAGAGTGTCGCTGGTGTTGAGAGTGCTCTATAAAGGAGCTGCTTTCACCTAAACTTGAGAACTACCCAGAGTTCTCTGCTTCTTTTTTGCATAATTTATGCATCACTCTATACCTGAAAGTGTATTGTTTTGACTTATACTGGGTGCTCCCTTGAGTCTGGACAAAGATATACCTCTCTGAAGACCTCTAACTAGAGCGAGACACTGAGGGGCATATTCACAAGGAGCTATCGCCGAATTAACTACACTTTATCGCAGCCAAAGTCGTGATAAATTTACCCCCCCATTCACAAGCCGGTGTTAACAGCCCACAGCACCAGTTTACCCGCGATAGCCGCCGCAAAAAACATCGCAACTGAGGACCCTCGCAAATATTGCTAATGAGATGCAGAGTAGGCATTCCCGTGACTAAATCCGAGACAACAGCACACCTCAACATTCACAACGACCAGCCACATCCGCGATAAAAACACAAAACAGGCGATAAGGCGCGTTAGCACCAGGAAATCTACACCTGCTCTGACCTGGTGTAAACTCGGACGGCAGCCAGCACCACAAAAGGGAGCACAGCCCAGGGCCACATCCGAAGGGCAACAGATACCATGGAGCCACCCATCATGCGGCCCGGACACCCAAGAGGGCCACAACACCCACCGCCACCACCCCAGGACCACCCCTCCCTGGCACCCCCCCAACCAAAGACATGCCACATCAGCCACACCTAAACATGTACAAAATATTCCGCTTGATGCCGCACAATCACAACTGGTGACATGGATGTGTCGTCACAGAAATGACCAGTACACATTCACTTTCGAAGCAACAAATGAAACTTTATTAAAATGAACATCGAAATGAAATTAAGACACATGGCCGGTCCCCTCCGGACAATACGTAGGTCACAGCCTGTAAGACAAAAAACATGATGAGAAGGTGTGTCCTGTGCACATCAGAGGACAGAGAGAGAGCGAAGGAGAGAGAGAGGAAGAAAGGAAGAGAGGGAGAGAGAGAGAGAGAGGAAGAGAGGGAGAGAGAAGAGGAGAGAGAGAGGAAGAGAGGGAGGGAGAGAGAGGAAGAGAGGGCGATAGAGAGGAAGAGAGGGAGAGAGAGAGAGAGAAGAGGAGAGAGAGAGGAAGAGAGGGAGGGAGAGAGATAGAGAAGAGGAGAGAGAGAGAGGAAAAGAGGAAAAGAGAGAGAGAGAGTGCCGCCCCTGTGCACCCAGGCCACACTGCTCACCTGCTGCCACCGGTGTGTCTCCAACCACGTGCCGGTATGTAGTGCAGTTCACCAGGTCACACATCTCATTCAGAGCCGTCAGCTGAAACAGAGCCCAGATACATGACTGGAACAGTACACACACTTGCACAAGACAACATCGCCTGCCCGCCCATGCACACCCAGGCAGAGGCACCCCAACCTCTCCCGCTGCCCATCGGAGCATGCACACCCAGGCCTCAATGCTCACCTTCCGCCACCGGTGCATAGACAGGAGGTCCCACCACGTGCCGCTGCAAGCCACAAGCCCGGGGCCCGCGGTCATGGCACCCTCCACATCATGCAGCCCCGCTCCGCAGGCCACCAGGTCTCACGTTTGGTGCTGGGTCTTGATTACTCCATGGCAGAGGACATACCAGTGCACCCGGCACCATCGCAGGCTGCACACCCGCTCAGCCCAATGAGTGCCACCAACTCTGGCATCCCGGAAGCGACGCCACGGGGCGGTAGGCCCGCGCTGCCCGCTGGCTCTGGCCTACACTGCGGTCCAGCAGGGCACACAAAACCTGAGCTGTCTGGACCGCCGGGACGGGGCATCATCGCAGGCTGCACACTCGCTCAGCAGCTCAAGGTGCCACTGACTCAGTGCACCCAAAGTCACCGTCCTGTGGCGGGGTGCCTGTGAGGTCCGCAAGGCCTCTGGTGCCACTAACCCTGTGCAACCCCAGTCTGCGCCACGTGGTGGTAGGCCCGTGCCATACTCACAGGCCTCGGATGCCACTAACCCTGTGCAACCCCAGTCTGCGCCACGTGGTGGTAGACCCGTGCCATACTCAAGGCCTCGGATGCCACTAACTCTGTGCGCAGCAACTCATGGGCCCTATATGAGTGCGAACCGTGGGGCGTCCGTCATCCAGTCACCACCGGAAGAGGGGAATGTGATGTCGTCGGACCCTTATGTTGGTGGAGTCACATGGCCGCTGACGCCTGTGCCGGATGGGTGTGGTGTGTGTGAAAACCTGCCCTCAGGGAGTGGCTGTGACATGCTGAAGACTAGACCAGTGACCTGCACACCACCAGCGAGTACGGCTGTGACGGGTAGCAATGAGGGCCCCCCCTCGGGGCGTAAGCGGAGTGGACTGGCCTGCCGTACGCCCGACCAGTGCAGGGCTTGCAACAATGACTCGTGGGCTCTGGGCGTGGTCCAGTCCATGTCCGGACAAGGAAGTGACTGATGCGTGTGTCCCTGCTGCAGTGTTCACGGAACCCGCTACACAAGATGCAATGTCGCACCCCCTTACTGGCATCCCACAGGATGAACATCATTGACGCAAGGGAAGGCACTGTCCCTACATTCATCCACACATCCACACAGGAATGACGTAAGACATTACACAGCAGTGCGTCACTGGATATTTATTTGCACATCTAGTGCAGTCATGCAGCTGGAGCGGTACAGGGCAATGCCGAGCACACCACACAATATGGGCCTCTGGAGGGCCAGCCAGTGTCCATTCCGGGATGATCTGTACTGCAGAAGAGGAAGGGTACAGTCCGCAGTCTGTCCGCCGTGTCATTGGTCGTCAAACAGCATGTGGCAGTCCATGTCGCTGTCCAAGGTGAGTGCCTCGGAGTGTATCGGGGGTCAGTGGTAGGTCTTGAGGCCATGTGCGGCACCAAGCAGAAACAGGCAAGGTGGCAGTAATGGATGCTAGTGCCTGGTCCTCCTGACCACAGTCCCATCCACGTCCTCATCCCTGGGTGTGTGCCCTGCCCCACCTGTGGGTGTTGCAGTGCCGACTGCGGCACTGTGTGCCACTGACTCATCAGGGGCCGGAGGAGGATTGTCGGCCGCACTGTGTGGCAGTGACACATCAGGTGCCGGAGTGGATATGCCTGCCGCACTGGGAGGCACTGACACACCAGGGGGCAGAGATGTGGATGGTGTGGGGGCAGCAGCATTCATCATCGCCATGCCTTGTGGCAGCAATGCCATGATGAGGACATGCAGGGCACGGTGAGATCCCAGCTACATTTTGCTGATGTGCAGCGGATGCTGCCATCCTTTCCCCCTCCATCCGCACCATGTCCTCCATGAGCCTCCGCATGTGTGCCAGCTCAAGGCTGGCATCGCTGGGGCCACTGTGAGTGGACAGGTATTCTTCCCTCCGCGTCATGACTCCAGAGATGTCAGTCAGGGCTCGCTGGAGACCATGGGGCAGACATAGACACCCAAGGATGGCATCCAGTTTGTTAGCCATGAGCTCGAACCCCACTCGCACCTGCTCGGCCATCTCCTTCTGGCCCTCCAGCACACGGCGTTGGAAGGCCATTTGTTGTTCCTGGGGGTCTTGGGAGGGTGCCGGGGCTGTGGGTGCCTCCTGCTGGGTGGTTTGGCTGGTGGGTGGGGTCTCATGGATGTAGCTGGGCTGCCCTGATCCTGGAGGTGAGTTGCAGAGGTGGTCAATGAGGTCTTGGATGGTTTGGATGTCGATGCTGGTGTTGTCCTCCTCCTCGTCATCAGTGAAGAGTGGCTGTGACTGCTCTGCAGGAGGTGTTGAAGATGCCCCTGCGATGTGAAGGGGAGATGGTGTATTACAATGTGTCCACATGTATGTAGCCGCATGGTACAGGTTGACATTAAGACAGCATGGCATTGTACATTGTGACAGTGTGTGGGTCTGGGCGAGGACCCAGAGTGATTGTGGGTGTGCACTGTGCCCTGCTTGCTTGTGCATGTGTGCCATTGTGGCCATCTCCTCCCGTCCCCCCAGTACCTGGTGGTCACTGACCCTGTTGCGGTTGTGTTGTGTCCTGTCGAGCAGTGTCCGGTCCCCCGACTCCGGCCACAGTCTCCACACTGATGACTGTCGACACCAGCTCCTCCATGTCATCCAGCTCCAGCTGTGGCGCTGGGCCCCCACCTCCTGTCTGCGTTGCTGCCTTCAGGTTGGCGGAGAGTTTATCCTTGGTCTTCCGCTTGATGTCATTCCATCGCCTCTTGACCTCGTCCATTGTCCGCTTGTGCTCTCCGACTGCATTCACCTTGTCGACGATGACCCGCCATATTCCATTTTTGGTGCCCAATGACACGTTGGAGGTGACGAAGAGTTGTTGATGGTGTTCCATCACCTCCGTGACTATGATCCTGTTCGCCTGCGGACTGAACTTGGTCTTCTTGGTCTTCTTGTCCTTGCCCTTCCCTGTCCCCGAGGTCCCAGGCTGGTCGTCCGGGGTGCTTGTGGGGTTGCGCTGGTCCTCTGCGCCTGCTCCGGCTGCCTCCATGGCGCTTGTGTGTTGGTCAGTATGTGTGTGGGTTTTTCTGCTTTTATGGAGGTTTCTGACGCCTGCCAGGTGTGTGTTGCAGGCCTGGGCGCTGCTTGTCGCTGGTTTCCTCATCGCGCTTTGGCCCATCGCGTGTTTTTGGTGTTGTGGTTTGTGTTTTTATCTCCATCGTGGTGGTTGTATCGCTGACTTTGTCCGCGGTTTCGGCAGACTGTCGCATGGTACCGCCTTGTTGTGAATTCCACGTTGACACGGGGTTATTTTCCCGTGATAGGCTGCGTTATTGAAAGTTGCGTTACGCTACTCTTGCGGTAGTTATCACACGTTCTTGTGAATATACCCCCGAGTCGGGGGTTGCTTTTACTCATTTCAGGTTGGCTTGGTTTTTATTTTACCAATTCAAAGCTGTAATATTGTGCCTGGAGTGGTAAATGTCTTTTGTCATTTTACAGCTCGGCGTGGACAGCATTGTGCTAGTCCTATGCTTAAAGACTTTGCTCTTTTCTATCTCGGCATGGATGGCACTGTGCTAATCCTATGCTTAAAGACTTTGATAGAAAAGCAGACATTTGAGGTGAGCGGATCAAGAGTGTCGCTGGTGTTGAGAGTGCTCTATAAAGGAGCTGCTGTCACCTAAACTCGAGACCTACCCAGAGTTCTCTGCTTCTTTTTTGCATAATTTATGCATCACTCTATGCCTGAAAGGGTATTGTTTTGACTTATACTGGGTGCTCCCTTGTGTCTGGACAAAGCTACACCTCTCTGAAGACCACTAACTAGAGGTGGACACTGTGGGGCTTATTTACAAGGCCCTTGTGCCACTTTTGTGTCATTTTTAACATGTGAAAAGTGACGCAAAAGTGGCACAAGGGCTTGTAAATCTGCTCCTGTGTTGGGGGTTGCTTTTACTCATTTCACGTTGGCTTGGTTGGTATTTTACCAATTCAAAGCTGTAATATTGTGCCTGGAGTGGTAAATGGCTTTTGTCATTTTACAGCTTGGCGTGGTCAGCACTGTGCTAGTCCTATGCTTAAAGACTTTGCTGTAGAAATGGCAAAAGACATTGGGGGATATTCTCAAGAACGTGTGTTAACTATCGCCAAAATCGTTTAACGCAACTTTTCACATTGCAGTCTATCGCGGGAAAATAACACTGTGTTAACGCAGCATTCACAACGCGGCGGCACCATGCGATAGTCTCACGATAACGCGACAAATGCCCGCATTAAAATGAACGCGATGCCCAGAAAATGCGAAACACGGACGCGAAAAAAGTTGCGATGACCCCAATGGCGATACAAAAATCAGCGAAAACCAGCGACAGGCCGGCGATTCCCACGTGCCGTGTGTGAGAGTGCACAATAAAAGCAGAGAAATAAAAAGCCATAAAAATGCAACTGCGTAGCACCATGGACGCACCCGGACCGAGTGCAGAGGACAACACGAACCCCACAAGCCCCACAGACGACCAGCCAGGAACCCCGGGGCAGGAGAAGGGCAAAGAGAAGAGGAAGAGGAAGACGGGGTTCAGTCCGCAGGAAAACCGGATCATCGTCACGGAGGTGACCGAACACTACCAACAACTGTTCGTCACCTCCACTGTGTCATCGGCAACACAAACGGAAATATGGCAGTCCATCGTGAACAGCGTGAATGCAGTCGGAGTGTCGAGGAGATCAATGGAGGAGGTCAAGAGGCGCTGGCATGACGTCTAAAGCCAAACCAAGCAGAAACTCGCTGCCAACCGGAAGGCAGCAACGGCCACTGGAGGTGGGAGTCCTGCGCCACAGGAGGAGCTGGATGAGCTGGAGGAAATGGTGGCCACAGTCATCAGTGCGGAGACGGTGCAAGGAGTTGGGGGTCTGGACACTGCTCGATATGACCTCACCCAACAGCAACAGGGTGAGTAACCACCAGGGACTGGGGTGACGGGGGGAGACGGGCACAATGGCACACATGCACAATCAAGAATAGTACACTGCACACCCACAATGACTGTGGAACCTGTCCCTGATGGCCTAGGCACACTGCAGCACACACAGAAACACCAAGTAGGCCCCCGTCTACCAAGTGCACAAATGCCCCCCTCCCTCTCACCAATCTCACAACTTACCCATGGACATGTGCTGAACCCAGCAAAGCAGCGGATCTGTGAGCCACACTGACAATGCAAGTGACACTGCATGACCAATTGCATGGCTGCAGTCAAAATACATGACATGGTGCACGCCACGACACTGAGGTGGCCCAGTGTGGATAACATCCTCAAAGGAGCAGGTCACACTCTGACACATCCACATGCACATACAACCCCTGACGTCAACAACACATCTGCAGAAAACAATGCACAAGAGTACAAAATCCGTACAGGAGCACAAATGACCCAAGTCGCCAACATCTCAGCACCGTAAAAGCACACAAGTGAAAGGCACACCGCCTCAAAGGGATAAGGGGCCGCAAAATCAGAGCTGCAGGGGCGACTCTCCCACAATGCAGCACACACACTTAGCAATCACAGCACATCAACATTGACCACAATGTGGTAGAAAGTGCCACACGTACACCACAGAACAGAGGACACAACTGGTGCCGCATGTGCATAGAAAATGGCCAATCACATCAGGCATAGCAGGAAACTGTCAGATGATAATGTACGAGTACAACCTCACATCCGTCATGTAGTCGGAATGTCCACTGTCCCCCATCAAATACCCAGCTCCTCCAAAACAGTCACAATGTACGTTGTCATGCAGTCAGTAGGTAAACATGTACAATGCGTGCAGATACATGGAACACACTGTTAACCTGCATCTCCCCTTCACATTGCAGAGGGACAATCAAGACCTCCTGCAGAGCAGAGCAGACATCTCTTCAGTGATGAGGAGGAGGAACCCCTGGCCATCTGCTCCGACACCCTCCAACGGCTCGTGGACAGCCTCCGCACCCCACCTCCAGGAGCAGGGCAGCCCAGCTGCATCGAGGTGATACCAACCCCTGCACAGACCACACAGCAGGAAGCACCCACCACCATGGCTGGCTCCCAGCACCTCACCGAAGAACACATGGCATTCCAATGCCGTGTGTCAGACTGCCAGAGGGGGCTGGCTGAACAGGTGCGGGTGGGTTTTGACCTCATGGCAGCCAAACTAGATGCCATATGTGGGTGTCTCAGTCCCATCAGGGACCACTTACAGTCCCTAACGGACACCCACAGTCCGCTCCATGCACTACAACAATCCTTGGCTGACCTCGATGGATCCATTACTCAGATACAAGAACTGTCTAGGCAGAGAGGCTCCAGCGACGACAGCACAGAGTTGGCACAGATGCGGAGGACAATGGAGAACATGGAGTGGATGCAGGCAGGAAGGATGGCTGCCTCGGCTGAACACCAGCGAGATGTAGCTGGGATCTACCATGCCCTGCAGATCCTCATCTTGCCATTGCTGCCACAGAGCCTGTCCCAGATGACTGCTGCAGGAACTTCAACACACACATCTCCGCCCCCTGATGTGTCAGTGGCACACAGTGATGCAGCCATACCACCTCCGCCCCATGATGTGTCAGTGGCACACAGTGATGCAGCCATAACACCACCACACACACCTGGCACACCTGACACAGAAGACGTATCAGAGGACTAAGATGTGGACGGTAATGACTCTGTGTCAAAAAGGAGGTTGTAGCATTCATCCCCCGCCATATGGCCTGTTTCTGCTTGGTACAGCCCTCTGCATCATGCCCTGGTACTACACCTTCCACTGTCCCCCGAAACACTCTGCAACATTCACCTGGACCCCGACATGGACTGCCATATCTGCTCTGGTTACCAATGACACAGCAAACAGGCTGCGGACTCAACCCTTCCTCTACCGATTAACCTGTCATCCCCTAAAGGACTCTGTTTGGCCCTCCACTGGGCAACCATGTAATGTGGGGTGTGCATGGCCATGTACTGCTCCAGCTCCAACACTCCACAGGATGTGAATAAAACATTCCTAATCACACAGATGTGTCATGTCTATGTTCAATCAAGTATAACAGTATGGATGACTGTAGGGACATTGATTGCACAATAAGGTACACCCTGGTAAATGACATCAATGCGCATGTTTGACCGTGACACACATGGCCAATTACATGACTGTGGAGGTGTGAACTAGCTGTGGCCTCATTGATCATGAACAACAATCTTGCAACCCCCCAACGTAGCCCCACGTCCATGTATTAAATAGGGCTGTGTGTAAATATGTCAAAGTCGGTAGGAGGCCTAAAGTAGTGTCCCACATCACATGTGACAACAGAACATCTCTTCGCATACCTACACACACTCAACTGTGTGGACACAGCCTGATTTGATGGAACACATTGATTCACATGGCAAGAAGTTGGACACCATACTCACATTGCTGAAGACACGTAAGCGCACAGGTCTACCAGCAACTCTCCCAACCACAATGTCTGGCTCACAGAGGTGGAGCTGGCAATAGGGACTCACCCCTAAGTGAAATGCGTCAGTTAGTCCCTCCCTGTGTACGGACAATGCTCATTGGGGCACACGATTTGGCATGCAAATCAACACTCATCACAGTTGAACACTAGTGAAGCTGCGTACACTTTATTAGCATGTCTGTGTCAGTAAGGGCAAGAAAAGGGCCACAACATGCAGACCAATGCATCATACACTAACAGGCAGCCAAGGAACATGTAGAGGTGCAAGACATGGGGAGGCACAAATGAACACCAACCATGACGGATGCCAACGGTCTCAGCCCACCTTGCCTTGCTGGACGAGTCATGTGGTGTTTGGCGAATGCTCATTGCACTGTGTTAGGGGACACCACTCACAGCCCATGGGATCTGCATAGTCCTGTACCACCGGACAGCGCTGACTGTCTGCTATGCTGACAGTGAGCAGGTGAAGGAGTCCAACAAGGTCACATGTAAGCCTGGGCGTAGTTCGCGAAGTAGCGCTACGCGAAGCTACGCAAGTGCAGTTCGCACTACGCGAGCTACGCGTAGCACTACGCGGGCTGCGTGAGTGCACTGTTCGCAATGATTGCACAGTGCCGGATGCTTGTCCGCACTGTGCAATCATTGAAAACGGCATCTTGCACAGTGCGAGCTGTCTTTACTGCCGCTCGAGTAGATTTTTACTCGAGCGGCAGCTTTCTCAACGCGGACTGGTAGTTTCTCATCGCGAGCGGTCGCGAGCATGCGCGACCACTCGCAATGAGAAACCTGACCTCCCCGCGTTGAGCATCTCGCCGGGAGGTTTTATTTCCACGCTCGCGATCGGCAACTTGATGTTGCTGATCGCGAACGAGGAAAAAGTCTCGCCGGGATGTCATTTTGCTTGCTCGCGGTCGCCAACTTGACGTTGAGGACCGCGAGCAAGCAAAAAATGACCGCTGCACTACGCTACGCGTGTTTGCACTGTGCTACGTGCAATTCGCGTTGTGCGAAGTAGCGCAAACTTCGCAAACTACGCGAGCGTAGCGTAGTGCTTTGCCCAGGGTTAGTCACATGTAGTACTACATTGCCATGTGTGTACTCTCCCTCCAGCGGTGTGTCAGGTTGAGGAACGTTGCCAGGCGCCGCTGTCCACTCACCTTGCACAGGTGTGTGTCAACCCGCAGTCTTGCACGCACATGCATTCTGAGTCCAGGCGAATGCAGACATGTCCTCTGTCATGGTGGGATATGTGTCCATTTCCCCAAGATGCAAAAGGGTGATGGGACCTATGGCATGGGTTACAATCTTTTGTGGCTGCAGGAACGTAGTTACTCGTCCATGAAAGCGAGCGCAGTTTCATGGGCAATCAGTTCCAAGAGTACGTCGTTGTTGACTTCAACGAACGCGGGGGCTAGTCAATCCATTAGCTGGTCTGGACAGATGTGTTCCGTCCACACCGTTTCACCAATCCGCAGCACAGCCCAATAGGGGTGCGCTTTGATGTGGTCACTGCACACGAGGAATTGTGCGATCTCACATGCCCAACTGCCAGCACATACGCCCAATACCAAGGCATCCCATGAATGGGTATCACGGTTACACTCCTGGTCGTGGTCCAACAGGGGGAGCACACATATGTCATAATCCAGTTCAGCTACCGTTGTGTTGGATAGGCAGACATCCATGGGCCACTCGAATATGCATGATCGGCAGTGGAACCAGGGCTGGACGCAGGTGACATACGCAAGACGGAAGCTCAGACGGTAACTGATGCGCAACACTGCCAGTGGCAGTGCCCCCAACAAATGCAGCATTCGGTCACGGTATAGTTCCACGTGACAGGGGTTGTGCATGTGCCCGGGATGTTCTGACATTGCATTGTTCGCACTCGTAGAACCGGCACTCTTCTGACCTGCGGCTGTTATGTGGATGATATGCCACAGCTCGGAGCAATGAGTCGTTAGAGTGTGCAAAGTTTGTACGTATGGGTTGTCCTGTACGTAAGTGTCAAGGCCGTTCCATGCAGGAGTACCTCGAGCAAGGACTTCTGTGCGTGGGGTGTGGATACATTGATCTTTCATTGGTGCCGTGTGTAGTGTGGGAGTCGTCTTTGTCTGCCATGGTATCTCTCTTAGGGGGTGCCTGCCGCATGCATTTCCAAGGTCGGGGGTGCAGATGCCCTTCCGCCTTCTGTATTGAGACAAAGGGGCTTTCACCCCTAATGTTAGTCAGACTACTGCTTGTATCCTGGGAATGTGATGTGGCTATCGTGCTGCAATTGAGGCTAGGCCTTGGGCTTATGGTGCACCAAAAGCGATGTACACACACACCAGTTGCCATGTATGAGCCAAGACCCAGAGCGGCCTTGCGCTCCTTGTACAGTCCCTTCGTGCGTGGACGCCCTCTGGCTGCATGCAACATTGCAACATTGTCGATTGCGGGCCGTGTGGCGCAGACACTGCAACAGAGACACACGCATCAGTTGGTTTCCTGTGCAGCCCAGATATGAACCACGCCCAGAGGCCAGGGATAATTGTTCACACCCCTACGCTGGCCTAGGGTACGCCGACCCAACCCACTCGGCGTACGTATAAAGGGGGGAACGACGACGCTACGTGTCCCAGTTCTTCCCCACTGCCTGAGGTGACATGGCTGCGTCCGCCTGGCCTACGACAAGACTCAATCATATAGGGTCCATGACTTGCGTTGCACGGAGTCGGTGGCACCGGCTGCACTGCGGGCGGCACGGGCCTACCGCCACGGGACGGTGACTTACTGTGCACTGAGGTAGGGGCACCTAAAGTGCTGAGCTGGTGTGCAGCCTGCGATGATGACGTGTGCACTAATATGGTCTCTGCCATTGCAATATCAAGACCCAGAGTCAAGTGTGTGCCTGGTGGAGCGCAATGTAGGCCTGAGCCAGCGTGCAGCGCGGGCCTACCGCCACGTGGCGTTGCCTCGCGTTTCACAGAGTTAGTGGCACCTAGAGAGCTGAGCTAGTGTGCAGCCTGCGATGATGACGTTTGCACTGATATGATCTCTGCCATTGCAAAATCAAGTCCCAGAGTCAAGTGTGCGACCTGGTGGCCCGCGCTGCGGGGATGCGTGATGTGGAGGCTGCCAAGGTCGCGGGCCCCGGGCTCGTAGCTTGCACAGGGACGTGGTGGGCCCTCTTGGAGAGACGCCAGTGGCGGAAGGTGAGCAGTGTGGCCAGGGTGCGCAGGGGCGAGCAATCCCCGCTGGGCGGCGGGAAGGGCTGGGGTGCAGCGGCCTGTGTGCGCAGGGGCGGCCAAGCGATGTTGCCATGTGCAATGATATGTGCTCTGCCGACATTAGCTGTGGACTCTGTTTCACATGAGGGACCTGGTGGCATGCAGTGTGAACCGGCACGTGGTTGGAGACACACCGGTGGCAGCAGGTGAGCAGTGTGGCCTAGGTGCGCAGGGGCGGGCAATCCCCGCTGGGCGGCGGGAGGGGCTGGGGTGCAGCAGCCTGGGTGCGCAGTGTCGGCACTCTCTCTCCCTCTCCCTCTCTTCCTTTCGCTGTCTCTCTCTCTTCCTCTGTTACTCTCTCTCTCCTTCTCCCTCTCTCCCCCTTTCTCTCTTTCTCTTTCTCTTTCTCTCTCTCCCTCTCTTTCTCTATCTCTCTTTCTCTTTCTCTCTCTCACTCTCCCTCTCTTTCTTTCGCTGTCTCTCTCTCCCTCTCTCTCTCTCCTTCTCCCTCTCTCCCCCTTTCTCTCTCTCACTTTCACTGTCTCTCTCTCCCTCTGTTGCTCTCTCTCTCCTTCTCCCTCTCTCCCCCTTTCTCTCTCTTTCTCTCTCTCCCTCTCTCTCCCTCTCTTTCACACTCTCTCTCTCCCCTTGTTTCTCTCTCTCTTTCTCTCCCTCTCTGTCCTTTGTTGAGCGCATGACACACCTTCTTATCTTCAATTTTGTCTTGCAGGCTGTGACTTACAGTTTGTCCGGAGAAGACCCGCCATGACTCTTCCAATTATTGATGTTGAGTTGAATTTGAATAAATTGATTATTTTTGGAATTCTAAGATGTATGTCTGTTTTTCCTTTTTCGGACCACACATGGATGTTGGTTGTTGTACTTGTGCGACATCAGGCGGATTGTTGTGTTCATGTATTTGTAAGGTAGACGTGGAATATCTTTGTCCGCGGGTGGGGGGGTTGGGGGGTGCCTGGGGTAGGGCCCGGGGGGGGGGGTGGCGGGCCTGGGGGTGGTGGCGGTGGGTGTTGTGGCCCTCTTGGGGCTACGAGTTGCTTGATCAGTAGCTCGGTGGCATCTGTTGTTCTTCTGGTGTGGCTGTGGGCCGGGCTCCCTTTCATGGTGCAGGTTGTCGTCCGACTTAACACCAGGTAAGAGCAGGAGTTAAATCCCTGCTGCTAACGCGCCGTATCACAAGTTTTTGATTCTTATCGCCGATCTGGCTGGTCGTTGGGAATGTTGCGTAGTGGTGTTTCTGTGGGTTTTTGCACGGGAACGCCTACACTGCATCTCATTAGCGTTAGTTGCCGGTGTCATCCGTGGCGATGTTTTTTGCGGCTGCTGTCGCAGGATAACTGGCGATATCGGCTGTTAGCACCAGCTTGGGAATGGTGCGATGAATTTATCACAACTTTGGCTGCGATAAAGTGCCGCTAACTCGGCGATAAGTCCTTGAGAATATGCCCCTTTGTCTTTTTCTATCTCGGCATGGATGGCACTGTGCTAATCCTATGCTTAAAGACTTTGATAGAAAAGCAGACGTTTGAGGTGAACTGATCTAGAGTGTCGCTGGTGTTGAGAGTGCTCTATACAGCAGCTGCTTTCCACCTAAACTGTAGAACTACCCAGAGTTCTCTGCTTCTTTTTTGCATAATTTATGCGTCACTCTATGCCTGAAAGGGTATTGTTTTGACTTATAATGGGTGCGCCCTTGTGTCTGGACAAAGCCTTATCTCTCTGAAGAGCTCTAACTAGAGCGAGACACTGTGTCGGGGATTTTGTTTTTACTCATTTCAGGTTTCCTTGGTTGGTGTTTTATGAAATCAAAGCTGTAATATTGCGTCTGAAGTGGTTAATGGCTTTTGTCATTTTATAGTTCAGTGTGGACAGCACTGTGCTAGTTCTATGCTCAAAGACTTTGCTGTAGAAATGGCAGAAGACTTTGGGGCATATTAGCAAGACCAGTGATAAAATTATCGCCGTTTTAGCGGCAGGAAACTGCCGCTAAAAAGGCGATAATGGACTTGCTAATATGCGTTATAAATTCCAATAGAAGCCCAGGTTAGATGTCCTGCACATCTAACCTGGGCTTCTATTGGAACTTCTACTAACGCATATTAGCAAGCCCATTATCGCCGTTTTAGCGGCAGTTTCCTGCCGCTAAAACAGCGATAATTTTATCGCCGGTCTTGCTAATATGCCCCTTTGTCCTTTTCTATCTCGACATAGATTGCACTGTGCTAATCCTATGCTTAAAGACTTTGATAAAAAAGCAGACATTTAAGGTGAGCAGATCTAGAGTGTCGCTGGTGTTGAGAGTGCTCTATACAGGAGCTGCTTTCCACCTAAACTTGAGAACTACCCAGAGGTCTCTGCTTCTTTTCTGCATAATTTATGCGTCACTCTATGCCTGAAAGGCTATTGTTTTGACTTATACTGGGTGCTCCCTTGTGTCTAGACAAAGCTATATTTCTCTAAAGAGCTTTAACTAGAGTGAGACACTGTGTAGGGGGTTGCTTTTACTCATTTCAGGTTGGCTTGGTTTGTATTTTACCAATTCAAAGCTGTAATATTGTGCCTGGAGTGGTAAATGGCTTTTGTCATTTTACAGCTCGGCGTGGACAGCACTGTGCTAGTCCTATGCTTAAAGACTTTGCTCTTTTCTATCTCGGCATGGATGGCACTGTGCTAATCCTATGCTTAAAGACTTTGCTGTAGAAATGGCAAAAGACTTTGGGGGATATTCATAAGAACGTGCGATAAACATCACCAAAATAGGCTAACGCAATTTTCCAAATCGCCGTCCATCGCGGGAAAATAACTCTGTGTCAACGTCGTATTTCCAACACGGCGGCCACATGCGATAGTATCCCGAGAACGCCACAAATGTCTGCGATACAACTACCGCGACGGCTATAAAAAAGGAAACCCGAACGTGAAAAAAGCTGCGATGGGCCCAACTGCCATAAAAACCCAGCGAAAAGCAGCGCCAGGCCCGCAAGTCCCACAAGTAAGGTGGGAACAATCACCATAAAAGCAGAAAAAATGAAATACAAATAAAACACAAACAACTGCGAAGCACCATGGAGGTAGCCGGAGCAAGCACAGAGGACAACCGGAACCCCACAAGCCCCACGGAGGACCTGCCTAGGACCTCGGGGTCAGGGAAGGGCAAGGAGAAGAAGAAGAGGAAGACGCGGTTCAGTCCGCAGGAAAACAGGATCCTGATAACGGAGTGGACAGAACACCATCAACAACTGTCCGTCACCTCCACTGTGTCATTGGCAACAAAACATGGAATATGGCAGTCCATCGTGGACAAGGAGAATGCAGTCGGAGTGCTTAGGAGGACAATGGAAGAGGTCAAGAGGCGCTGGAATGATGTGAAGCGCAAAACCAAGCTGAAACTCGCCAACAACCGTAAAGCAGCAATGCAGACTGGGGGTGGGAGTCCTGCGCCACAGGAGGAGCTGGATGAGATGGAGGAAATGGTGTCCACAGTCATCAGTGAGGAGACGGTGGCAGGAGTCGGAGGACCGGACACTGCTCAACATGACCTGACACAACAGCAACAGGGTGAGTAACCACCAGGGACTGGGGGACGGGGGAGATGGGCACAATGGCACACATGCACAAGTAAGTACAGCACATCTGCGGACAAATCATGCCCAAGAGTCACAACTCTGACCAAGAGCCCAATTTACCCAAGTCTGCAACAGCTCAGCACTGTATAAGCACAGAAGTGAAAGGCACACTGCCTGAAAGGGATAAGGGCCAGCCAAATCAGAGCTGAAGGGGCAAATCACACACAATGCAGCACACACACATAACACTCAGAGCACCTCAACATTTACAACAAAGTGGACCAAACTGCAACACTTTCACAACAGAACAGAGGACACAACTGCTGCCGCTTGTGTGTAGAAAATGGCCATTCGCATTTGGCATAGCAGGAAACTGTGAGATGATAATGGACAAATACAACCTCACATCCGTGATGGTGGCGAAATGTCAACTTTCCAGCATTAAATAGGCATCTCCACACAAACAGTCACAATGTACATTGACATGCAGTCTGTTTGTAAACTTGGCCAATGCGTCAACATACATACGAACACAATGTCAAACTGCATCTCCCCCTCACATTGCAGAGGGAGAATCATCACCTCCTGCAGAGCAGACCAACTCCTCATCACCGATGATGAAGAGGACCTACACACCATCTCTTCTTGCAACATATGCGAATGTAAGCACTCAATGTTGCACTTACACCCGTCAGAGTAATGTGCTAATGCAGAGGACTGACATGCACACGGGGAATGTGTGTTGCTAAGATTTTATTTGCACATGCTGGTCATGTGGTCATCTTGTACTGTCCCATGATTGCTGTGGACAGTCACAATGTGACGTGCTCATGGGAAGAAATTGTTGATGATTGTGTTCCTTCGGGCTATTCCTGCTGCGGCTGCAGTGGCGTGTGGTCCACCTGCATCATCTTCCTCATCATCGTCCGGTGCTTCTGGGACTTGGATCCATGGGGCATTGGTGCGTACACATATGCTGTGCAATACACAACATGCAGTGATCATCTTGCACACTATTTCTGGGCTGTACAAGAGGCTTCCACTGGTGATGTCCAGGCACCTGAAACATGATTTCAACACGCCAAACGTGCGTTCAACAATGCCCCTGGTGTGTTAGTGGGCCACATTGTACTACCTCTGGGCCGGGGTGTTCGGGTCTCGGAGGGGTGTCATCATCCACGGGCAGAGTGCATATCCTTGATCACCTGTGAGAGGTAAGTGAGGTCAGTGTCAACTGGTGGTTCTGCATGGTGTGTTGGCAGACATACAAGTTTTGTGGTGTGTGATTTGTGCGACCTTGGGATTCATGTTAGCCATGTATTGCTGCTGGCAAATGTGGTAGGACAATGTGTATTATGTAGCCTCACAGCTGCTCCTCCCTCCCACCGAGCCTATTTACTTGTGTGTGCTGCGCGGTTGCATCACTTGCACTCCTACGGCACACCATTGTCATGCCTGTCTGCGCATGTCCACAGCACTGACAGCAAGACTGTAATGTTGGCCGTTGAAGGTGTGCGGCCACCTGTGTGTAGGCCTGTGGTCAGGATATGGCGGACACAGAGCCACACACAGTAGTTACTTCGGTGGCCATCACTGAAGTGAACCACTCCCTGAGCCCCGGCCTATTTAGTCACTCCCCTATGCTGGACTGGCGTGCGCCAGCCCTGCCCACTACACTTACGCTTACAGGGGGGCCGACATGGCTACTTGTCCAAGGTGTTCCCCGCTGCCTGTGATGACATGGTTGCGTCCACTGTCCACGACACTACAGACTCCAGCAGTATGTGTCCACATGGACATGTCTGTGCTCTGCATACTCAAGACTGTCCAGCACATCACCGCCACACTTGGCATTGTGTACATTGTTATTCATAGGTCCATTGCCTCCTTCGCACATCGTGGTTCCCACCTCTCTCCACATTCTGCATATGTGTGGCAGAGGGGCTATGCCTTAGTGTATGGTTTGTCCACATTTCTGGCCCCTCTTACCACGGTTACTTGTGTTGTTGTGTCTGGCAGGTGTGCATGTTGTTTGGCATGTTGGATGTGATTTTGTTACGCGTCCATTTCCACAGTTGTGCGTTGTGTGATTGTGGAATTGAGGTGTGTGGTGTGTTCCGTTGGTACTTACCAACGAGCAGTCCATTTCCATAGGTGCCATCCTGAAAGCACTGGTTGATGATGGACTGTCGGAAGATGTATGAGTCATGCACACTGCCTGGGTAGTTGACGACGACATTGGTGAACAGTCCCAGGTGGTCCACTATTGCCTGCACATTGATGGAATGCGTGTGCTTCCTGTTGCGGTAATTGTGTGCAGTGTCGGCAGGGGGCACAAGTAGGACATGTGTGCAGTCGATTGCCCCCAACACGTGCGGGAATCCAGCTATGGCGTAGAAGCCTTGCTTGGTCTAAAGCTGTTCCTGCGCAGTGTGGGGGAAGTGAAGGTGCTGGGGTATGAAACTGATGATGTCATTCAGGACAGGTGTGATGACCTTTGATAGGGCTGGCTGTGAGACTCCTCCGACTCTGGCAGTTGTTGATTGGAAGGTACCAGAGGCCAACAGGTGCAGCACAGCCAGCAGCTTTGTCTGCAGAGGGATGTTGGTTGTCCGCTGTGTTGGTACCGTCAGCCGGTGGGCAATGTGGGTCATGATGCGGAGGATGGTTGTCCTTTTTAGCCTGTAGTGGGCAATGACATCCTCTGGCATTAAGTCTGTGAGGCTGCTGCGTTTTCGGAAGGTCCGCTGTGTTGTTCTGCGCTGCCTGGGTGGTTGTCCGGGGGGGCGTGGTCCCTGGGGTGGGGGTGGTCCTGGGGTAGTGGCGGTGGGTGTTGTGGCCCTCTTGGGTCTCCAAGCTGCGTGATTAGTAGCTCCATGCATCTGTTGGTCTTCAGATGTGGCTCTGGCCTGGGCTCCCTCTGTACTGCAGGTTTTCGTCCTACTTAAGACCAGTTATGAGCAGGTGTTAAGTACCTGCTGCTAACGCGCCTTATCGCCTGTTTTTGTCCGGCATCGCAGATCTGGCTGGTCGTTGAGAATATCGCGAAGTGGTATTTTTGTGTGATTGTGTGCACGGGAACGGGAACACCTACTGTGCATATCATTAGCGTTAGTTGTCGCTATCATCCGTGGCGATGTGTTTTGCGGCAGCTATCGCGGGAAAACTGGCGATGTCGGCAGTTTGCACCAGCTTGTGAATGGGGCGATAAGTCTATCGCCACTTTTGCGGCGCTAAAGTGCCGATAAATCGGCGATGGCTCCTTGAGAATATGCCCCTTTGTCCTTTTCTATCTCGATATGGATGGCACTGTGCTAATCCTATGCTTAAAGACTTTGATAGAAAAGCAGACATTTGAGGTGAGCAGATCTAGAGTGTCGCTGGTATTGAGAGTGCTCTATACAGGAGCTGCTTTCCACCTCCAAACTTGAGAACTACCCAGAGTTCTCTGCTTCTTTTTTGCATAATTTATGCGTCACTCTATGCCTGAAAGGGTATTATTTTGACTTATACTGGGTGCTCCCTTGTGTCTGGACAAAGCTATACTTCTCAGAAGAGCTCTAACTAGAGCAAGACACTGTGACGGGGGTTGCTTTTACTCATTTCAGTTTGGCTTGGTTGGTATTTTACCAATTCAAAGCTGTAATATTGTGCCTGGAGTGGTAAATGGCTTTTGTCATTTTATAACTTAGCGTGGACAGCACTGTGCTAGTCCTATGCTTAAAAACTTTGCTGTAGACATGGCAAAAGACTTTGCGGCATATTAGCAAGGCGATTATCGCCACTTTAGCGGGACTTTTTCCCGCTAAAGCGGCGATGATAATATCGCCTTATCAACAAGCTGTCACTAACTGCTGCCAGCTTAGCGACAGCTTGTAGGCGATCAGTGACCGGGTTGGGTGCCGCTTTGCATGCCAGCGATATTTATCGCTAATGGCATGCAAAGTAGGCGTTCCCCACCTAACAGCGACTGGAAACAGTCGCTGAGGTCGCAAACGCCTATCAGCGAGGCAGGGGCGGTGATTAGCGAACCAGCGCTAAACACGTTTAGCGCTGGTTTGCTAACACCTGGTCCCACCCTGACTTAGCCATGTAATCCAATGAGAGGTGGATTACATGGCTAAGTCCCCCTCGCACTATCAGCAAGCAGAACTGGGGAACAGTGTGAATATCGCCTGTTTTCAGGCGATATTCACACTGTTCTCCAAGGTTTCTATCGCTTTGGAGAATAGCATTGCTGATTGCACGCTAACTCCGCGATAGAAACCGGCGATGCCTGGCGATAATTATCCAAGCGCTAATTGCGCTTTGCGATAATTATCGCCAGGCATTGCTAATATGCCCCTTTGTCCTTTTCTATCTTGGCATGGATGGCACTGTGCTAATCCTATGCTTAAAGACTTTGATAGAAAAGCAGACATTTGAGGTGAACAGATCTAGAGTGTTGCTGGTGTTGAGAGTGCTCTATACAGGAGCTGCTTTCCACCTAAACTTGAGAACTACCCAGAGTTCTCTGCTTCTTTTTTGCATAATGTATGCGTCACTCTATGCCTGAAAGGATATTGTTTTGACTTATACTGGGTGCTCCTTTGTGGCTGGACAAAGCTATAACACTCTAGATCTAACTAGACGGAGACACTGTGTCGGGAGTTGCTTTTACTCAGTTCAGGTTGGTTTGGTTGGTATTTTACCAATTCAAAGCTGTAATATTGTGCCTGGAGTGGTAAATGGCTTTTGTACGTTTACAGCTTGGCGTGGACAGCACTGTGCTAGTCCTATGCTTAAAGACTTTGCTGTAGAAATGGCAAAAGACTTTGGGGCATATTAGCAAGCCCACGTTAAAATTATCGCCGTTTTAGCGGCAGGAAACTGCCGCTAAAACGGCGATAATGGGCTTGCTAATATGCGTTATGGAATTTCAATAGAAGCCCAGGTTAGATGTGCAGGACATCTAACCTGGGCTTCTATTGGAAATCTATAACACATATTAGCAAGCCCATTATCGCCGTTTTAGCGGCAGTTTCCTGCCGCTAAAACGGCGATAATTTTAACGTGGGTCTTGCTAATATGCCCCAAGGTCCTTTTTTATCTCGCCATGGATGGCCCTGTGCTAATCCTATGCTTAAAGACTTTGGGGGATATTCTCAAGAACGTGCGATAATCATTGCCAAAATAGGTTAACGCAATTTCTCATATCGCAGTCCATCGCGGGAAAATAACTCTGTGTTAACATCTCATTCTCAACACGGCGGTAACATGGAATAGTTTCCCGATAACGCGTCAAATGTCCGCGATACAACTACCGCGACGGTGATTAAAAAGGCAACCCGAAGGTGAAAAAAGTTGCGATGGGCCCAACCGCGATAGAAAAATCGGCAACAAGCAGCGCCAGGCTTGCAATTCCCACGTCAGGCGGGAAAAATCACCATAAAAGCTGCAAATAAAAAAAAACATAACAACTGCGAAGCACAATGGAGATAGCCGGAGCAAGTACAGAGGACAACCCGAACCCCACAAGCCCCACGGAGAATCAGCCTGGGACCTCGGGGTCAGGGAAGGGCAAGGAGAAGAAGAAGAGGAAGACGCGGTTCAGTCCGCAGGAAAACAGGATCCTGATTACGGAGGTGGTAGAACACCATCAATAACTGTTCGTCCCCACCACTGTGTCATTGGCAACTAAAAATACTATATGGCAGTCCATCCTGGACAAGGTGAATGCAGTCGGAGTGCTGAGGAGGACAATGGAAGAGCTCAAGAGGCGCTGGAAGGATGTGAAGCGCAAAACCAAGCTGAAACTCGCAAACAACCACAAAGCAGCAATGCAGACTGGAGGTGGGAGTCCAGCGCCACAGGAGGAGCTGGATGAGATGGAGGAAATGGTGTCCACAGTCATCAGTGGGGAGACGGTGGCAGGAGTCGGGGGACCGGACACTGCTCAACATGACCTGACACAACAGCAACAGGGTGAGTAACCACCAGGGACTGGGGGGACTGGGGAGATGGGCACAATGGCACACATGCACAATGAAGTATAGCACAATGCACAAACACAATGACTCTGGATCATGTCCTGATCTCCTTGCCATACTGCAGCACACATAGAAACAGCAAGTAGTCCCCCGTCCACAATGTGCCCAGAGGGGGCCCTTCCCACACATCACCAATCTCAACAAACCCATGCACATGTGCTGAACCCAGCAAAGCTGCGGATCCGTGAGCCCCACTGACAATGCAAGTGACTCTGCATTACGATGAGCATGTCTGCAGGCCACTCATCATTACATGTTGCACGCCACGACACCGAGGTGGCTGAGTGTGGTCCACATCCGGAAAGGAGCAGGCCACACACTAACACATCCACGTGCACAAACAACCCCTGAGGGCAACAAGACATCTGCGGACAAACCATGCCCAAGAGCCCCAACTCCCACCAAGAGCCCAATTTACACAAGTATGCAACATCACAGCACTGCATAAGCACAGAAGTCAAAGGCACACCGCCTGAAAGGGAGAAGGCCAAACAAAGTCTGAGCTGCAGGGGTGACTCTCCCACAATGCAGCATGCACACAAGAATCAGAGCACATCAACATTGACAACAATGTGGTACAAACTGCAACACATTCACAACAGAACAGAGGACACAACTGCTGCCGCTTGTGTGTAGAAACTGGCCAATCATATTTGGCATAGCAGGAAACTGTGACATGATAATGGACAAGTACAACCCCACATCCCTGATGGTGCACAAATTTCCACTGTCCCGCTTCAAATAGGCAGCTCCTCCTAAATAGGCACAATGTACATTGTCATGCAGTCTGTTTGGAAACTTGGCCAATGCGTGAACATACATGGAACACACTGTTAAACTGCATCTCCCCTTTACATTGCAGAGGGAGAATCAACACCTCCTGCAGAGCAGACCCAACATCTCTTCACTGATGACGAAGAGGACCTCCACACCTTCAACACCGACGCCCTCCAAGAGCAAATGGATACCCTTAGCACCCCACCCCCAGGAGCAGGGCAGCCCAGCTGCATCGAGGAGACCCCACCCCCTGCACAGACCACACAGCAGGAAGCACCCACCACCCCGGCTGTCCCCCAGGATCCCCACGACCGACACATGGCATTTCAACGCCGTGTGTTGGAGGGCCAGAAGGAGATGGCTGAGCAGGTGCGGGTGGGGTTGGATCTCATGGCAGCCAAACTAGATGCCATCCATGGGTGTCTACGTCCCATCAGGGACCAGTTACAGTCCCTAACAGACACCCAAAGTTCGCTCCATGGTCTCCAACGAGCCATGGCTGACATCGCTGGAGTCATGACTCGGAGACAAGAACACCTGTCTAGTCAGAGTGGCTCCAGCAATCTCAGCCGGGAGTTGGGACACATGCGAAGGCTCATGGAGGACATGGTGCGGATGGATGCGGAAAGGATGGCTGCCACGGCTGCACATCAGCGACATGTAGCTGGGATTTTCCATGCCCTGCAGATCCTCATCATGGCATTGCTGCCACAAGGCCTGGTGCAGATGAATGCTGCTGCTCCTACACCATCCACATCTCCGCCCCCTGATGTGTCAGTGCCCCACAATGCTGCAGCCGAAACACCACCACCCACAGGTGAGGCACATCACACATCAGAGGATGATGATGTGGATGAGACTGCCATTGTGGTAATGAGGAAGCGGTAGCATTCATCTCCGCCATATGGCCTGTTTCAGCTTGGTTCGGCCCTTTGCATCATCACCTTCCACTGTCCCCCCATACCCTCTGCGATACTCACCTTGGACCTCGACATGGACTGCCATATTCTGTTTGGTTACCAATGACACAGCAATCAGACTGTGGACTGAACTCTTCCTCTTCCGATGAATCTGTCCTTCCCTAATGGACTCTGGCTGGCCCTCCACGGGGCAACAATGCAAAGTGGGGTTTGCATGGCCCTGTACTGCTCCAGCTGCAACACTCCACTGAATGTGATTAAAACATTCAAATTCACACAGATGTGTCATGTCTATGATCCTTCAAGTATGACAGTATGGATGAATGTAGGGTCACTGATTCCCCCTCACGTCCAATTAGCACATGTTGTAGGGCTTGGGTCACAGGGTGCAACATTTCCGATTGCGGTCAGGGTGGCGCAGACACTACAATGGAGACACACGCATTGGTTAATTCCTTGTCCAGGCCAGAACTGAACCACGCCCAGAGCCCCGGGCTCATTGTTCACACCCCTATGCTGGACTGGCATACGCCAGCCCAGCCCACTCCTCTTACGCTCACAGGGGGTGATGACACAGCTACATGTCCCAGGTCTTCCCTGTAGTGATCTGCTGGTCACTGGTCTAGTCGTCAGCATGCCACAGCCACTCCCTGAGGGCTGGTTTACACCCACACCACACCCATCCAGCACAGGCGTCACAGAACATGTGACCCTGCCAATAAAAGGGGCCCACCACAGCACATCCCCCACTGCAGGAGGTGACATGATGGCGTCCGCATCCACGGAACACAATCATAAAGGGTTCGTGACTTGCGTTGCCCTGAGTTGGTGGCACCCGATGGCCAGCGTCCGGCACGGGCCTACCGCCACGTGGCGATGACTTGTGTTGCACTGAGTTGGTGGCACCCGATGGCCTGCATCCGGCACGGGCCTACCGCCACGTGGCGATGACTTGGGTTGCACTGAGTTGGTGGCACCCGATGGCCTGGGTCCGGCACGGGCCTACCGCCACGTGGCGATGACTTGCGTTGCACTGAGTTGGTGGCACCCGATGGCCTGGGTCCGGCCCGGGCCTACCGCCATGTGGCGATGACTTGCATTGCACTGAGTTAGGCCCACCTGAAGAGCTGAGCGGGTGTGCAGCCTGCAATGATGCATTGGCTTCGATACGGCGTCCAGCATATCAGGACTCGATTTGATTTGTGAGACCGCAGTGTAAGTGCAGGCAGCAGTCAGCACACAAATGACTCCACGGTGCGGTGCCGCAGGGTGCACTGGGGGCCTCTGGTGCGGAATCCAGCCATCGGCTGAGGAGGTTGCATCGGCACATGGAGGGCCCTCTTGGAGACACGCCGGTGGCGGCAGGTGAGCATTGAGGCCTGGGTGCGCAGGGGCATGCAGTCATCGCTGGGCGGCGGACCGGTCTGGGGACCAGGGCTGGGGTGCAGCAGGCACACAAGATCGCGCAGGCACCACCGGTCACGGCGGCGGCCTCGTGGCTGGGTGGGGGCGCCGTCCTGGCAGACACGGCCCTGCATGCACTGACGAGATGTGCGCGGGTTGTCTTGGGACGTAGTCACCTCGTCTCCAGTGTGAATGCGGCCGTTGATTGTGGTCCGGCACGTGTGTGTAGGCCTATGGTCATGATATGGCGGACACAGAGACACACGCAGTAGTTACTGTGGTGGCCATCCCGGAACTGGACCACGCCCAGGGCCCCTGGTTATTCATTTGCGATATACGCCGGCCAAGGCCGCTCCGCTCAGGCTTACAGGGGGGGACCACATGGCTACATGTCCAAGGGCTTCCACACTGCCTGGGGTAACCTGTTTGCGTCCACTGTCCACTACACTGCAAACACCAGCAGTAGATGTCCACATGGACATGTCTGTGCTCTGCATACTGCAGTCTGTCCAGCACATCTCCGCAACACTTGGCATTGTGTCCTTTCTTGTTGCTGGGTCACTTGCCTCCTTCGCACATTCTTGGTTCCCACCTCTCCCCACATTCTGCAATTGTGTGGCAGAGGGGCTCTGCCTTTGTGGATGGTTTGTCTACATGTCTGGCCCCTGTTACCACGGTTACTTGTGTTGTCGTGTCCGGTACTTGGGCATGTTGGTTGGCATGTTGTATGTGATTATGTTACATGTGCTCTCCCACAGTTGTGTGTTGTGTGATTGTGGAGTTGAGGTGTGTGGTGTGTTCAGTTAGTACTTACCAATGAGCAGTGCATTGCCATAGGTGCCATCCTGGAAGCGCTGGTTGATGATGGACTGTCGGAAGATGTATGTATCATGCACGCTGCCTGTGAAGTTGGCGACGACATTGGTGAACTGTCCCGGGTGGTCCACTATTGCCTGCACATTGATGGAATGCGTGTGCTTTCTGTAGCGGTAATTGTGTGCAGGGTCGGCAGGGGGCACAAGTGGTACTTGTATACAGTCAATTGCCCCCAACACGTGCGGTAAGGCAGCTATGGCGTAATTCCCTTGCATGGTCTCCAGCTGTTCATGCACAGTGTGGGGGAAGTGAAGGTGCAGGGGTATCAGGATGATACAAACCGTGATAGTTACAGGTATGATGAATCCTGCGTAATGAGACCGTATCAGATGTTTGTGTGGTCGTAACCTTCCTTTTCTTTCCTGCGGAGGTTATGGACACACGGACTGCTGTTACAGTGTATTTGGACTGGATTCCTCATACCTGTATGCATTCCGGTTTGTCCAAGTGCAATACACTGTACCAGATTACGTTTGTGACTATGAGGACGATTCACCATTGTCACCATTTCTTCAACAGGTTTCTGACTACTGATTTCGGGATATGGGATGGTATTGGGGAGTTCCCGCAGCATTTGCAGTTTATTGGATCCACACGTTGCCCTGGTGAAGTTCCCCGTTGGGAATGGAACGCGTTGGCTGAGCTTTTCGTCTTGTTGTTTATGTATTTGTAATAAAGTTCTGTTTTTCCACTACTGTTGACTACTGGACTTCATGACCTGGGGGGGAGGGTCCGGGGGGTGGTTGCGGTGGGTGTTGTGGTCCTCTTGGGTCTCCAGGCTGCATGTTCGTTGTCTCCATGGCATCTGTTGGTCGTCAGCTGTGGCTCTGGGCTGGGCTCCCTTTCATACTGCAGGTAGTCGTCCTGCTTAACACCAGCAAAAGGCAGGTGTTAAAATCCATGCTGCTAACGCGCCTTATCGCCTGTTCTTGGTTCGCATCGCAGATCTGACTGGTCGTTGAGAATCTCGCGAACTGGTGTTTTCGTGTGTTTTTGCACGGGAACGCCTACTCTGCATATCATTAGCGTTAGTTGTCGCACTCATCCGTGGCGATGTTTTTTGCGGTAGCTATCGCAGGAAAACTAGCGATATCGGCAGTTTGCACCTGCTTGTGAATGGGGCAATAAATCTATTGCCACTTTTGCGGTGCTAAAGTGCCGATAAATCGGCGATAAGTCCTTGTGAATATGCCCCTTTGTCCTTTTCTATCTCGGCATGGATGGCACTGTGCTAATCCTATGCTTAAGGACTTTGATAGAAAAGCAGACATTTGAGGTGAGCAGACCTAGAGTGTCGCTGGTGTTGAGAGTGCTCTATGCAGGAGCTGCTTTCCACCTAAACTTGAGAACTACCCAGAGTTCTCTGCTTCTTTTCTGCATAATTTATGCGTCACTCTATGCCTGAAAGGGTATTATTTTGACTTATACTGGGTGATCCCTTGTGTCTGGCCAAAGCTATACCTCTCTGAAAATCTCTAACTAGAGTAAAACACAGGTGTTAGGCTTTGCTTTTACTCATTTCAGCTTGACTTGGGCAGTATTTTACCAATTCAAAGCTGTAATATTGTGCCTGGAGTGGTAAATGGCTTTTGTCAGTTTACAGCTCAGCATGGACAGCCCAGTGCTAGTCCTATGCTTAAAGACTTTGCTGTAGAAATGGCAAAAAAATTTGTCCTTTTCTATCTCGGCATGGATTGCACTGTGCTAATCCTATGCTTAAAGACTTTGATAGAAAAGCAGACTTTTGAGGTGAGCAGATCTAGAGTGTTGCTGGTGTTGAGAGTGCTCTATACAGGAGCTGCTTTCCACCTAAACTTGAGAACTACTCAGAGTTCTCTGCTTCTTTTTTGCATAATTTATGTGTCACCCTATGCCTGAAAGGGTATTGTTTTGACTTATACTGGGTGCTCCCTTGTGTTTGGACAAAGCTATACTTCTCTGAAAAGCTCTAATTAGAGTGAGACTCTATGCCGGGGGTTGATTTTACTCATTTCAGGTTTGCTTGGTTGGTATTTTACCAATTCAAAGCTGTAATATTGTGCCTGGAGTGATAAATGGCTTTTGTCATTTTACAGCTCGGCGTGGACAGCACTGTGCTAGTACTATGCCTAAAGACTTTGCTGTAGAAATGGCAAAAGACTTTTTCCTTTTCTATCCTGGCATGGATGGCACTGTGCTAATCCTATGCTTAAAGACTTTGATAGAAAAGCAGATATTTGAGGTGAACAGATCTAGGGGCATATTCTCAAACTTATCGCTGAGTTAGCGGCACTTTATTGCAGCCAAAGTGAAGATAGATTTATCGCACTATTCACAAGCTAGTGCAAACAGCCGATATCACCAGTTTTCCTGCGATAGCAGCAGCAAAAAACATCGCCACGGATGACACCGGCAACTAACGCTAATGAGATGCAGAGTAGGCGTTCCTGTGCAATAAGCCGCGAAAACACCACTTCGCAATATTCTCTACGACCAGCCAGATTGGCGACAAGATCCCAAAACAGGCGATAAGGCGCGTTAGCAGGGACGACAACCTGCACCACAAAAGGGAGCCCAGACCAGAGCCACACCTGAAGAACAACAGATGCCATGGAGCTACTGATCATGCAGCTCGGAGCCCCAAGAGGGCCACAACACCCACCGCCACCACACCCAGGCCCGCCACCCCCAGACACCCCCGGCCCCCCCGGACTACCAGAGAGGCAGCGCAGACAAAGACAGCAGACTTTCAGAAAACGCACCAGCCTCACAGACTTAACACCAGAGGATGTCATTGCCCACTACAGGCTCAAAAGGACAACCATCCTCCGCATCCTGACCATCATTGCCCACAGGCTGACGGTACCAACACAGCGGACAACCAACATCCCTCCGCAGACAAAGCTGCTGGCTGTGCTGCACCTGTTGTCCTCTGGTACCTTCCAACCAAAAACTGCCAGAGTCGGAGGAGTCTCACAGCCAGCCCTATCCAAGTTCCTCACACCTGTCTTGGATGCCAAATCAGCTTAGTACCCCAGCACCTTTACTTCCCACATACTGCGCAGGAACAGCTGGAGACCAAGCAAGGCTTCTAGGCCATAGCTGGCTTCCCGCACGTGTTGAGGGCAATCAACTGCACACATGTACTCCTCATGCCCCCTGCCGCCACTGCACACAATTACCGCAACAGGAAGCACACGCATTCCATCAATATGCAGGCAATAGTGGACCACCTGGGACTCTTCACCAATGTCGTCGCCAACTACCCAGGCAGTGTGCATGATTCCTTCATCTTCCAACAGTCCATCATCAACCAGCGCTTTGAGGCTGGCATCTATGCAAATGCAATGCTCGTCGGTAAGTACCAACTGAACACACCACACACCTCAACTCCACCAACATACAACTCACAACTCTGGGAATGCACATGTTACAAAATCACATACAACATGACAAACAACATGCCCACATATCAGACACGACAACACAACTTACTGTGGTAACCTGGGCTAGCCATGTACACAAGCCAACAACGGCATGGCACCACAGCCACACAATAGCAGAATGTGGGGAGAGGTGGGAACCAGGCATGTGCAAAGGAGGCAAGTGACCCATGAATGAGAATGAATACAATGCCAAGTGTGGTGTGGATGTGCTGGACAGACTTGAGTATGCAGACCACAGACATTTCCATGTCGACATACACTGCTGGTGTTTGGAATGTAGTGGACAGTGGACGCAACCATGTTACCTCAGCCAGTGGGGAAGATCGTGGAAATGTAGCTTGTTACGTTCCCCCCCTGTAAGTGTGAGCGAAGTGGGCTGGCCCGGCGTACGCCAGGCCAGCGTAGGGGTGTGAATAAAAAGCACGTTGCTCTTGGCGTGGTTCTCTTCCGGAATGGCCAACGTGTCTGCTAGGGCGGCGCCTCTCACCCCACCACGAGGCTGACGCCGTGAGCAGTGGTGCCTGCGATCCTGTGCGCCTGCTGCACCCCAGGCCGCTGGTCACTAGACCCGTCTTGGCCACCCCTGCGCACCCAGGCCTCACTGCTTACCTGCCGACACCGGCGTGTGTCAAAGAGGGCCCACCACGTGCCAGTGCAAGCTCCAAGCCCGAGGCCCGCGACCTTGGCAGCCTCCTCAGACCATCGCTGGCCTCCGCGACACAGGCCCCCAGCACTCCTTTCTCGTTGACGTACTCCACCGCTGCCTCCGGCCTACACTGCGGTGAAGTAGGTCACACATTTGGAACTGAGTCTTCATTTTTTTATGGCAGAGTTCATACCATTGTACAGGCCTCATCGCAGACTGCATCCCCTTTCAGCTCTGGTGCCACTAACTCTGTGCCCCGAAATTCATGGACACTCTCTGGTCGAACTTTGGTGGCATCTGAGTCTATGGCCTGGGGGTTGTCTTCATCATCATGTAGCTGATACTGACTTGGTGTTAAAAATTAGTCTGTAGCATTCATCTCCTCCATATTGCCTGTTTCTGCTTGGTTCTGCCCTCTGCATCATGCCCTGGAAGAACACCGTCCACTGTCCCCCGAAACACTCAGCGACATTCACCTTCGACATCGATGAGGAGCTGCTCAGCTCTCGTGGCCCTACCTCAGTGCACCGCAAGTCACCGTCCCGTGGCGGTGTGCCTGTGCCAACCGTAGTGCATCCAGGGCCACTAACTCTGTGCAGCTCAAGTCATGGACCCTGTCTGATTGAATATTGGATGGCCTCTGAGTCGATGGCCTGGGGGTCATCAACGCCAAGTGTCTGTGGCCCTGCGCTGACCGCTGCCTCCGGCCTCAACTGCGGTCCACCAGGGCTCACACATCAAATCGAGTCCTGACCTGCCCGGACGACGCATCACCACTGGCTGCACACGCCACCACCGCCAGGACCACCTCCAACCAACAACTGCCAGAGTCGAAAGAGTCTTACAGCCAGACTATCAGAATTGCTCACACCTGTCTTGGATGCCATCATCAGCTTGATACCCTGCTCAGCTCTTCAGGTGCCACTAACTCAGTGCACCACAACTCATGGACCCTTTCTGATGGAGTCTTGTGCTGTGGACAGCTCACGCAACAATGTCACCTCAGGCAGTGGGGAAGACCTGGGACGATGATGAGGAAGATGAGGCAGGTGTAACACACCCCACTGCAGCTGCAGCAGGAATATCCCGAAGGGACACAATCCTAGACAATTTCTTCACATGAGCACGCTCAGCTCTGGTGTCCCTACCTCAGTGCACTGCAACTCACGGACCCTTCTGATTGAATATTGTGTGACCTCTGTACTTGCTCCGGCTACCACCATGATGCTTTGCAGTTGTTTGTGTTATGTTGGTGTTTTCTGTTTCCGCTTTAATAGTGATCACTGTTCAAGTTGTTGCCAGCACCAACCACTTCCTGAGGGCTGGCTCACACTCACCCCACACCCATCCAGCAAAGGCGTCACTGGTCAGGTGACCCTGGTAATGAAAAGCGGCCGGGCGCACGTGCCCGTAGCCAGTTCAACTAACTATCAAAGTGTGTCCGTGTGCTCATTACGTATGCATGATGGCCCCGGGCCCTACCACATTACATTGTGGTGTATACAGCGGACGCAACCATGTCACCTCAGGCAGTGGGTAAGACCTTGGACATGTAGCTTTGTAGTCCCCCCCTTTATATGTAAGAGGAGTGGACTGGGCCGGCGTACGCAAGTACAGCGTAGGGGTGTGAATGATTATCCCGGGGCTCTGGGCGTGGTTCAGTACTGGAAAAGTGCAAATGCGTGGGTCTCTGTCGCAGTGTGGGTGTCCGTTGGGGAGTGTAAGTGGTCCCTGATGGGAATTAGACACCCACGTATGTAATCTAGTTCGGCTGCCATGAGGTCGAAACCCACCCGCACCTGTTCAACCACCTCCTTCTGACAGTCTAACACCTGGCCTTGGAATGCGATGTGTGCTTCGGTGAGGTGCTGGGAGCCAGACGTGGTGGTGGGTGCTTCCTGCTGTGTGGTCTGTGCAGGGGGTGGGGTATCCTTGATGCAGCTGGGCTGCCCTGCTCCTGGAGGTGGGTTGCCTAAGATGTCCATGAGCTGTTGTAGGGCGTTGGTGTCGAAGGTGTGGAGGTCCTCTTCATCATCACTGATGAGTAGTCTGGTCTGCTCTGCAGGAGGTGTTGATTGTCCCTCTGCAATGTGAAGGGGAGATGCATTTTAACATTGTGTTGACATGTATGTTGACGCATTGTTCTAGTTTACATACAGACTGCATGACAATGTACATTGGGACTGTTTGGGAGGAGCTGACTATTTGATGCGGGACAGTGGACATTTGAACTACATCACGGATGTGAAGTTGTACACGTACATTTTCATCTCACAGTTTCCTGCTATGCCAGATGTGATTGGCCAGTTTCTACGCACAAGCGGAACCAGTTGTGTCCTCTGTTCTGTAGTGAAAGTGTTGCAGTTTGTACCACATTGTCGTCAATGTTGATGTGATATTATTGCTATGTGTGTGTGCTGCATTGTGGGAGAGTCCCCCCTGCAGCTGTGATTTTGCTACCCCTTATCCCTTTGAGGTGGTGTGCCTTTGACTTCTGTGCTTCTACAGTGCTGAGATGTTGCAGACTTGGGTAATTTTGGCTCTAGTTCGTATTTTGGACTCTTGGGCATGGTTTATCCGCAGATGTGTTGTTGACGTCAGGGGTTGTTTGTGCACGTGGATGTGTCAGAGTGTGACCTGCTCCTTTCCGGATGTGTTCCACACTCAGCCACCCCAGTGTCGTGGCGTGCACCATGTCATGATAATTGGACTGCAGCCATGCAATTCGTCATGCAGTGCCACTTGCATTGTCATGGTGGCTCACAGACATGCAGCTTTGCTGGTTTTGACACGTGTGCATGGGTTGGTTGTGAGATTGGTGCTGTGTGGGGAGGGACCCCTTTGTGCCCATAGTGGACGGGGGCCTACTTGCTGTTTGTATGTGTGCTGCAGTGTGCCAAGGGGATCAGGGACATGATCCAGAGTCATTGTGGGTGTGCAGTGTGCTCTACTTAATTGTGCATGTGTGCCATTGTGCCCATCTCCCCCTGTCCCCCCAGTCCCTGTTCGGTACTCACCCTGGTGCTGTTGTGTCAGGTCATGTCGAGCAGTGTCCGGACCCCCAACTCCTGCCGCCGTCTCCCCACTGATGACTGTGGCCACCATTTCCTCCATCTCATCCAGCTCCTGGTGTTCCACTGGACTGCCACCTCCAGTCTGCATTGCTGCCTGATGGTTGTCAGCGAGTTTCTTCTTGGTTTTGCGCTTCGCATCATTCCAGCGCCTCTTGACCTATCCAATTGTCCTCCTCCTCACTCCGACTGCATTCACCTTGTCCAGGATGGACTGCCATATTGCATTTTTATTTGCCATATGACACGTTGGAGGTGACAAACAGTTGTTGGTGGTGTTCTATCACCTCCGTGATGATGATCCTGTTTTCCTGCGTACTGAACCTCGTCTTCCTCGTCTTCTTCTCCTTGCCCTTCCGTGACCCCGAGGTCCCAGGCTGGTCCTCCTGGGGGCTTGTGGGGTTCTGGTCGTCCTCTGTACTTGCTCCGGCTTCGTCCATGGTGCTACGCAGTTTGAATTATTTTGTTTGTGTTTTTCGGGGCTTTTATGGTGCATTTTCCCGCATGCCGCGTGGGAATTGCAGGCCTGTCGCTGGTTATCGCTGATTTTTTTATCGCGGTTGGCCACATCGCAACTTTTTTCGCGTTGGTGTTTCGCGTTTTTTCAGCGTTGCGTTAATTTTAACGCGGTCATTTGGCGCGTTGTCGTGAGACTATCTAATGGTACCGCCGGGTTGAGAATACAACGTTAACCTGGTGTTATTTTCCCGCGATAGACTGCGATGTGCAAAGTTTGCGTTAACCTATTTTGGCGATCATTATCGCACGTTCTTGAGAATATCCCCCTTTGTCTTTTTCTATCTCGGCATGGATGGCACTATGCTAATCCTATGCTTAAAGACTTTGATAGAAAAGCAGACATTTGAGGTGAGCAGATCTAGAGTGTCGCTGGTGTTGATAGTGCTCCATACAGGAGCTGCTTTCCACTAAAACTTGACAACTACCCAGAGTTCTCTGCTTCTTTTTTGCATAATTTATGCGTCACTCTATGCCTGAAGGGTATTGTTTTGAGTTATACTGGGTGTTCCCCCCTTGTGTCTGGACAAAGCTATACCTCTCTGAAGAGCTGTAACTAGAGCGGGACACTGTGTCGGGGTTACTTTTACTCATTTCAGGTTTGCTTTGTTGATATTTTACCAAATCAAAGCTGTAATATTGCGCCTGGATTGGTAAATGGCTTTTGTCATTTTACAGCTCGGCGTGGACAGCACTGTGCTAATCCTATGCTTAAAGACTTTGCTGTAGAAATGGCAAAATACTTTGGGGCAGATTTACAAGCCCCTTGCGCCACTTTTGCGTCATTTTTAACATGGGAAAAGTGATGAAAAAGTGGCACAAGGGGCTTGTAAATCTGCCTATTTGTCCTTTTCTATCTCAGCATGGATGGCACTGTGCTAATCCTATGCTTAAATACTTTGATAGAAAAGCAGACATTTGAGGTGAGCAGATCTAGAGTGTCACTGGTGTTGAGAGTGCTCTATACAGGAACTGCTTTCCACCTAAACTTGAGAACTACCCAGAGTTCTCTGCTTCTTTTTTGCGTAGTTTATGCATCACTCTATGCCTGAAAGGGTATTGTTTTGACTTATACTGGGTGCTCCCTTGTGTCTGGACAAAGCTATGCCTCTCTGAAGAGCTCTAACTAGAGCGAGACACTGTGTCGGGGGTTGCTTTTACTCATTTCAGGTTGGCTTGGTTGGTATTTTACCAATTCACAGCTGTAATATTGTGCCTGAAGTGGTAAACTGCTTTTGTCATTTTACAGCTCGGCGTGGACAGCACTGTGCTAATCCTATGCTTAAAGACTTTGCTGTAGAAATGGCAAAATACTTTGGGGCAGATTTACAAGCCCCTTGCGCCACTTTTGCGTCATTTTTAACATGGGAAAAGTGATGAAAAAGTGGCACAAGGGGCTTGTAAATCTGCCTCTTTGTCCTTTTCTATCTCGGCATGGATGGCACTGTGCTAATCCTATGCTTAAAGACTTTGCTGTTGAAATGGCAAAAGACTTTGGGGCATATTAGCAATGCCTGGCGATAATTATCGCAAAGCGCAATTAGCGCTTGGATAATTATCGCCAGGCATCGCCGGTTTCTATCGCGGAGTTAGCGTGCAATCAGCAATGCTAATCTCCAAAGCGATAGAAACCTTGGAGAAGAGTGTGAATATCGCCTGAAAACAGGCGATATTCACACTGTTCCCCAGTTCTGCTTGCTGATAGTGCGAGGGGGACTTAGCCATGTAATCCACCTCTCATTGGATTACATGGCTAAGTCAGGGTGGGACCAGGTGTTAGCAAACCAGCGCTAAACGTGTTTAGCGCTGGTTCGCTAATCACCGCCCCTGCCTCGCTGATAGGCGTTAGCAACCTCAGCGACTGTTTCCAGTCGCTGTTAGGTGGGGAACGCCTACTTTGCATGCCATTAGCGATAAATATCGCTGGCATGCAAAGCGGCACCCAACCCGGTCGCTATCGCCTACAAGCTGTCGCTAACAGCAGTTAGCGACAGCTTGTTGATAAGGCGATAATATTATCGCCGCTTTAGCGGGAAAAAGTCCCGCTAAAGTGGCGATAATCGCCTTGCTAATATGCCCCTTTGTCCTTTTCTATCTCGGTATGGATGGCACTGTGCTAATCCTCTGCTTAAAGACTGATAGAAAAGCAGACATTTGAGGTGAGCAGATCTAGAGTGTCACTGGTGTTGAGAGTGCTCTATACAGGAACTGCTTTCCACCTAAACTTGAGAACTGCCCAGAGTTCTCTGCTTCTTTTTTGCATAATTTATGCGTCACTCTATGCCTGAAAGATTATTTTTTTGACTTATACTGGGTGCTCGCTTGTGGGTGGACAAAGCTATACCTCTCTGAAAAGCTCTAACTAGAGCGAGACACTGTGTCAGGGGTTGCTTTTACTCATTTCAGATTATATTGGTTGGTATTTTACCAATTAAAAGCTATAATATTGTGCCTGGAGTAGTAAATGGCTTTTGTCATTTTACAGCTCGGCGTGGACAGCACTGTGCTACTTCTATGCTTAAAGACTTATCACTGATTTATCGGCATTTTAGCGCCACAAAAGTGGCGATAGATTTATCGCCCTATTCTCAAGCTGGTGCAAACTGCCGATATCGCCAGTTTACCAGCGATAGCTTCTGCAAAAAACATTGCCACGGATGAGAGCGACAACTAACGCTAATGATAAGCAAAGTGGGCGTTCCTGTGCAAAAACACACGAAAACACCACTTCGCGATATTCTCAACGACCAGCCAGATCTGCGATGCGAACCAAAAACAGGCGATAAGGCGCATTAGCAGCAGGGATTTAACACCTGCCTTTTACTGGTGTAAAGCAGGACGACAACCTGCAGTATGAAAGGGAGCCCAGCCCAGAGCCACATCTGAAGACCAACATATGTCATGTAGCTGCTGATCATGCAGCTCGTAGACCCAAGAGGTCCACAACACCCACCGCCACCACACCCAGGCCCCCCCCACACCCCCCCCCGGACTACTACCGAGGCAGCTCAGTACAAGACAGCTGACCTTCCGAAAACGGCATGGCCCCTCAGCCACACAATTGCAGAATGTGGGGAGAGGTGGGAACCAAGTATGTGTGAAGGAGACAAGTCACCCATGAATAAGAATGTACACAAGCCAAGTGTGGCAGTGATGTGCTGGACAGACTTCAGTATGCAGAGCACAGACATGTTCATGTGGACATATACTGCTGGTGTTTGCAGTGTTGTGTACAGTGGATGCAACCATGTTACCTCAGGCAGTGGGGAAGACCTCGGTCCTGTAGCTGTGTCGTCGTCCCCTCTAAGCGTAAGCGGAGTGGGCTTGTCCGGCGTACACCAGTCCAGCGTAGAGTGTGAATAAATAGGCTGGGGCTCTGGGCGTGGTTAACTTCTGGGATGGCCAACGCGTCTGCCAGGGCTGCGCCCCTCACCCTGCCACGAGTCCGCTGCCGTGACCGCCAGCCTCCTCAGCCGATCGCTGGCTTCCGTGACACAGGCCCCCAGCGCACCCAGCAGCACAGCACCGCGGAGTTATGTGTGTGCTGACTACTGCCTTCGGCCTACACTGCAGTCAGCAGGTCCCCCAATTCAAATTGAGTCTTGATTTATTGATGGCGCAGTCCAGTAGACAACAGACACTGCTTCCAGTGCGGCCCGCCCGGACGACGCATCATCGCAGGCTGCGCACCCGCTGAGCGCTTCAGGTGTCACTAACTCTGTGCAGCTCAAGTCAATGCCACGTGGCTGTGGGCCCTTGCTGACCGCTGCCTCCGGCCTACACTGCGGTCAGCAGGGCTCACACATATCAAATCCAATCCTGACCTGCAAGGACACGCCATCATCGCTGGCTGCACACCCGCCACCACCGCCAGGACCACCTCCAACCAACAACTGCCAGAGTCGGAGGAGTCTTACAGCCAGCCTATCAAAGTTGCTCACACCTGCCTTGGATGCCATCATCTGCTTGATACCCTGCTCAGCTCTTCAGGTGCAACTAACTCAGTGCACCACAAGTCATGGACCCTTTATGATTGAATCTTGTGTGTGTGATTCCAGATCTGGTGCCCCTACCTCAGTGATACAAAAGGGGATGATGGACGGAACGTTTGAGCCAATCAAACACTCACCCCCAGTCAACTGATCTGGGTTTAATCCATCATCATTCTTTAGCTCACTCCACCACCCCAGTTCAGACATGGCCATATGCAAATCAGTCTGACCCTGTGCCTCATGGGAACAGTCCAGCCCGAACTGCCAAGCCATGTCTTCCCTGGACCGGAAACAAGCATCCTAGGACCGGTTTCTGGCATTTCAGCCGTCATCAGCCAGGCTTGCTTGAATCCAGTGGCAAAGTGAGCAAGGGACCCACGTCTGGGCATACCCCCGCCAACTTAGGACGACCAAAGCGATACAAAAGGGGATGATGGACGGAACGTTTGAGCCAATCAAACACTCACCCCCAGTCAACTGATCTGGGTTTAATCCATCATCATTCTTTAGCTCACTCCACCACCCCAGTTCAGACATGGCCATATGCAAATCAGTCTGACCCTGTGCCTCATGGGAACAGTCCAGCCCGAACTGCCAAGCCATGTCTTCCCTGGACCGGAAACAAGCATCCTAGGACCGGTTTCTGGCATTTCAGCCGTCATCAGCCAGGCTTGCTTGAATCCAGTGGCAAAGTGAGCAAGGGACCCACGTCTGGGCATACCCCCGCCAACTTAGGACGACCAAAGCGATACAAAAGGGGATGATGGACGGAACGTTTGAGCCAATCAAACACTCACCCCCAGTCAACTGATCTGGGTTTAATCCATCATCATTCTTTAGCTCACTCCACCACCCCAGTTCAGACATGGCAATATGCAAATCAGTCTGACCCTGTGCCTCATGGGAACAGTCCAGCCCGAACTGCCAAGCCATGTCTTCCCTGGACCGGAAACAAGCATCCTAGGACCGGTTTCTGGCATTTCAGCCGTCATCAGCCAGGCTTGCTTGAATCCAGTGGCAAAGTGAGCAAGGGACCCACGTCTGGGCATACCCCCGCCAACTTATGGCGACCAAAGCGATACAAAAGGGGATGATGGACGGAACGTTTGAGCCAATCAAACACTCACCCCCAGTCAACTGATCTGGGTTTAATCCATCATCATTCTTTAGCTCACTCCACCACCCCAGTTCAGACATGGCCATATGCAAATCAGTCTGACCCTGTGCCCCATGGGAACAGTCCAGCCCGAACTGCCAAGCCATGTCTTCCCTGGACCGGAAACAAGCATCCTAGGACCGGTTTCTGGCATTTCAGCCGTCATCAGCCAGGCTTGCTTGAATCCAGTGGCAAAGTGAGCAAGGGACCCACGTCTGGGCATACCCCCGCCAACTTAGGGCGACCAAAGCGATGCAAGTCATGGACCCTTTATGATTGAATCTGTGTGTGTGATCCGATGATCCCTGTGCTAGTTGTTGCCAGCACCAACCACTCCCTGAGGGCTGGCTTACACTCACCCCACACCCATCCAGCACAGGCGTCACTGGACATGTGACCCTGGTAATAAAAAGGGGCCGGGTGCACGTGCCCGTAGCCAGTTCCACTATCTATCTAAGTGTGTCCATGTGGTCATTATGTATGCATGATGGCCCCGGGCCCTACCACATTACATTGTGCTGTGGACAGCAGACGCAACCAAGTCACCTCAGGCAGTGGGTAAGACCTTGAACACGTAGTTTTGTTGTCCCCCCCTGTAAGCGTAAGCGGAGTGGGCTGGGCCGGCGTACGCCAGTCCAGCGTAGGGGTGTGAAGAATTTGCCCGGGGCTCTGGGCGTGGTACAGTCCTGGCCTGGACAAGGAAGTAACTAATGCGTGTGTCTCTGTTGTAGTGTCGTCGCCACCCGGCGCACAATCGACAATGTTGCAATGTAGCATGCACCCGGAGGGCGGGCTCGCACGAACGGAGAAATGAAGGAGCGTAAGACCGCTCGGGGTCTTGGCTCATACATGCCAAGTGTTGTGTGTATCTGAATTGCCGCAGCATGAGCCAAATGCCTAGCCTTAATCGCAGCGCGAGTTCAGCCATGCATGAACTCTACATCTGTGTCCGCCCTATCCTTACCATAGGCCTACACTCACGTGGCCGCCCACCTCAATGGCCAACATCACAGTGTCGTTGTCAGGCTTGTGGACATGCGCAGACAGGCATGACAATGGTGTGCCGTAGGAGTGCAAGTGATGCAACCGCGCAGCGCACACAAGTAAATAGGCTCGGGGGAGGGAGGAGCAGCTCTGAGGCAACGTAACACACAGTGATGCCGCTCATTTGCCACATGCAAGACATGTCAAACATGAATCCCAAAGTCGGACACACCCCACCCCCAACAAGCCACATCACATTTCCTGAATGCAAGCAGATGACAAACTAAGATTAGGGATGAAAGCTCCTTTGTCTGAACTATCAGGCGGAAGCACATCTGCACCTCCGACCTCAGAATTGCATGTGCCCGGCACCCCCTGACAGATACTATAGCAGCTGATGACGACTCCCACACTACACACAGCCCGACGAAAGACCAACGTATACACACCCCACACACAGAAGTCCTTGCTCGTAGTTATCTTGCATGGAATGGCCTTCACACTTACTCCCACACCATCCCAGGCGTACAACCGTTGCACACTAAAACAACTCATTGATCCGAGCTGTGGCATTTCATCCACAGAACTGGCGCAGGTCAGAACAGTGCCGCTGCAACCAGAGCCACTAACGCAGTGGCAGAACATCCCGGACACATGCGCAACCCCTGTCACGTGGAACTGTACCGTGCACGTATGCTGCATTTACTGGGGGCACTGCCATTGGCAGTGCTGCGGATCAGTTACCGGCTAAGCTTCCGCCTTGCCAACGTCACCTGCGTTCAGCCTGTGTTGCATTGTCCATCGTGCATATTTGAGTGGTCCATGGATGTCTGCCTATCCAACAGGACGGTAGCTGAACTGGATTTTGACATGTGTGTGCACCCCCTGTTGGCCCACGACCAGGAGTGTCACCGTGATACCCATTTATGGGATGCCTTGATACTTGGCATACATGCTGGCAGCTGGACCTGGGAGATTGCACAACTCCTCGTGTGCAGTGACCACATTGAACCGCTCCCCTATTGGGCTGTAGTGCTAATTGGTGAAAGGGGTGGACGCAGCACATCTGTCCGGACCTGCTAATGGATTGCCTCGCCGTCCTGTTTGATGAAGTCGACAACGACCTCATGTTGGAAATGATAGCCTACGAAGCTGCAATCGCTTTCATGGACAAGTAACTACGTACCTGCAGCCACAACAGATTGGAACCCATTGCACATGTCCCAACACCTTGTTGCATCTTGGAGATCTGGTCACATATCCCACGACAACAGTGGACATGGCTGCATTCGCCTGGACTCCGAATACATGAGCGGACAACAATGCGGGTTAACACACACCTGTGAAAGGTGAGGCACTCCCCGGAGTGGACAGCGGCGCTTGGCAACGTTCCTCATTCTGACATACTGCTGCATTGGTCTGCATGTTGTGGCACTTATCTTGCCTGTACTGACACGCATATGCTAATAAAGTCTACGCACCTTCACTTGTATTCAACTGTGATGAGTGTTGATGTGAATGACAATGTGTGTCTCACTGCCTATCTGGGTCACGGCCATACATGCGCATTGATAGCATTACCCAGGGAGTACCTTTTTGTGGAATCACTGTCCCTACATTCATCCATACTTTCATACTTGATTGCTTATAGCCATGACACATCTGTGTGAATTAGAATGTTTTATTCGCATTCAGTGGAGTGTTGAAGCTGGACCAGTACAGGGCCATGCAAACCCCACTTTACATTGTTGCCCCGTGGAGGGCCAGCCAGAGTCCTTTAGGGATTGACAAGTTCATCGGAAGAGGAAGACTTCAGTCCACAGTGTGATTGCTGTGTGATTGGTAACCAAACAAAATATGGCAGTCCATGTCGAGGTCCAAGGTGAGTGTCGCTGAGTGTATCGGGGGACAGTGGAAGGTGTTATTCCAGGGCATGATGCAGAGGGCAGAACCAAGCTGAAACAGGCCATATGGCAGAGATGAATGCTACCACTTAATTCTTACCACAAAGCCAGATTCATCATCATCTTCGTCCTCTGATGTGTCAGGTGCCTCACATGTGGGTGGTGGTGTTTAGTCTGCATCACTGTGTGGCACTGACACATCAGGGGCCGGAGGTGGAATGTCTGCCGCACTGTGTGGCACTGACACTTCAGGGGGCGGAGATGTGGATGGAGTAGTAGCAGCAGCATTCATCCGTGTCAGGCCTTGTGGCGGCAATGCCATGACGAGGATCTGCAGGGCATGGAAGATCACAGCTACATCTCACTAGTGTGCAGCCGTGGCAAACATTCTTTCCACCTGCATCCGCTCCAAGCTCTCCATCATTCTCCTTATGTGTCCCAACTCCCGGCTGACATCGCTGGAGCCACTCTGACTAGACAGTTGTTCTTGGCTCAGAGTCATGACTCCAGCGATGTCAGCCATGGATTGTTGGTGAGCATGGAGCGGACAGTGGGTGTCCGTTAGGGACTGTAAGTCGTCCCTGATGGGACTTAGACACCCACGTATGGCATCTAGTTTGGCTGCCATGAGGTCGAACCCCACCTGCAGCTGATCAGCCATCTTCTCCTGGCACCCTAACACACGGCGTTGGAATGCCATGTGTTGGTCATGGGGGTTCTGGGAGACAGCCGTGGTGGTGGGTGCTTCCTGCTGTGTGGTCTGTGCAGGGGGTGGGGTCTCCTCGATACAGCTGGGCTGCCCTGCTCCTGGAGGTGGGGTGCCGAAGCTGTCCATGGGCTGTTGGAGGGCGTCGGTGTCAATGTTGGGGAGGTCCTCTACATCATCAGTGCTGAGTTGTTGGGTCTGCTCTGCAGGAGGTGTTGATTCTCCCTCTGCAATGTGAAGGGGAGATGCAGATTGACATTGTGTTCACATGTATGTTCACGCATTGTACAAGTTTACTAACAGACTGCATGACAATGTACATTGTGACTGTTTGTGAGGAGATGCCTATTTGATGCGGGACAGTTGACATTTCTACACCATCAGGGATGTGAGGTTGTACTTGTACATTGTCATCTCACAGTTTCCTGCTATGCCAAATGTGAATGGCCATTTTCTACACACAAGCGGCGGCAGTTGTGTCCTCTGATCTGTTGTGAAAGTGTTGCAGTTCGTACCACATTGTTGTCAATGTTGAGGTGCTCTGATTCTTATATGTGTGTGTGTTGCCCCTTCAGCTCTGATTTGGCTGGCCCTTATTCCTTTCAGGCGGTGTGCCTTTCACTTCTGTGCTTATACAGTGCTGAGATGTTGCAGACTTGGGTAAATTGGGCTCTTGGTCGGAGTTGTGACTCTTGGGCATGGTTTGTCCGCAGATGTGCTATACTTAATTGTGCATGTGTGCCATTGTGCCCATCTCCCCCGTCCCCCCAGTCCCTTGTCGTTACTCAACCTGTTGCTGTTGGCTCAGGTCATTTTGTGCAGTGTCTGGTCCCCCAACTCCTGTCACCGTCTCCCCAATGATGACTCGGGTCACCATTTCCTCCATCTCATCCAGCTCCTGGTGTGTCGCTGGACTCCCACCTCCAGTCTGCATTGCTGCTTTCAGGTTGGGTGCGAGTTTCAGCTTGGTTTTGCGCTTCACATCAGTCCAGCGCTTCTTGCAGTCGTCCACTTCCCTTCTCTTCACTCCGACTGCATTCACCTTGGCCAAGATGGACTGCCATATTGTATTTTTAGTTGCCAATGACACAGTGGAGGTGATGAACAATTGGTGGTGGTGTTCTATCACCTCCGTAATGAGGATCTGGTTTTCCTGCGTACTGAAATGCAGGTTCCTCTTCTTCTTCTCCTTGCCCTTCCCTGACCCCGAGGTCCCAGGCTGGTCCTCCGTGGGGCTTGTGGGGTTCTGGTTGTCCTCTGTACTTGCTCCGGCTACCTCCATGGTGCTTCGCAGTTGTTTGTGTTTTTTGTTGCCGCTTTTATAGTGGTTTTTCCCGCCTGACTTGTGGGACTTGCAGGCCTGGCGCTGCTTATCGCTGGATTTTTTATCACAGTTGGGCCCATCGCAACTTATTTCACGTTCGGGTTTAGATTTTTATCGCCGTCCCGGTAATTTTATCACGGACATTTGATGCGTTATCGGGAAACTATCGCATGTTACCGCCGTGTTGAGAATACGATGTTAACACTGAGTTATTTTCCCACGATAGACGGCGGTATGAAAAATTGCGTTAACCTATTTTGGCAATGATTATCGCACGTTCTTGAGAATATCCCCCTTTGTCTTTTTCTATCTTGGCATGGATGGCACTATGCTAATCCTATGCTTAAAGAATTTGATAGAAAAGCAGACATTTGAGGTGAGCAGATCTAGAGTGTCGCTGGTGTTGAGAGAGCTCTATACAGGAGCTGCTTTCCACCTAAACTTAAGAACTACCCAGAGTTCTCTGCTTCTTTTTTGCATAATTTATGCGTCACTCTGTGCCTGAAAGGGTATTGTTTTGACTTATACTGGGTGCTCCCTTGTGTCTGGACAAAGCTATACTGCTCAGAAAAACTCTAACTAGAGCAAGACACTGTGTTGGGGGTTGATTTGACTCATTTCATGTTGGCTTGGTTGGTATTTTATCAATTCAAAGCTGTAATATTGTGCCTGGAGTGGTAAATGGCTTTTGTGATTTTACAGCTCGGCATGGACAGCACTGTGCTAGTTCTATGCTTAAAAACTTTGCTGTAGACATGGCAAAAGACTTTGGGTCATATTCACAAGGAGCCATCGCCGAATTCACAAGCCCGTGTTAACAGCCCACAGCACCAGTTTACCCGCGATAGCAGCCGCAAAAAACATCGCCACAGAGGACCCCCGCAACTATCGCTAATGAGATGCAGAGTAGGCGTTCCCGTGCCAAAAGTCGAGACAACAGCACACCTCAACATTCACAACGACCAGCCAGATCCGCAATAAAAACACAAAACAGGAGATAAGGCGCGTTAGCACCAGGAAATCTACACCTGCTCTGACCTGGTGTAAAGTCCGACGGCAGCCTGCAAACCAAAAGGGAACACAGCCCAGGGCTACATCGGAAGGGCAACAGATGCCATGGAGCAACCCATCATGCGACCCAGACACCCAAGAGGGCCACAACACCCACAGCCACCACACCCAGGACCACCCCTCCCTGGCACCTCCCCGACCAAAGACATGCCACATCAGCCACACCTAAACATGTAAAAAATATTCCGCTTGATGTCGCACAATCACAACTGGTAACATGGATGTGTCGTCACAGAAATGACCAGCACACATTCACTTTCGAAGCAACAAATGAAACTTTATTAAAATAGAACAACAAAATGAAATGAAGACACATGGCCGCTCCCCTCCGGACAATACGTAGGTCACAGCCTGTAAGACAAAAAACATGATGAGAAGGTGTGACCTGCGCACATCAGAGGACAGAGAGAGAGAGAAGAGGAGAGAGAGAGAGGAAGAGAGGGAGAGAGAGAGAGAGAGAGAAGAGGAGAGAGATAGGAAGAGAGGGAGAGAGAGAGAGAGAGAGAGAGAAGAGGAGAGAGGAAGAGAGGGAGAGAGAGGAAGAGAGGGTGAGAGAGAGACAGTGCCGCCCCTGTGCACCCAGGCCACACTGCTCACCTGCTGCCACCGGTGTGTCTCCAACCACGTGCCAGTATGTAGTGCAGTTCACCAGGTCACACATCTCATTCAGAGCCGTCAGCTGAAACAGAGCCCAGATACATGACTGGAACAGTACACACACTTGCACAAGACAACATCGCCTGCCCGCCCATGCACACCCAGGCAGAGGCACCCCAACCTCACCCGCCGCCCATCAGAGCATGGCCGCCCATGCACACCCAGGCCCCAATGCTCACCTTCCTCCACCTGCGAGTAGACAGGAGGTCCCACCACGTGCCGCTGCAAGCCACAAGCCCGGGGCCCGCGGATATGGCACCCTCCACATCATGCAGCCCCACTCCGCAGGCCACCAGGTCTCACGTTTGGTGCTGGGTCTTGATTACTCCATGGCAGAGGACATACCAGTGCACCAGGCACCATTGCAGGCTGCACACCCGCTCAGCCCAATGGGTGCCACCAACTCTGGGATCCCGGAAGCGTCGCCACGTGGCGGTAGGCCCGCGCTGCCCTCTGGCTCTGGCCTACACTGTGGTCCAGCAGGGCACACAAAACCTGAGCTGTCCGGACCGCCGGGACGGGGCATCATCGCAGGCTGCACACCCGCTCAGCAGCTCAAGGTGCCACTGACACAGTGCACCCAAAGTCACCGTCCCGTGGTGGGGTGCCTGTGCTGTCCGCAAGGCCCCGGGTGCCACTAACCCTGTGCAACCCCAGTCTGCGCCACGTGGTGGTAGGCCCGTGCCCTCCGCAAGGCCTCGGGTGCCACTAACCCTGTGCAACCCCAGTCTGCGCCACGTGGTGGTAGGCCCGTGCCCTCCGCAAGGCCTCGGATGCCACTAACCCTGTGCGCAACAACTCATGGGCCCTACGTGAGTGAGAACCGTGGAGCGGCCGTCATCCAGTCACCACCGGAAGAGGGGAATGTGATGTCGTCGGCCCCTTATGTTAGCGGAGTCACACGGCCTGTGACGGATGGGTGTGGTGTGTGTGAAAACCTGCCCTCAGGGAGTGGCTGTGACATGCTGACAACTAGACCAGTGACCTGCACACCACCAGCGAGTACGGCTGCGATGGGTAGCAATGAGGGCGCACCCCTCGGGGCTTTAGTGGAGTGGTCTGGCCTGCCGAATGCCCGACCAGCGCAGGGCTTGCAACAATGACTCGTGGGCTCTGGGCGTGGTCCAGTCCATGTCCGGACAAGGAAGTGACTGATGCGTGTGTCCCTGTTGTAGTGTTCACGGAACCCGGTACACAAAATGCAATGTCGCACCCTCTGACTGGCATCCCACAGGATGAACATCATTGATGCACGGGAAGGCACTGTCCCCACATTCATCCACACATCCATAAAGGAATGACGTAAGACATTACACAGCAGTGCGTCACTGGATGTTTATTTGCACATCCAGTGCAGTCATGCAGCTGGAGCGGTACAGGGCAATGCCGAGCACACTACACAATATGGGCCCGTGGAGGGCCAGCCAGTGTCCATCCGGGGATGACCTGTACTGCGGAAGAGGAAGGGTACAGTCCGCAGTCTGTCCGCCGTGTCATTGGTCGTCAAACAGGATGTGGCAGTCCATGTCGCTGTCCAAGGTGAGTGCATCGGAGTGTATCGGGGGTCAGTGGTAGGTCTTGAGGCCATGTGCGGCAAGGTGGCGGAAATGGATGCTAGTGCCTGGCCCTCCTGACCACAGTCCCATCCACGTCCTCGTCCCCGGGTGTGTGCCCTGCCCCACCTGTGGGTGTTGCAGTACCGGCTGTGGCACTGTGTGCCACTGACACATCAGGGGCCGGAGGAGGATTGTCGGCCGCACTGGGAGGCACTGACACACCAGGGGGCGGAGATGTGGATGGTGTGGGGGCAGCAGCATTCATCATCGCCACGCCTTGTGGCAGCAATGCCATGAAGAGGACATGCAGGGCACGGTAGATCCCAGCTACATTTCGCTGATGTGCAGCGGCGGCTGCCATCCTTTCCGCCTCCATCCGCACCATGTCCTCCATGAGCCTCCTCATGTGTGCCAGCTCACGGCTGGCATCGCTGGGGCCACTCTGAGTGAACAGGTATTCTTCCCTCCGCGTCATGATTCCAGAGATGTCAGTCAGGGCTCGCTGGAGTCCATGGGATGGACATAGATACCCAAGGATGGCGTCCAGTTTGGTAGCCATGACCTCGAACCCCACCCGCACCTGCTCGGCCGTCTCCCTCTGGCCCTCCAGCACAAGGCGTTGGAAGGCCATTTGTTGTTCCTGGGGGACTTGGGAGGGTGCCGGAGCTGTGGGTGCCTCCTGCTGGGTGGTTTTGGTGGTAGGTGGGGTCTCATGGATGTAGCTGGGCTGCCCTGATCCTGGAGGTGAGTTGCGGATGAGGTCAATGAGATCTTGGATGGTTTGGGTGTCGATGCTGGTTTTGTCCTCCTCCTCGTCATCAGTGAAGAGTGGCTGTGACTGCTCTGCAGGAGGTGTTGACAATGCCCCTGGGATGTGAAGGGGAGATGGTGTATTACAATGTGTCCACATGTATGTAGCCGCATGGTACCGGTTGACATTCAGACAGCATGGCATTGTACATTGTGACAGTCTGTGGGTCTGGGCGAGGACCCAGAGTGATTGTGGGTGTGCACTGTGCCCTGCTTGCTTGTGCATGTGTGCCATTGTGGCCATCTCCCCCCATCCCCCAATACCTGGTGGTCACTCACCCTGTTGCGGTTGTGTTGTGTCCTGTCGAGCAGTGTCCGGTCCCCCGACTCCGGCCACAGTCTCCACACTGATGACTGTTGACACCAGCTCCTCCATGTCATCCAGCTCCAGCTGTGGCGCTGGGCCCCCACCTCCGGTCTGAGTTGCTGCCTTCAGGTTGGCGGAGAGTTTCTCCTTGGTCTTCCGCTTGATGTCATTCCATCGCCTCTTGACCTCGTCCATTGTCCGCTTGTGCTCTCCGACGGCATTCACCTTGTCGACGATGTCCCACCATATTCCAGTTTTGGTGCCCAATGACACGTTGGAGGTGACGAAGAGTTGTTGATGGTGTTCCATCACCTCCGTGACTATGATCCTGTTCGCCTGCGGACTGAACTTGGTCTTCCTGGTCTTCTTGTCCTTGCCCTTCCATGACCCCGAGGTCCCAGACTGGTCGTCCGGGGTGCTTGTGGGGTTGTGCTCGTCCTCTGCGCCTGCTCCGGCTGCCTCCATGGTGCTTGTGTGTTGGTCAGTTTGTGTGTGGGTGTTTTTTCTACTTTTATGGAGATCTTTGACGCCTGCCAGGTGTGTGTTGCAGGCCTGGCGCTGCTTGTCGCTGGTTCCTCATCGCGCTTTGGCCCATCGCGTGTTTTTTGGTGTTGTGGTTTGTGTTTTTATCTCCATCGTGGTGGTTGTATCGCTGACATTGTCCCCGGTTTCGGCAGACTTTTGCATGGTACCGCCTTGTGAATTCCACGTTGACACAGGGTTATTTTCCCGAGATGGGCTGCGATATTGAAAGTTGCGTTACGCTACTCTTGCGGTAGTTATCACACGTTCTTGTGAATATACCCCCTTGTCCTTTCCTATCTTGTCATGGATGGCACTGTGCTAATCCTATGCTTAAGACTTTGATAGAAAAGCAGAAATTTGAGGTGAGCAGATCTAGAGTGTCGCTGGTGTTGAGAGTGCTCTATACAGGAGCTGCTTTCCACCTAAACTTGAGAACTACCCAGAGTTCTCTGCATCATTTTTGCATAATTTATGCGTCACTCTATGCCTGTAAGGGTATTGTGTTGACTTATACTGGGTGCTCCTTTGTGGCCGGACAAAGGTATAACACCCTGAAAAGCTCTAACTAGACGGAGACACTGTGTCGGGGGTTGCTTTTACTCATTTTAGGTTGGCTTGGTTGGTATTTTACCAATTCAAAGCTGTAATATTGTGCCTGGAGTGGTAAATGGCTTTTGTCTGTTTACAGCTTGGCGTGGACAGCACTGTGCTAGTTCTATGCTTAAAGACTTTGTCTTTTTCTATCTCGGCATGGATGGCACTGTGCTAATCCTATGCTAAAAGACTTTGATAGAAAAGCAGACATTTGAGGTGAGCAGATCTAGGGGGATATTCACAAGAACGTGCGCTAAACATCTCCAAAAAATGTTAACGCAACTTTACACATCGCAGTCTATTGCGGGAAAATAACTATGTGTTAACGTGGAATACACAACACGGCAATAGCATGCAATAGTCTCCCGAAAACGCGGACAATGTCCGCGATACAACAACCGCAATGGTGATAAAAACCCAAACTCCAACACAAAAAAACATGCGATGGGCCAAACCGCGATAAGGAAATCAGCGATAAGCAGCGCAAGGCCTGCAATACACACAGGGCAGGCGGGAAAATCACTACAAAAGTACAAAAAACACACAAACACAAAATAACCAACCCCGAAGCACTATGGAGGCAGCCGGAGCAGGCCCAGAGGACGAGCGGAACCCCACAAGTACCCCGGTCGACCAGCCTAGGACCTCGGGGACAGGGAAGGTCAAGGACAAGAAGAAGAGGAAGACGAAGTTCAGTCCGCAGGAGAATAGGATCCTGGTCAAGGAGGTGATGGAACACCATCAAGAACTGTTCGTCACCTCCAATGTGTCATTGGGCACCAAAAATGGAATATGGCGGTCCATCGTGGACAAGGTGAATGCCGTCGGAGAGCACAAGAGATCAATGGACGAGGTCAAGGGTGATGGATTGACATCAAGCGCAAAACCAAGGAGAAACTCGCAGGCAACCAGAAGGCAGCAATGCAGACTGGAGGTGGGAGCCCAGCGCCACAGCTGGAGCTGGATGACATGGAGGAGCTGGTGTCGACAGTCATCAGTGTGGAGACCGTGGCAGGAGTCGGGGGACCGGACACTGCTCGACATGACACAACACAACAGCAACAGGGTGAGTAACCACCAGGTACTGAGGGGACGGGGGGAGATGGGCACAATAGCACACATGCACAATCAAGCAGAGCACAGTGCACACCCACAATGACTCTGGATCATGGCCCTGATCTAAAGACTGTCACAATGTACAATGCCATGCTGTCTGAATGTGAACATGTACCATGCGGCTACATACATGTGGACACATTGTAACACAGCATCTCCCCTTCACATTGCAGGGGCACCGTCAACACCTCCTACAGAGCAGTACCAGCAACTCTTCACTGATGACGAGGAGGACACCACCAGCATCGACACCCAAGCCCTCCAAGACATCATTGAACTCATCCGCCAATCACCTCCAGGACCAGGGCAGCCCAGCTGCATCGAGGGGACCCCACCCACTCCACAAACCACCTAGCAGGAGGCACCCACAACCCCAGCTGTCTCCCAAGACCCCCCCAAACAACACATGGCCTTCCAACGCCGTGTGTTGGAGGGCCAGAGGGAGATGGCTGAGCAGGTGCGGGTGGGGTTCGACCTCATGGCTACTAAACTTGATGCCATCCATGGGTGTCTGAGTCCCATCAGGGACCACCTCCAGTCCCTAACGGACACCCACAGGCCGCTCCATGGTCTCCAATGAGCCCTGGCTGACATTGCTGGAGTCATGACTCAGAGACAAGAACACCTATCCGCTCAGAGTGGCTCCAACGATCTCAGCCGTGAGCTGGCACACATGCGGAGGCTCATGGAGGACATGGTGCGGATGGAGGCAGAAAGGATGGCAGCCACCGCTGCACATCAGCAAAATGTAGCTGGGATCTACCATGCCCTGCGTATCCTCATCATGGCATTGCTGCCACAAGGCATGGCGCAGATGAATGCTGCTGCTCCTACACCATCCACATCTCCACTTCCTGGTGTGTCGGTGCCTCACAGTGCGACAGGCATTTTCACTCTGGCACCTGATGTGTCACTGCCACACAGTGCGGCTGACAATCCACCTCCGGCCCCTGATGTGTCAGTGGCACACAGTGCCGCAGCCGGAACTGCACCACCCACAGGTGGGGCAGAGCACACATCCGAGGACGAGGACGTGGATGGGCTTGAGATCAGGAGGAGGCACTAGCATTCATGCCCACCACCTGGCCTGTTGCAGCTTGGTGCCGCACATGGCCCCATGACCTTCCACTGTCCCCCTATACACTCTGCTGCACTCATTTTGGACTGCGACATGGACTGCCTTATGCTGTTTGGTGACCAATGACACGGCGATCAGACTGCGGACTGTACCCTTCCTCTTCCGCTGTACTTGTCATTCCCCGATGGACTCTGCCTGGCCCTCCACGGGCCCATATTGTGAAGTGGGGTTGGCATGGCCCTGTACTGCTCCAGCTGCAAAACTCCACTGGATGTGCATTAAACATTCAGAAACGCATTGCTGTGTCATGTTTTTCATCATTCAGGTATGAATGTGTGGATGAATGTAGGGTCAGTGATTCCCCCAAACGTCAATGATGCTCATCTAGTGGGATTCTAGTCACAGGGTGCTACATTGCCGATTGAGTTCCGGGGGCCGTAGGCACTACAACAGGGACACACGCATTAGTCACTTCCTTGTCCGGACATGGACTGAACCACGCCCAGAGCCCCTGAGGCATTGTTGCAAGCCCTGCGCTGGTCCGGCATACGCCAGGCCAGACCACTCCGCTTACGCTCCGAGGGGGGGGCCACATGGCTACAAGTCACAGGTTTACACGCTAGTGGTCTGCAGGTCACTGGTCTAGTTGTCAGCATGTCACGGTCACTCCCTGAGGGCAGGTTTGCACACACACCACACCCATCCGGCACAGGCGTCACAGGCCATGTGACCCTGCCAATATAAGGGGCCGACAACGTCACATTCCCCACTGCCGGTGGTGACTGGATGACGGACGTTCCACGAGTCTCAATCATAAAGGGCCCATGAGTTGTTGCGCAAGGGGTTAGTGGCACCCGAAGCCATGCGGCCATCACAGGCCTACCACCATGTGGCGCTGACTGGGGTTGCACAGGGTTAGTGGCACCCGAAGCCTTGCGGCCGTCACGTGCCTACCACCACGTGGCGCTGACTGGGGTTGCACAGGGTTAGTGGCACCGAAATTGCTGAGCGGGTGTGCAGCCTGCGATGATGACGTGTGCACTGATGTGGTCTCTGCCATTGATGCCTCAGGACTCAGCGTCATGTGTGGGACCTGATGGGCCGCAGCGCGGGTCCGCATGATGTGGAGCATGCCATGGTGGCGGGACCGGAGCCTGGAGCTTGCAAGGGCACGTGGTGTGCCCACTGGTGGACACACCATTGGCGGCAGGTGAGCAGTGGGGCCTGGGTGCGCATCAGAAGTGGAGATAGATTTAACACCCCATTCATAAGCGGGTGCAAACTACAGACATCGCCAGTATTCCCGCGATAACTGCCCCAAAATTTATCTCCACGGGTGACACCACCAACTAACCCTAATGAGATGCAGAGTAGGCGTTCCCGTGCAAAAACTCACGAAAGAACCACAACACCACTTTCACAACAAACTGCCAGATCTGCGATGCGAACCAAAAACAGGCGATAAGCTGCGGTAGCAGCAGGGATTTAACACCTGCCTTATGCTGGTGTTAAGCAGGACGACTACCTGCAGCACTAAAGGGAGCCCAGCCCAGAGCCACATCGGAAGACCCACAGATGCCATGGAGCCAATGACCATGCAGCTCGGAGACCCAAGAGGGCCACAACACCCACCGCCACCACTCCCAGGCCCCGCCCCCGGACAAACACATACCGTGCACAACAAAAAAGCCACAAAAAGCGCATGATGTCACACAATGACAAAAAGAAACACACATGTGTGGTCAGAAGAATGAGAAACAGTCACACATCATTGAAGTAACAACCAAAAACTTTATTGAAATACAACACAAAACACCAATGCGGAAGACTCCTGCCGGGTCCGTCCGGGACAATCTTGATGTCACAGCCTGGAAAATAAAGCACAAAACCAGAACGTGTGTCATGCGCACATCAAAGGAGCGAGACACAGAGAAACAGAGAATGAAAGAAAGGCAGAGAGAGAGTGAGAGAGAAGGAAAGGAAGTGAGAGAGAGAGTGAGAGAGAAGGAAAGGAAGTGAGAGAGAGAGGGAGAGAGGGAAGGAAGGGAGAGAGAGAGAGAGAGGGAAGGGAAGGAAGGGAGAGAGAGAGAGAGAGAGAGGGAAGGGAAGGGAAGGAAGGGAGAGAGAGAGAGAGAGAGGGAAGGGAAGGAAGGGAGAGAGAGAGAGAGAGAGAGAGGGAAGGGAAGGAAGAGAGAGAGAGAGGGAGGTACACTGCCGCCCTGCGCACCCAGGCCCCACTGCTCACCTGCTGCCACCGGTGTGTCTCCAACCACGTGCCGGTATACACTGCAAGCCACCAGGTCTGCAATCTGTAATCGAGGTCAGAGTCAATCATGGCAGAGTCCATCTCACTGCACACGGCAACAACGCCTGTCCGTCCCTGCGCACCCATGCAGCCGCACCCTACCCCCTCCCGCTGGCCAGCGCTGGCTGTCCGCACTTGCGCACCCAGGCCCCACTGCTCACCTGCCGCCAATGGTGTGTCCACCAGTGGGCACACCACGTGCCCGTGCAAGCTCCAGGCCCCGGTCCCGCCACCATGGCATGGTCCACATCATGCGGACCTGCACCGCAGCCCAGCAGGTCACACACATGACGCTGAGTCCTGAGGCATCAATGGCAGAGACCACTTCAGTGCACACGTCATCATCGCAGGCTGCCCACCCGCTCAGCAATTTCGGTGCCACTAACCCTGTGCAACCCCAGTCAGCACCACGTGGTGGTAGTCCCGTGACGGCCGCAAGGCTTCGGGTGCCACTAACCCTGTGCAACCCCAGTCAGCGCCATATGGTGGTAGGCCCGTGATGGCCGCATGGCTTCGGGTGCCACCAACCCTGTGCGCAACAACTCATGGGCACTTTATGATTGAGAACCGTGGAGCGTCCGTCCTCCAGTCACCACCGGCAGTGGGGAATGTGATGTTGTCGGCCCCTTATATTAGCGGGGTCACATGGCCTGTGACGCCTGTGCCGGATGGGTGTGGTGTGTGTGCAAACCTGCCCTCAGGGAGTGGCCGTGACGTGCTGACAACTAGACCAGTGACCTGCAGACCACAGCGTGTACGCCTGCGACCCGTAGCAATGTGGGCCCCCCTCGGAGCATAAGCGGAGTGGTCTGGCCTGGCATACGCCGGACCAGCGCAGAGCTTGCAACAATGACTCGGGGGCTCTGGGCGTGGTTCAGCCCATGTCCGGACAAGGAAGTGACTAATGCGTGTGTCCCTGTTGTAGTGTCTACGGCACCCGGAACACAATCAGCAATGTAGCACACTGTGACTGGAATCCCACTAGATGAGCATCATTGACGTTAGGGGGAATCACTGTCCCTACATTCATCTACACATTCATACATGAATGATGTAAGACATGACACAGCAGTGCGTTTCTGAATGTTTAATGCACATCCAGTGGAGTTTTGCAGCTGGAGCAGTACAGGGCCATGCTAACCCCATTTCGCAATATGGGCCCGTGGAGGGCCAGCGAGAGTCCATCCGGGAATGACAAGTGCTGCGGAAGGGGAAGGGTATAGTCCGCAGTCTGGTCGCCGTGTCATTGGTCATCAAACAGGATATGGCAGTCCATGTCGCGGTCCAAGGTGAGTGCAGCGGAGTGTATCGGAGGTCAGTGGGAGGTCATGGGGCTATGTGCGGCACCAAGCAGAAACAGTCCAGGTGGCGGAAATGAATGCTAGTGCCTCCTTCTGATCGCAATCCCATCCACGTCCTCGGATGTGTGCTCTGCCCCACCTGTGGGTGTTGCAGTTCCGGCTGCGGCACTGTGTGCCTCTGACACATCAGGGGCCGGAGGTGGATTGTGGGCCGCACTGTGTGGCAGTGACACATCAGGTGCCGGAGTGGAGACGCCTGCCGCACTGGGAGGCACTGACACACCAGGGGGCGGAGATGTGGATGGTGTGGGGGCAGCAGCATTCATCTGCGCCACGCCTTGTGGCAGCAATGCCATGATGAGGATCTGCAGGGCATGGTAGATCCCAGCTACATTTTGCTGATGTGCAGCGGTGGCTGCCATCCTTTCCGCCTCCATCTGCACCATGTCCTCCATGAGCCTCCGCATGTGTGCCAGCTCACGGCTGGGATCGCTGGAGCCACTCTGAGCGGACAGGTGTTCTTGTCTCCGAGTCTTGACTCCTGCGATGTCAGCAGGGCTCATTGGAGACCATGGAGCGGCCCGTGGGTGTCCGTTAGGGACTGGAGCTGGTCCCTGATGGGACCTAGACATGGATGGCGTCCAGTTTGGTAGCCATGAGGTCGAACCCTACCTGCACCTGCTCAGCCGTCTCCCTCTGGCCCTCCAGCACACGGCGTTGGAAGGCCATGTGTTGTTCGTGGGGGTCTTGGGAGACAGCCGGGGTTGTGGGTGCCTCCTGCTGGGTAGTTTGTGTAGTGGGTGGGGTCTCCCAGATGCAGCTGGGCTGCCCTGATCCTGGAGGTGAGTTGCGGATGATGTCAATTATGTCTTGGAGGGCTTGGGTGTCGATGCTGGGGGTGTCCTCCTCGTCATCAGTGAAGAGTGGCTGGGACTGCTCTGCAGGAGGTGTTGACAGTGCCCCTGCAATGTGAAGGGGAGATGGTGTATTACAATGTGTCCACATGTATGTAGCCGCATGGTACATGTTCACATTCAGACAGCATGGCATTGTACATTGTGACAGTCTGTGGATCAGGGCCATGATCCAGAGTCATTGTGGGTGTGCACTGTGCTCTGCTTGATTGTGCATGTGTGCCATTGTGGCCATCTCCACCCGTCCCCCCAGTACCTGGTGGTTACTCACCCTGTTGCTGTGGTGTTGTGTCATGTCGAGCAGTGTCCGGTCCCCTGACTCCTGCCACAGTCTCCACGCTGATGACTGTCGACATCAGCTCCTCCATGTCATCCAGCTCCAGCTGTGGCGCTGGGCTCCCACCTCCAGTCTGCATTGCTGCCTTCTGGTTGCCTGCGAGTTTCTCCTTGGTTTTGCGCTTGATGTCAATCCATCGCCTCTTGACCTCTTCCATTGACCTCTTGTGCTCTCCGACGGCATTCACCTTGTCCAGGATGGCCCGCCATATTCCATTTTTGGTGCCCAATGACACGTTGGAGGTGACGAACAGTTGTTGATGGTGTTCCATCACCTCCGTGACCAGGATCCTGTTTTCCTGCGGACTGAACTTCGTCTTCCTCTTCTTCTTGTCCTTGCCCTTCCCTGTCCCCGAGGTACCAGGCTGGTCGTCCGGGGCACTTGGGGGGTTCTGCTCGTCCTCTGCGCCTGCTCCGGCTGCCTCCATGGTGCTTCGGTGTTGGTCATTTTGTGTTTTTGTGTTTTTTCTACTTTTGTAGTGATTTTCACGCCTGCCGGTGTGTATTGCAGGCCTGGCGCTGCTTATCGCTGATTTCCTCATCGCGGTTTGGCCCATCGCATGTTTTATTGCGTTGAGGTTTGTGTTTTTATCACCTTCGCGGTGGTTGTATCGCGGACTTTGGCCGCGGTTTCGGGAGGCTATCGCATGGTACCGCCGTGTTGTGAATTCCACATTAACACAGGGTTATTTTCCCGCAATAGACTGCGATGTGTAAAGTTGAGTTAACATTTTGTGGAGATGTTTAGCGCACGTTCTTGTGTATATCCCCCTGAGGTGGCTGAGTGTGGACCACATCCGTAAAGGAGCAGGTCACACTCTGACACATCCACCTGCACAAACAACCCCTGACCTCAACAACCAACTGTGGAAAAACCATGCCCCAGAGTCCCAAGTCCCACCAAGAGCCCAATTTCCCTAAGAATGCAACATCTGAGCACTGTAAAAGCACAGAAGTCAAAGGCACACCGCCTGAAAGGGATAAGGGCCAGCCAAATCAGAGCTGCAGGGGCGACTCTCCCAAAATGCAGCACATACACATAACATTCAGAGCACATCAACATTGACAACAATGTGGTATAAACTGCAACACGTTCACAGCAGAACAGAGGACACAACTGGTGCCACTTGTGTGTAGAAACTGGTCAATTACATTTGGCATAGCAGGGAAATGTGAGATGATAATGTACAAGTACAAACACACATCCGTGATGTCGTCGAAATGTCCACTGTCACGCATCAAATAGGCAGCTCCTCCCAAACAGTCACAATGTACATTGTCATGCAGTTTGTATGTAAACCTGTACCATGCGTCAACATACATGTGAACACAATGTTAAACTGCATCTCCCCATCACATTGCAGAGGGTGAACCAACACCTCCTGCAGAGCAGACCCAACAGCTCTTCACTGATGACGAAGAGGACTTCCACATCTTCAACACCGACGCCCTCCAAGAGTTCATGGACAGCTACAGCACCTCACCTCCAGGAGCAGGGCAGCCCAGCTGATTCGAGGAGTCCCCACCCCCTGCACAGACCACACAGCAGGAAGCACCCACCACCACGGCTGTCTCCCAGGACCCCCACGACCAACACATGGCCTTTCAACGCCGTGTGTTAGATGTCCAGGAGAAGATGGCTGATCAGGTGCGGGTGGGGTTCGACCTCATGGCAGCCAAATTTGATGACATACATGGGTGTCTGAGTACCATCAGGGACCACTTACAGTCCCTAACGGACACCCACAGTCCGCTCCATGCTCTCCAACGATCCATGGCTGACATCGCTGGAGTCATGATACTGAGACAAGAACAACTGTCCAGTCAGAGTGGCTCCAGCGATGTCAGCCGGGAGTTGGGACACATGCGGGGGCTCCTGGAGAACATGGAGCGGATGACGGCGGAAAGAATGGCTGCCACGGCCGCACACCAGCTAGATGTGGCTGGGACCTTTCATGCCCTGCAGCACATCGTCATGGCATTGCTGCCTCAAGGCCTTGCGCAGATGAATGCTGCAGCTGCTTCAACATCCACATCTCCGCCCCTGATGTGTCAGTGCCTCACAGTGTGGCAGGCAATCCACCACCACCCACGTGTGAGGCACATGTGACATCAGAGGATGAAGATGTGGGTGACTCAACCTTACTGGTAAGGAGGAGGCAGTAGCATTCATCTCCGCCATATGGCCTGTTTCTGCTTGGTTCTGCCCTTTGCATCATCACCTTCCACTGTCCCCCGATACACTCTACGACACTCACCTTGGACCTCGACATGCACTGCCATTTTCTGTTTGGTTACCAATGACACAGCGATCAGACTGCGGACTGAACTCTTCCCCTTCCGATGTACTTGTCATTCCCTGAAGGACTCTGGCTGGCCCTCCACGGGCCAATAATGTGAAGTGGGGTTTGCATGGCCCTGTACTGCTCCAGCTGCAACACTCCACAGGATGTGAATTATACATTCAGATTCACACAGATGTGTCATGTCTATAATCTTTCAAGTATGAAACTATGGATGAATGTAGGGTCCGTGATTCCCCCTTACGTCCATGTTGCCCATGTTGTGGAACTTGAGTCACAGGGTGCAACATTGCCAATTGTGGTCCGGGTGGCGCCGACACTACAACAGATACACACGCATCAGTTACTGTCTTGTCCAGCCCAGAACTGAAACACGCCCAGAGCCCCGGGCTCAATGTTCACACCCCTACGCTGGACTGGCATACGCCAGCCCAGCCCACTCCGCTTACGCTTACAGGGGGGGCCGTCAAAGCTACATGTCCCAGGTCTTCCCTGTAGGGATCTGCTGATCACTGGTCTAGTTGTCAGCACGCCACAGCCACTCCCTGAGGGCTGGTGTACACCCACACCACACCCATCCAGCACCGGCGTCACAGGACATGTGACCCTGCCAATAAAAGGGGCCTACCACATCACATCACCCACTGCCGGAGGTGACATGATGGCGTCTGCACCACGAGACTCAATCATGAAGGGGCCATGACCTGTGGTGCACTGAGTTGGTGGCACCCGCTGCACTGCGGCCCGCATGGGCCTACCGCCACGTGACGATGACTTGCGTTGCACAGGGTTAGTGGCACCCACTGCACTGCGGCCTGCACGGGCCTACCGCCACGTGATGATGACTTGTGTTGCACAGGGTCAGTGGCACCCGCTGCACTGCGGCTGGCAGGGGCCTATCACCACGTGACGATGACTTGCGTTGCACAGGGTCAGTGGCACCTGAAGAGCTGAGCGGGTGTGCAGCCTGCGATGATGCGTTGGCCTGGATACGGCGTCCAGCGAATCAAGACTCAAATGGAACAGTGTGCCCTGCTGGACCGCAGTGTACGCGCAGGCAGCAGTCAGCACACACATGACTCCGCAGTGCGGTGCCGCAGGGTGTGATGGGGGCCTGTGGCACGGAATCCAGCGATCGGCTGAGAAGGATGCACCGGCACGTGGTGGGCCCTCTTGGAGACACGCCGGTGGTGGCAGGTGAGCATTGAGGCCTCGGTGCGCAGGTGCGGCCAGTCATCGCTGGGCGGAGGACCGGTCTGGGGACCTGGGCCTGGGTGCATCAGGTGCACAGGATCGCGCAGGCACCACCGGTCACGGCGGCGGACTCATGGCTGGGTGTGGGGCGCCGCTCTTGCTGACACGCCCCTGCATGCGATGTTCGTGATGTGCGCGGGTTGGTTTGTGACGTAGCCACCTCGTCTCCAGTGTGAATGTGCCCGTTGAAGGTGGTCGGCCACGTGTGTGTAGGCCTATGGGCAGGTTGTGGCGGAGACTGAGACACACGCATCAGTCACTTTGGTGGTGTATTGGTGACGTGTGCATTCCTACAGTTGTGAGTTGGGGGATTGTGGAGTTGCGGTGTGTGGTGTGTTCAGTTGGTACTTGCCGATGGGCAGTGCATTTCCATGGGGGCCATCCTCAAAGCGCTGGTTGGTGGCGGACTTACGGACATGTGGGGATCAATCACACTGCCTGGGGAGTTTGCGACGACATTGGTGGACAGGCCACGCTGGTCCACTTTTGTATGCACAGTGTTGGCATGCGTGTGGTTGCTGTTGCAGTGATTGTGTGCAGTGTCGGCAGTGGGCACAAGTCATACACGTGTGCTGTGAATTGCCCCCAACACGTGCGTGATGCCAGCTATGGCGTAGTTTCCTTGCGTAGTCTCAAGATGTTCTTGCGCAGTGTGGGGGGTGTGAGGGGCAGGGGTTTGAGCTGACACACACCGTGATGCTTTCAGGTGTGATGAGTCCTGCATGATGTGACCGTAGCAGCAGTTCGTGTGGTCGTTACCTTCCTCTTCATTCCTACGACGGTTACGGCCACACGTAGTTCTGTTACGGTCTTCTCATGCATGGTTTATCTGGCCTGTGGGCATTCCGGTTTGTCCAAGTGCAGTACACTGTACCACATTAGGCATGTGACTATACAGAAGTTTGACCATTGTCACCATTTCTCCCACAGGTTTCTAAAGACACGTTGCCCTGTTGGAGTTACCCGTTGGGAATAAAACGCGTTGGCTGAGCTTTTCGTTTTGTTGATTTATGTATTTGTAATAAAGTTCTGTTTTACCACTACCGTTGACTACTGGACTTCATGACCTTGGGGGGAGGGTCCAGGGGGGGGGTGTGCCTGGGGGTGGTAGCGTTGGGTGTTGTGGCCCTCTTGGGTCTCCGAACTGCATGATCAGTGTCTCCATGACATGTGTTGGTCTTCAGATGTGGCTCTGGGCTGGGCTCCCTTTCTACTGCAGTTGGTCGTCCTACTTAACACCAGTAAAAGGCAGGTGTTAAATCCCTGCTGCTAACGCGCCTTATCGCCTGTTCTTGGTTCGCATCGCAGATCTGACTGGTCGTTGAGAATCTCGCAAAGTGGTGTTTTCGTGTGTTTTTGCACGGGAACGCCTACTCTGCATATCATTAGCGTTAGTTGTCGCACTCATCCGTGGCGATGGTTTTTGCGTCAGCTATCGCTGGAAAACTGGCGATATCGGCAGTTTGCACCAGCTTGAGAACAGGGTGATAAATCTATCACCACTTTTGCGGCGCTAAAGTGCCGATAAGTTGGCGATAAGTCCTTGAGAATATGCCCCTTTGTTCTTTTCTATCTCGGCATGGATGGCACTGTGCTAATCCTATGCTTAAAGACTTTGATAGAAAAGCAGACATTTGAGGTGAGCAGATCTTGAGTGTCGTTGGTGTTGAGAGTGCTCTATACAGGAGCTGCTTTCCACCTAAACTTGAGAACTACCCAGAGTTCTCTGCTTCTTTTTTGCATAATTTATGCGTCACTCTATGCCTGAAAGGTTATTGTTTTGACTTATACTGGGTGCTCCCTTGTGTCTGGACAAAGCTATACCTCTCTGAAAAGCTCTAATTAGAGTGAGATACTGTGTTGGGGGTTGTTTTTGCTCATTTCAGGTTGGCTTGGTTGGTATTTTACCAATTCAAAGCTGTAATATTGTATCTGGAGTGGTAAATGGTTTTTGTCATTTTACAGCTTGGCGTGGACAGCACTGTGCTAGTTCTATGCTTAAAGACTTTGCTGTAGAAATGGCAAAAGACTTTGGGGCATATTCTCAAGGACTCATCGCCGATTTATTGACACTTTAGTGCCGCAAAAGTGGCGATAGAGTCATCGCCCTATTCCCAAGCTGGTTCAAACTGCCGATATTGCCAGTTTCCCAGCGATAGCTGCCGCAAAAAACATCGCCACGGATGAGAACTACAACTAACGCTAATGATATGCAGAGTAGGCGTACCCGTGCAAATGCACACGAAAACACCACTTCGCGATATTCTCAACGACCAGCCAGATCCGCGATGCGACCCAAAAACAGGCGATAAGGCGCGTTAGCAGCAGGGATTTAACACCTGCCTTTTACTGGTGTAAAGACGGACGACAACCTGCAGCATGAAAGGGAGCCCAGCCCAGAGCCACATCTGAAGACCAACATCTGAAGACCAACACATCTCATGGAGCTACTGACCATGCTGCTCGGAGACCCAAGAGGGCCACAACATCCACCGCCACCACCCCCAGGCCCCCCCCCGGACTACCACCGAGGCAGCGCAGAACAAGACAGCTGACCTTCCCAAAACGGCATGGCCGCACAGCCACACAATTGCAGAATGTGGGGAGAGGTGGGAACCAGGTATGTGTGAAGGAGGCAAGTCACCCATGAATAAGAATGTACACAATGCCAAGTATGGCGGTGATGTGCTGGACAGACTACAGTATGCAGAGCACAGACATGTCCATGTGGACATATACTGCTGGTGACTGTAGTGTTGTGGAAAGTGGACGCAACCATGTTACCTCAGGCAGTGGGGAAGACCCCGGTCATGTATCCGTGTTTTCCCCCCCTGTAAGCGTAAGCAGAGTGGGCTGGGCCAGCGTAGGAGTGTGAATAAATAGTCCGGGGCTCTGGGCGTGGTTCACTTCCCGGATGGTCAACGCGTCTGTCAGGGAGGCGCCCCTCACCCTGTCACGAGTCCGCCGCAATTACCGCCAGCCTCCTCAGCCGATCGCTGGCATCCATGACACAGGCCCTCAGCGCACCCAGCGGCACAGCACCGCAGAGTCTGCGGCCTAAACTGCGGTCAGCAGGGCCTGCAAATCAAATCCAATCCTGACCTGCGAGGACACGCCATCCTCTCTGGCTGCACACCCGCTGAGCGCTACAGGTGCCACCAACTCAGTGCACCACAAGTCATCATCACGTGGCTGTGGGCCCTTTTTGACCGCTGCCTCTGGCCTATACTGCGGTCAGCAGGTCCCCTAAGTCAAACAACGCATTATCGCTGGCTGCACACCCGCCGAGCGCTCCAGGTGCCACTAACTCTGTGAAGCTCAAGTCAACGCCACATGGCTGTGGGCCCTTTCTGACCGCTGCCTCCGGCCTACACTGCTGTCAGCAGGGCTCACAATTCTAATTGAGTCTTGATTTATTTATGGCGCAGTCCAGTAGGCAACAGACATTGCTTCCACTGCGGCCCGCCTGGACGATGCATCATCGCAGGCTGCGCAGCCGCCGATCGCTTCCGGTGCCACGAACTCAGTGCAGCTCAAGTCATGGACCCTTTATGATGTAATCTTTTGTGTGTGAGTTCAGTTCTGGTGTCCCTACCTCAGTGCACTGCAAGTCATGGACCCTTTATAATTGAATCTGTGTGTGTGATCCGATGATCACTGTTCTAGTTGTTGCCAGCACCTACCACTCCCTGAGGGCTGGCTTACACTCACCCCACACCCATCCAGCACAGGCGTCACTGGACATGTGACCCTGGTAATAAAAAGGGTCCGGGCGCACGTGCCCGTAGCCAGTTCCATCATACATCTAAGTGTGTCCGTGTGGTCATTATGAATGCATGATGGCCCCTGGCCCCACCACATCACATCGTGCTGTGGACAGCGGACGCAAGCATGTCACCTCAGGCAGTGGGTAAGACCTTGGACATGTAGCTCTGTCGTCCCCCCCTGTAAGCGTAAGCGGAGTGGGCTGGGCTGGCGTACGTCAGTCCAGTGCAGGGGTGTGTAGAATTAGCCCGGGGCTCAGGGCGTGGTTCAGTTCTGGCCTGGACAAGGAAGTAACCAATGCGTGTGTCTCTGTTGTAGTGTCTGCGCCACCCGGCCCGCAATTGACAATGTTGCAATGTAGCATGCACCCGGAGGGCGGGTTCGCACGAACGGTGAAATGAAGGAGCGCAAGACCGCTCGGGGTCTTGGCTCATACATGCCAAGTGTTGTGTGTATCTGCATTGCCGCAGCATGAGCCAAATGCCTAGCCTTAATTGCAGCGCGAGTTCAGCCAGGCATGAACTCTACATCTGTGTCCGCACTATCCTTACCATAGGCCTACACTCACGTGGACGCCCACCTTCAACGGCCAACATCACAGTGCCGTCGTCAGGCTTGTGTACATGCGCAGACAGGCATGACAATGGTGTGCCGTTGGAGTGCAAGTGATGCAACCGTGCAGCGTACACAAGTGAATAGGCCCGGGGGGAGGGAGGAGCAGCTGTGAGGCAACGTAACACACAGTGATGCCGCTCATTTGCCACATGCAAGTCATGTCAAACATGAATCCCAAAGTCGCACACATCCCACCCCACACCCAACAAGCCACATCACAATTCCTGAATGCAAGCAGATGACAAACTGACATTAGGGATGAAAGCTCCTTTGTCTGAACTATCAGGCGGAGGCACATCTGCACATCCGACCTCGGAATTGCATGTGCCCGGCACCCCTGACAGATACGATAGCAGTTGAGGACAACTCCCACACTACGCACAGCCCGACGACAGACCAACGTATACACACCCCACACACAGAAGTCCTTGCTCGGAGTTATCTTGCGTGGAATGGCCTTCACACTTACTCCCATACCATCCCAGGCGTACAACCATTGCACACTTAAACAACTCATTGATTCGAGCTGTGGCATTCATCCACAGAACTTGGGCAGGTCAGATTAGTGCCACTTCAACCAGGGCCAGTGACGCAATGGCAGAACATCCCGGACACATGCACAACCCCTGTCACGAGGAGCTGTACCGTGCACGTATTCTGCATTTACTGGGGGCACTGCCATTGGTAGTGCTGCGGGTCAGTTACCGGCTAAGGTTCCGCCTCGCCAACGTAACCTGCGTTCAGCCTGTGTTGCATTGTAGATCGTGCATATTCGAGTGGTACATGGATGTCTGCCTATCCAACAGGACGGTAGGCGAACTGGATTTTGACATGTGTGTGCGCCCCCTGTTGGCCCACGACCAGAAGTGTCACTGTGATACCCGTCTATGTGATGCCTGGATACTTGGCATACATGCTGGCAGCTGGACCTGGGATATTGCAGAACTCCTCGTGTGCAGTGACCACATTGAGCCGCTCCCCTATTGGGCTGTAGTGCTAATTGGTGACAGGGGGTGGACGCAGCACATCTGTCCGGACCTGCTCATGGATAGCCTCGCCGTCCTGTTCGATGGAGTCGACAACGACCTCATGTTGGAGATGATTGCCTACGAAGCTGCAATCGCTTTCATGGACGTGTAACTACGTACCTGCAGCCACAACAGTTTGGAACCCATTGCACATGTCCCGACACCTTATTGCATCTTGGGGTTCTGGTCACATATCCCACGACAACAGTGGACATGGCTGCATTCGCCTGGACCCCGAATACGTGGGCGAACAATCACGCGGGGTAACACACACCTGTGAAAGGTGAGGCACTCCCCAGGAGTGAACAGCGGCGCATGGCAACGTTCCTCATTCTGACATGCTGCTGCATTGGTCCACATGTTGTGGCACTTCTCTTACCCGTACTGACACGCATATGCTAATAAAGTCTACGCACATTCACTTGTATTCAACTGTGATGTGAGTTGTTTTGAATGACGATGTGTGTCTCACTGCCTATCTGGGTCACGGCCATACATGCGCATTGATAGCATTACCCAGGGAGCACCATTTATGTGGAATCACTGACCCTACATTCATCAATACTTTCATGCATAATTGAGAAGGGCCATGACACATCAGTCTGAATTTGAATGTTTTATTCGCATTCAGTGGGGTGCTTAAGCTGGACCAGTACAGGGCCATGCAAACCCCACTTTACATTGTCGCCCCGTGGAGGGCCAGCCAGAGTCCTTTAGGGATTGACAGGTTCATCGGAAGGGGAAGACTTCAGTCCGCAGTGTGATTGCTGTGTCATTGGTAACCATTACAAATATGGCAGTCCATGTCGTGGTCCAAGGTGAGTGTCGCTGAGTGTAACGGGGGACAGTGGAAGATGTTATTCCAGGGCATGATGCAGAGGGCAGAAACAAGCTGAAACAGGCCATATGACGGTGATGTATGCTACCACTTCAATCTTACCACCAAGCCAGATTCATCATCATCTTCGTCCTCTGATGTGTCCGGTGCCTCACATGTGGGTGGTGGTGTTTGGTCTGCCGCACTGTGTGGCACTGACACTTCAGGGGCGGAGATGTGGATGGAGTAGTAGCAGCAGCATTCATCCATGCCAGGCCGTGTGGCGGCAATGCCATGATGAGGATCTGCAGGGCATGGAAGATCCCAGCTACATCTTGCTGGTGTGCAGCCGTGGCAGCCAATCATTCCGCATGCATCCGCTCCATGTTCTCCATGATCCTCCGCATGTGCCCCAACTCCCGGCTGACATCGCTGGAGCCACTCTGACTAGACAGGTGTTCTTGTCTCCGAGTCATGACTCCAGCGATGTCAGCCATGGATTGTTGGAGAGCATGGAGCGGACTGTGGGTGTCCGTTAGGGACTGTAAGTCGACCCTGATGTGACTTAGACACCCATGTATGGCATCTAGTTTGGCTGCCATGAGGTCGAACCCCACCCGCAGCTGATCAGCCATCTTCTCCTGGCACCCTGACACACGGCGTTGGAATGCCATGTGTTGGTCGTGGGGGTCCTGGGAGATAGCCGTGGTGGTGGGTGCTTCCTGCTGTGTGGTCTGTGCAGGGGGTGGGGTCTCCTCGATACAGCTGGGCTGCCCTGCTCCTGGAGGTGGGGTGCCGAAGCTGTCCATGAGCTGCTGGAGGGCGTCGGTGTCGATGTTGGGTAGGTCCTCTTCGTCATCAGTGCTGAGTTGTTGTGTCTGCTCTGCAGGAGGTGTTGATTCTCCCTCTGCAATGTGAAGGGGAGATGCAGATTGACACTGTGTTCACATGTATGTTCACGCATTGTACAGGTTTACTGACGGACTGCATGTCAATGTACATTGTGACTGTTTGTGAGGAGATGCCTATTAGATGCGGGACAGTTGACATTTCTACACCATCAGGCACGTGATGTTGTACTTGTCCATTGTCATCTCACAGTTTCCTGCTATGCCAAATGCGAATAGCCATTTTCTACACACAAGCGGCAGCAGTTGTGTCTTCTGTTCTGTTGTGAGAGTGTTGCAGTTTGTACCACATTGTTGTCAATGTTGAGGTGCTCCGATTCTTATGTGTGTGTGCTGCATTGTGAATGTGTTGCCCCTTCAGCTCTGATTTTGCTGGCCCTTCTCCCTTTCAGGCGGTGTGCCTTTCACTTCTGTGCTTATACAGTGCTGAGATATTGCAGACATGGGTAAATTGGGCTCTTGGTCGGAGTTGTGGCTCTTGTGCATGGTTTGTCCGCAGATGTGCTCTACTTAATTGTGCATGTGTGCCATTGTGCCCATCTCCCCCTGTCCCCCCAGTCCCTAGTCGTTACTCACCCTGTTGCTGTTGGCTCAGGTCATGTTGTGCAGTGTCCGGTCCCCCAACTCCTGCCACCATCTCCCCAATGATGACTCGTGTAGGAAGGTGAAATCTGACTGCATGGTTACCCCCACTTTTTTCCTGGTGTTTTGCTGGTTTTTGACTTAGTCTGACTGGGATCCTGCTATTCAGCACCCCAGTCTATCTGCTTACTCCCTAAATTGGTTGTTCATGTACTTTAGGTACACTCCAGATTGGATTCTGGGGTACCCTTATAAGTCCCTACTATATAGTATACAATGTACCCAGGGCATAGGTACCCCAGAGGCCTCCCAGGGGCTGCAGCATGTATTATGCCACCCCTGAGAGACCATTTAAAATGACACAACAGGTCTGCTACTGCAGCCTGTGAAGGTGGTGCATGCACCCCTTACTTAGATATAGGTTCACTATATCTATCCTGATCACCGCATATATAAACCTATCAGTCACTCCTATGGCAGGCCTTATCAATCCTGAAGGCAGGGTGCTGGGTTTTATGTGAGAGGGTGCCCATGCATGAGCAGAGCCCCTCTGCAGCCTTCGGAACCTATTCTTGGGGTTGTTTGTGATGCAGCCAACCATATATACTTAAGTGCATTATAACCTCGCGGTAAATGCTAACTTTAATATGGCTGCATGGAAACATGTCGTCTTTGGTGTCAAACACCTTGGAATCATACCTCCACACCAGTAACTGGTGTGGGAGGTATGATTCCACCCTCCTAGAGGGAGAAATATGACAAACCGGTACACCCGGGACCAGCTTCACAGAACCCTGGCATCACAAAATGGATGCTGCCAGCCTCAGACACGAGTCTGCCCTCCTGCTGCTGGACGAAACTTTGGCAGGGGAAGTCTTGACAATAGGTTTCCTGTCACAGGGAGGTGTGACCACCGCCCAGACATGCTTTAGTGTATTGGGGCTGGGTGGGTGCACTCTCAGAGTGCTTTGATGTCTGCACTGGGGGCAAATTTGGTGTCCCTGTGCATAGTCCAGCTCAAACCGGTTGCAGGAGCCATTTGCTCCTGCTCTGGCGTGAAACTGGACAAAGGACATGGGTGTAGCCACTTCTCTGTCCTGGCCCTCCCATAGTTGGGACCCCAGAGTTTGTCCCACCCCTTCCTTGGGTATAAAGTAGGAACCCCTGGCTACAGGACTTTAGATTTACCTGGACTAAACTCTGCTACAGAAACCAAGTAACCTTCGATGATCTACGCATTGCTGGACGACTGAAGAATCTCCCTTGGAGTAAAGGAGTTACTCCCCTGCTGAGCAGGCACCAAAACGCATCTGACCGGTTTGCATCTATGAAGCTCCTGAAGGACTCCGAAGATTTCTGCAACACAGGAGGTGGGTTCCCGGGGTCTCCGAGGTCGATCTGCACTCTCAGCAATTCTGAGGCCCATATCCCTCGTGGGGACCGTGAAACCCGTACCCCTGGGCACCGTGTACATTTGCAGCAGCATATGCTTTTCGGCAATCCCTGAAGCTGTGCTTTGGGCTACTTGTAGTCCTGACCCCGAGCAGTAATTACCCTGAAGATTTCCAGCCTACACTCCACGAGTGTTCCGTGGGCTGGTATTATGTGATTCCTCTTGAAGTCCCTTCGCGATTCCTGGTCCGTTGGCCCTTGGGTCCCTGAGAAGGCAAATTTAAATTTCAGTGCGCTTCCCTGGTTGCTACAGACATGCCCAGACTCTCCATTGCTTGGAGAGTCCCTAGGACCTTGCTGGTCCTCACAGAAGCATCTTTCCTCTGAACGCGTGGGTTGCCATTGCCAAGGCTTGTTGGTGTTCAATCCGGACACTGACCCCCCAGCACTTGACATCCTTTGTGGGACAGCTCGGATCCGGACTGTGGTTGTCGTCAACATCTCCTGGTTCCCGTGGCTGCAGAGACAAGCTTCACCTCATCGCACCTGAAGCACCTGACATCGGTGGGCATTTGATTGCTCCGCTCCTGGTCACGTGAAGTGACCCAGACTTTGTCCCCTCTGCTTTCAGGTTGTTCACATCTCCGATCCAGGCTTGTATCACACCGGACACTTTTCTTCTCCATGGCAGCAGTACTTTCTCGCATCACGCCATTGAAAACGACGAGGGTTTCCGACACCATTTAACCCCTATGCACCCGGCTCCTCTGGGATAGGTAACACGGGTACCTCGGTAGTCTCAAGGGTGCTGGCCTTAGAACCTTCTATGTTTAGCTGGGTTTGCTGAAAGTCCGCACCTAAGTGTCCTTAATCTTTAAATTCCTAACCACGACTTTCCCATAGAGTTGTACGGAGCTCGCGTCTGTGTTCCCACACTGCACCCGTCCTCCGTGGGTCCCCTGTGTCACTACCTTGGGTGGTTCCTTGGGGTCCCAGCGATTCTACGTGCTCTAGGCACTGTGTCTAGTCAAGTCATGGTTCTTATACCGCTTACTTAGTATATGGTTCAGTCTCCCCCTGTAGCCCGCTGTGTATTGTGCTATTTACTGTCGTTCTAGTGATTTAATATTGTGTGTCTTGTTCTCTAATCTCATAAAGAGGTTAGTAGAGAGTGTTTAGTAATAAATACATATATTTTATATATACCTTGTGTGGTTATCCTTTCATTTGGTCATTCAGGAGGTTATATACTGGTAAAACAAGCTGCTTTACATTCCTTCGAGACTTAGCCTGAAGGCTGCTCTCCATAGCTACCACTAGGATAGCTTTCAATAAAGGTTGTCTTTAACCCAATCATCAATAAGGGTCGTTTGGACTGGTGCAAGGTGCCCACTTTAATTAGTGGACAGCATATACCAGGCCAACTTCTCACAACTCGGCTCACCATTTCCTCCATCTCATGCAGCTCCTGGTGTGTCGCTGGACTCCCATCTCCAGTCTGCATTGCTGCTTTCAGGTTGGCTGAGAGTTTCAGCTTGGTTTTGCGCTTCAAATCAGTCCAGCCCTTCTTGCAGTCGTCCACTTCCCTTCTCTTCACTCCGACTGCATTCACCTTGGCCAAGATGGACTGCCATATTGTATTTTTAGTTGCCAATGACACAGTGGAGGTGATGAACAGTTGGTGGTAGTGTTCTATCACCTCCGTAATGAGGATCTGGTTTTCCTGCGTACTGAAACGCGGGTTCCTCTTCTTCTTGTCCTTGCCCTTCCCTGACCCCGAGGTCCCAGGCTGGTCCTCCGTGGGGCTGGTGGGGTTCTGGTTGTCCTCTGTACTTGCTCCGGCTACCTCCATTGTGCTCAGCAGTTGTTATGTTTTTATTTTTTTTTATTTGCAGCTTTTATGGTGATTTTTCGCAGTTGTTTGTGTTTTGTTTGTGTTTTTTGTTGCCGCTTTTATAGTGGTTTTACCCGCCTGACTTGTGGGACTTGCAGGCCTGACGCTGCTTATCGCTGGATTTTTTATCGCAGTTGGGCCCATCCCAACTTTTTTCACATTCGGGTTTGGATTTTTATCGCCGTCCCGGTAATTTTATCGCTGACATTTGACGCGTTATCGGGAAACTATCGCATATTACCGCCGTGTTGAGAATACGACGTTAACACGGAGTTATTTTCCCACGATAGACAGCGATATGAAAAATTGCGTTAACCTATTTTGGCGATGATTATCGCACGTTCTTGAGAATATCCCCCTTTGTCTTTTTCTATCTCGGCATGGATGGCACTATGCTAATCCTATGCTTACAGACTTTGATAGAAAAGCAGACATTTGAGGTGAGCAGATCTAGAGTGTCGCTGGTGTTGAGAGTGCTCTATACAGGAGCTGCTTTCCACCTAAACTTGAGAACTACCCAGAGTTCTCTGCTTCTTTTCTGCATAATTTATGCGTCACTCTATGCCTGAAAGGGTATTATTTTGACTTATACTGGGTGCTCCCTTGTGGCTGGCCAAAGCTATATCTCTCTGAAAAGCTCTAACTAGAGCAAGACACTGTGGGGCATATTCACAAGGAGCTATCGCCGAGTTAACGGCACTTTATCGCAGCCAAAGTCGAGATAAATTTATTGCTCCATTCACAAGCTGGTGCTAACAGCCGATAACACCAGTTTACTTGCGAAAGCATCCTCAAAACACATCGCCACAGATGACCCCTGCAACTATCGCTAATGAGATGCAGAGTAGGCGTTCCCGAGCAAAAATCCGCGACAACAGCACACCTCAACATTCTCAACGAGCAGCCCAATCAGCGATAAGACCACAAAACAGGCGATAAGGCGCATTAGCAGCAGGAATCTAACACCTGCTCTGACCTGGTGCAAAGTTGGACCACAGCCTGCACCACAAAATGGAGCCCAGCCCAGAGCCACACCTGAAGGGCAACAGATGCCATGGAGCCACTGATCATGCAGCTCGGAGCCCCAACAGGGCCACAACACCCACCGCCACCACCCCCCATCCCCCCGGACACCCACCGCCCCCCCCCCCTGTAGGTTTCAAAATAATCATAGGGCAATGCCCCTTATGTTACGCTATTAGATTAGCCTTATATAGCTAAATATAGCAGTGGTAGTCATCTATATTGACAACCCACTGAGCTATATTAAGAAAGATGATGTTTTACAGAACAGGTTAGTCTTGGACAGGTGGCATCCATTTTGTATACTGGCCGCCATCTTACATTATGGCTATGTTTAAGCACGCGGTGAGCTCTAACCTGCGAACGAGGTAGGCCCAGACAGCTGCGCCATGACACTTGTTGTTCACCTGATAAGAATACGCCCAGTTTCGTTTCTTTATTCAATAAGGGGCACTGCCTCGCTTATGAATAAGCCTTTCTGTGTGCGTAAGTAATATTCTATTTGCAGCACCTCTCCTACGTTGGGAGGAGCAGGGATGCAGCTGGCTGACCTTGGCTAAGAGATACCGTGTGCCTGCCTCGGGCTGGTGATGTACGCCCCTCTGCCTCCCTAAAGTACACATCCCCAAACCTGTAACTTTCCCTTGTAGGCGTGCTCTAGATGTTTATGACGTGTTTGATGTATCATACTATACTGCGCATGATTATTGAGTCAGTCCATTAGGAAGCATTGCATGGTGCATGTTGTATTTGGGCTCCTCTGCAGAGTATAGATAATAAACTTCTTGTTTGCATTCTCTACTGGTTGACCGACTCTTCATTGATATAGGTAAGGCCGAGAGGTGGTGTAGTAACCCGAGTGACCCTATACGGGTTTCTTCCAACAGTTGGCGCCCGAACAGGGACCCCGTGATTAATCACCCATCACACCCGTAAACGGGTCGTGAGGTCGGGGTGCAGGCTGGTCTAGCGGGTGGATCGGGGGCCCCCACAAGATAGAGCTCTGTTCCTGTGGCTTGCCCCGCCCGTCTGATCGAGGGTGCCCTGCCTAGTGGTGATACGCCGGGGTCCAGAGACGGCGAGACCTTGGAGCTGACCAGATTGGTGTGGAGAGTCGGCGGTAGAGAATCACGTGTGAAACCTGCGTTTGACAGGTGAGTGACTTTGTGTACGTTTTAGTACTTGAAAATGTACTGGCGCCAGTCCTGAGGTGGTGTTGGACTGAACCATGCGAGGCAGACCATTGACCGCCTTTCGATGTGAACTTGAACTGCTCCGGGTGATTCGGGTTTTTGAGACCCGTCTCATAGTGGTTCTCGGGTAGCACCGGGAGGGGCAGGGCCTTCGGGGCGTGTTTCGTGGACGGAGCCACACTACCGACTTGAGGGAGACAGAACCGATCGGTCTGTGCTCCATAAGTGGTACTGGACTGTGAGGGTGAGGTCGCCCATCGAGCTGTATCTCAGTGGTCTTCTTGAGCCACAGATGAGATGAGCCTTAGTGGCGAACCTCACGGGCAGTGCCGGACCGCGTTTGACAAGGCAGAACCTTGAGTTGTACCCTTAAGTATTGTGGACAAGCTACTTGGGCTGTGCTTTAATAGCGAGTTTGAACTGTATTGTGTGAACGAGTGCTGGGGCTGAATCTCGTGGTGGTTTGAGAGTCGTTAACGGCTCTACGAGCTACAAGATGCGAGATAGGCTTTAGATCGTGTCTAATCACAACAGGGTCGAGCTGGGCTATCCATACACATAACAGAGATTCTTAGGTGGTGCTTAGTGAAAGGCTGTTTGGGCCGTGTTGTATTGCATACCTTAAGAGGTCTGTTTGTGCTGATTTTTGAGTGTATTTTGTGTACGATTTTCAGACAGAGAAGTGGATTTGCTTTGCGCTTGCGCATTGGGAATTGTGTAAGTATCTTATATTAAAATGCCGTGTTTTAGTAAACTTGGATGTTTTGTATGTCGATGTTGTTGTTCAAGTGATCGACTGGAGGAAAGACAACCTGCTCCTCCAGAGGGTACCCCGAATTTTGATTTGTACATAAAGCAAGGTATTGGCCTTGTTATGTTTAGCACCTTATGGCATAAATATACGAAGGACAATGCTGATTTGCAGTGGCCACTTGTTGGCTCGTTCGATGAACAAAAGTTGAATTTTCTAGAAGGAAAGCTGTTTGCTAAGAAGAGTAGGCAGTCAATGCTTGATATGTTGAGGGTTTGGCAGAAGGAGGCAAAGCAGCGGCGAATTAGAGAGGAAAAAAATACGAGGAAAAGACAGGCGCTGACGATCGCGCAGAAAGCCATGGCTTATGATAAAGCGACTGTAAACAAAGGTGTTGAGTGCGCAGATAGGGCGTTTCGGCTGCAAGCTGAGAAGAGTTATGTCGTTCAAAATGAAGGTGATGCTTTTGTTGAAGATTTGTTAGACACCCAACCCCCACCACTTATGCTCCTCTACGGATATATCCTATTGTTCCAGCTTCCCAGGCCCCAGCTTCAAGGGCTCTGGCTCCGGTTCTTGGCCCCACCAGTCCTCCTCCTCCTTCTAACATTCCGGGTCTACATTTGACGCCTTCTGGGTATTATACTGCTTTATCGATGTCCGGGTTGGAGGGTAATAGCTCTCCGTCTGGGGCACCTGTTTCTGCATTTTCTGGTTCGACTTTCTTTACTCCCTCTAGTCAAGATCGTTCATTGATGGTACCTGTCTCTTCATCCACTCTTTCACCGGCGGATGTTTCACTTCCCATGATGCACTTTGACAGAACGCCTGTGAGTGGAATGTCCCTGGGAAGTCGAGCGAAAGTGCAAGAACGCGTGAGAAGGGTGTTGGTGCATTCTGCAGTAAGTAATCAAGAAAAGGAGATGGTGGCGAATCAGGCTGCGCAGTGGATTCGAAATCCGATCTATATGGTTGAGGATGTATGGAGTGTGATGAGACAGTATGAACCGCTTTTGCAACAACTTGCGCTTAAGCATATGTGTACAATGCTGATGAGTTTGTGGGAGCAGCGCTTTAATGCTGAGGTCCCAAGGGAGGTTTCTGAGATACGAGATGAAGTGTATGGTTCCGGTATGGATCCTGCTGCTGTGTTGAATAAAGTTACTACTTTGTTAAAATATCGAGGTAGGATGCTTAAAGAGGGTTCCACAGCATTAGTGCAGTTCCCTATGAGAGAAGTTCACCCCATATATCATCCCGAGATACCAGCAGAAATAAATGCAGTGGGTGACATTGTTCGGCCCCGGGAGGGGGCACGGTTTCAAGAACAATGGGTTTATACCCCCTGGAAGAGAAGCGAAGTACTTTCTCTTAAAAATCAGTTGCCAGATCCCAGAAAGAATCCGACTGCTTATTATAAAGAACTGACAGAAGCGGCTGATTCGACAGTTATGACGTTAGCTGACATTATGTTGTTTTTTGGGTTCCTGGTGCCGATTGATATATGGAGGCAGGTGCACTTGGTGGATCACGTGGTAGAGTTAGGAGCATCATGGGATCAGATAAAGCTGTGGGATCAAGAACGTAAGCCAGGTGAGAAGCCAAGAGCGGAAGGGTTAGCTTTACCTGGCCGAATTATTACGTACATGCATTCGTGTATTGCTCCCAAGAAAGTGGATTGGGATAAACTTACGGCATGTTGTCAAAAGAAAGAGGAGAGTGTGTCAGATTTCTTTATTAGGTACGAGGGGATGTTTTTGGATTTCAGTGGTCAGGATTTGTCAGTGGATGGTGGAGTCCGGCTGTTTGTCGACAGGTTTGTTAATAATTTGCTTCCTGAGATTGCAGCCCGGATGAAGGCAGCGGAAAGTACCTGGTCCATGTCCACTCCCTCGGGAATATTGAGTATGGCGCAATATTATGAACATCGAGAGAACGAACAGAGGCAGGTTGTAGAGAAGAAAGGGAAGGAATTGAAGACAAAGGTGTTGTTGCAGCAGGTGCAGGGAAGTAGTGGAAGAGGAAGGGGTCAGTCGCAAGTGCAGCAGCGATGGTCCGTACCGCGAGGTGGTAGAAAGAGTGCTCCATATGTACCTGTGGGACCTAATCAATGTGCATATTGTCGGAAGGAGGGGCATTGGCGAAATGAGTGCCCTGAATTGCTACAGGCTGGTGGGATCCCTAGAAGAGGGGGTTTTCGGGGACGTGGTAGAGGAACAGGAAGTCAGGGTGAGAGAAGACCAGAACGAACTGAGAATGTTGAAAAGGATCAGAATTACTTTGATGATCCTAGAGGACGACAATATTGTCACGAGGATTATGATGTAGATGAAGGAACAGGGATGTCCATCCACAGCTAGGACAGCGACGGACAGGGTGGGGGACCAGTTTCGGTGAATGTAGATCAACGCGGACCCTATGTCGCTGCGGGTTTGCTTGGTACCTTTCAAAGGTTTTTGATTGACACGGGTGCTATGAACAGCTCCGTTTCCTGTTTGCTGGTCCCTGGGGCAGCTCTGTCTGGCAAGAATAATGTTTCGGTGGGATTTTCAGGTACGCCGGTTGTTAGTCCCATCTCTAAGCCCCTTGCTTTGACAATTGGTCCGTTTTCAGTGAAATCCTCGTTCCTTTTGACTTCAAATTGTGGGGAAAATTTAATGGGGCTTGATCTCTTGAAACGGCTGCATGCAACCATTTTCTGTTCCCCAGACGGTGTTTACATGACGATTGGACCTGATGTGGCACGGGCGAAGCAACACTTTGCCAAAGACCCCCCTCTCCCCGATGAGTTCAAGGACGTGCCTAGTATGCTGTGGGCTACAGGTGACATGGATGTAGGACTGTTGCAGGTACCGCCAGTGTCTATTCAGGTTAAGGACAATGTTTCTCTGCCTCGTATTCCACAGTATAAAATATCGCAGACAGGAGAGACTGCTTTGTTGAAAATCATAAATGATTTAATTGCGTCTGGTGTGGTTGAGGAAACAGTTTTTAATGTGTGCAACAGTCCTATTCTTCCGATTCTTAAAAAGGCCCCAACAGATTCACCTGATGCCTATTCTGATGTGTACCGATTTATTATTGATCTTAGGGAAATTAATAAAATAGTGGTACCACAATTTCCTGTTGTTGCTGATATCACTTCGATTTTGACTATGATCCCTCCTACAGCTCAGTATTTCTCTGTGATTGATTTGAAGAATGCGTTCTTTAGTATTCCGATTCATCCAGATTCCAGGTATCTTTTCGGGTTCAATTTATCTGGCAGAAGCTTTGTGTTCTGTCACGCTCCTCAAGGGTATACTGAAAGTCCTAGTATATATAGTCAAGCCTTGAAAGCGCAATTGGACTCGCTAGTGCTTCCGGTTGGTGATGTATTGTTGCAATATGTTGACGATCTCCTCGTGGCTTCTGATACTGAAGAAGGATGTAAGGAAGCCACGGTCAAATTGTTAATGCATCTGGCACAAAATGGACATACAGTGTCCCTTTCTAAGTTTCAGTATTGTCGACAGGAGGTTACCTATTTAGGTCACCTCCTATCGAAGGAGGGTAGAAGATTGACACCTGAACATATTTCTGTAATCAATAAAATGGGCGTGCCAAAGACACAGAGAGAAGTGCGAGGTTTCATTGGAATTACCTCATACTGTCGACATTGGATCCCCAACTATTCTCTGATTGTGAAACCCCTCCTTTATTTAACTACGAAAGGTGTGTGTGAACCCTTGCCGTGGACGCTTGAGTATCAGCATGCCTTCGAGCAACTGAAGCATGCACTTTGTTCTGCTCCTGTCCTTGGTACTCCTGACTATAGGAAGCCCTTTGTATTGTATGTACATGAAGTGGATGGTTGTGCGTTGAGTGTCTTGACACAGGCTTTCGGTGGTAAGTATCGGCCCTGTGCTTATTTTTCTGCAGTCCTTGACAATGTGGCTAGAGCGCTCCCGAGCTGTCTGAGAGCCGCTGCTGTGGTGGCAATTGCAATCAGACAATCGGCAGGGCTCGTTCTTGACACTGACCTAACGGTCATGGTACCCCATTCTGTAGACACTCTATTGAATAGAACGCAGATGCAGCACCTTACTAGTGTGCGTCTGACTGGATATGAGCTAACTTTGTTCACTCCACATGTCACCATTAAACGATGTGTCACTCTGAATCCAGCCACATTACTACCCCTCCCTTCGACGAGTCATTATGCAGATGCGCATGACTGTATGTACAGAACAGAGGAAGAAACGAAGGGACATGTAGATCTGACTGATGTTCCCTTATCTGACCCCCAAGGGGAACTATATGTCGATGGCTCCTGCCTTAAGCTACCAGATGGCACTACTTCTGCCGCATATGCGATCACCACATTGCGCACAGTCGTAGAGACTTCCCACGTCCCATATCAGTTTCAGTTTCTGTTTAATTATGTCTTTATTTCGATTATCGAAAATCATAAAAGACAACGTACATCAGCAAAACATACAAACTGACTCAATACCACATTATCTAATGTTCCCATAAAAACAGTTAAAATAACCAGAAAAGAAAATAAAGAAAGGAAAAAGGTACATATGGTATAACATTATATCAGATTGTCTAAAAAACTGATCTTATATCATATAAATAGCTAAAAATCACAAGGGAACAGGTGACATAAAAACAATGACAAATATAAACATGATACATAATAATACTAAAACTGTGACAGATTATTAATAATTTATTATAAACAGCCGTATTAACAATCCCTCATCTTGTTTGCTCGAATGACCCACAGCCAGCTCAAGAATTTGGCCACTGCTATAATAATAGGATCCTCTGTGTTGGTTTTCAGAATCCTTAAAGCCTCCATAGCTACTCTGATGCCCATATTCTTACAAATGGGTTTCAGCCATTTGTGCCTGGGTGACCTATAGGCAGGGCATACAAAGAAAATGTGAGCTAGAGACTCAATCTCGGCTGGACAAAAGGGACATTTGTTATCCGAAGGGGGGTGCCAACTACTGGTGAACACTTTGATGGGAAGAGAACCCACCCTAAACTGATGATACAGCTTCCTATCAATAGGTCTAGTAATAATGTCCCAGTATGTTTCGAGTTTTGGCTCAAATTTATGTTCATTAAAAACCCGAGTCAGGGAGCTACATTGGTGATGTGTCAGTTGCTGCAATCTAACCATGCTCCAATAAGCGGCTTTCAAATCCTTTTTCGCAGGGAAGATAGCAGCAGCTGGATCCTCCCACAGTTTACTCAACCCCATACTAAACAGTGTAATTTTTAGATTCCTTATCCAAGGGATTTTATTTGTACAACCCAGCGACCTAACTTCAGAGAAAGCTTGAGCGTATGGAGTAAGCTCCGGGGTAGTCCAGAGCCTTCTCCAGAATGCTACCGGTCTAAACCGTGCCTGGTCCGCTATTTTGTTACAGCCCAAATCCAAATATAAAGGCCGCAATGGAGTAGACTGCGGAAGGCCAGTCAAAGCTCTCACAAATTTGTTTTGGGCGACAGCCAAAGGTGTTAAATCATTAAAACCCCATAATTCCGCCCCATACAACAATGATGAACCTATTTTATGGTTGTATATCTTTAACGCAGGGGCTAAGGGCTTGGTCTTAGAGAGCCTATGCTCTTTAAGCAATGCACCTGCGAGTTGGGAATGCTTAAGTGTCAGCAGGTCAATCTGGGATTTCCAGCTGAGTTTCTTACCCAAAGTTAACCCTAAATAGGTGAAGGTGTCAGTCTGCTCCAAGGGGGCATTATCCATGTACACCCTCCCCCTCACGGCCTTTGACCTATGGAACACCATGAACTTCGTTTTGTCCACATTTACCACTAGCTCATGCTCGCAACAAAAAACCCCAAAACGCTCCAGTGCCACTTGCAGCCCCTTCTGAGTTCTGGAAAGTAGCAGGGTATCGTCCGCGAACATGAGCAGCGGTATCTTCATTCCTGCCAGCATTGGAGCATCAGTGGAATGGGATGTAAAGTATTGGACCACCCTATTAATAAAGAGTGAAAACAGGGTTGGGGCCAGTACACACCCTTGTCGGACCCCCTTAGTTACTGCAAACCTTTCGGTAACATTCCCCTGCTTCCCCCAACGAACCTGTGCATAATTGGTTTCATGCAATTTAACCAGGATACTTAGTAGTTCGTAGGGCATCCCCAGAGCCTGAAATACACTCCACATTTTGGCACGAGGAACTAGATCGAACGCGGTCTTAAGATCTACAAAGGCCGCGTAAATCGTGCCACCACCAATAGCAACTACCTTCCAATAAACAAGATCAAACCTAAACACCTGATCAATGGTACTTATGTGGGGATGGAACCCTGCCTGTAGGGGGGTCAAAATGTCCATCTCGTCTATCCAGGCCTGAATTCTGACTAAGACGAGCCTTGCGACTATTTTTTGGATGGAATCAATAAGGCTTATTGGCCTATAATTGCCTGGCTGGGAACGATCACCCTTCTTAAATATAGGTAAAATTTCAGCACCGAACCAAGTATCCGGAATAGCTGTGCCACTAGCTACTGCATTTGCAAGATATTTAATATAGGGGACCCAGTTCTCTTTGTCCGATACAAACAGGTCAGCCGGAATACAGTCTGGACCTGGGGCCCGACCTCGTGGGATCGATTTTAGCATTTTTTCCACCTCGATGCAGGAAAAGGAAGCACTGGTATCCAAAACAGGTAGGGGGTTGATAAGATCACTACAACTAGTGGCTAAAAACTGTGCCTCAAAATGGGACACCCACACCTCTGGAGCAACATGGTTCGTGGGAACTTGGGATATAACTCCACTGCCCCATTTAACAAATTGCCAGAAATGCATCAAATTTCGCTCTTTGCTTGCTACAAGCAAGTCCTGCCATCGGGACTCATCCCAGCCCTTCTTCGCTTGCAATTGGGATGCCTTGTACCTAGCTCTAGCTTTTTTTATATCCCCCGCTGCATGTGATCTAATAGCCCTAGCCAGTGACCTATAAGCCTCTCTACAAGCTTTATTATACCAGGAGGCTGCCTTAATGAATGGAGCCCTCGTTTGTTTATTTGGTTTAATAAAAAAACATTTTAACTTCCCGAAGAGCTCATTGTGGACCTCGGGGATAATGTGGTTTACTGCCTCTTGGGAGGCGCATTCATGTAAAATAGAGAGTGAGCAGACGACCAAGGATTTCATCTCAGCCACATCACCCTTGTTATCCACCAGCCTAGCCCATCTAACTCTCCTCATATCATTGGTAAGTATGGCCTCGGTTAACTTGTCCTCAGCGGCCCTAGAGTCATTACTAGAAAGGCCAGGAATCTTTAAGGTTAGAATCAGCGGGTTGTGGTCACTTTCATTCCGCTCCTGGACCACCATATCCAACATAAAAGACCAGAATTCCACATTAAGAAATATGTAGTCAATGCGACTACTTCTTGATCCATTGTCAAAAGTGTGAGTACCCTCACTATCTGAGTGCGTCCTCCCATTGGCTGCTCTGAGTCTCCTTTCCAAACACAACCCCTTGAGCTGTAGTGCAGCCCCAGTCCACTTTTTAATTGGGCTTAAATTTAGTTGCGGGATGTTCCATTGTGCATCCTCTTCCAGACTAAGATTACTGTCTTTGTGGTCGAGGGGCTCAAAAGTGCAATTAAAATCGCTCACTATTATTAGGTTGCAGCCACCCCCCAGACTACCTAAAAACTTGTCAAGGTGGGCGACAACAGATGATGCTTTACCCCCAGGCGACCCTCTGGCATAGACATTAATTACCAGAACGTCTAACGCGTCAGCCATCCGTAACCGCAATACCATTATGTCGGGACTGTCAATGTAAACTTCCTGCACCACACATCCATCTAACTGCCTGACCCAGCATGTGAGTCCGCCAGACGGCCTACCTTTCTGGCCCCTCAGCGCTGGTTTAGAGAAATTAAGATAACCAGGGAAGAAAATGGGAGCCAAAGACCAAGTTTCTTGAAAAAACCAAATGTCATAATTATCTATAAAGACTGTCCAATCAGTAGAGACAGTTTTGGTAGACAACCCAGCTACATTCCAGGAAGAAAAAGACAACGATGGCTGTGCAAGCCGTTTTACAGTAGTATAAAGATGGTCAGTTGCGCCCGTACTACTATTGCCCACAACCACTGACTTACTGGGAAAACTGTTGTACTGTTGGAAAACGCTATAGGGGGTAGGGGTAGGGGTAGCCGAGGGGGTAATAATAGATTCCCTCGTCCTCTCCTCCAGTGCTTTAACCATCCCAGTTCCACAAACATTCCCAGGGTCGGCACGACTACGATAGACACAACCAGAAACTGAGACATCCCAAGTACGAAATGGCTGTGTATAAGCTAGGGCTCCTGTCTTAGTCGGGCCGCCAGGAACTTTAAGTCAATCTATTTCTTCCATGGAAGTTAAAGCATCAAATCGGTTGCAAGTGGAAATCTGAAAAGTATGTTGACCACACAAATTTGGTTTGCCCCTCTTCGCTCTATGGCCAATACTCCCTTCTGTTTTATACAAAAAGCCCAGCGGGACACAATTGATATCATCCTCCTTGGTATAACAATTGCCCACCCTCTCCAATATGTGCTGAACCAATCTGGGGGATCTAAAGCTAAGAACCACACAATCACCTGGGAGAGACTTGTAGGATTTACCCACCCAAGGAACTCTACGAACCATCTTAAACTCACGAAAAAGAGGTTCCTTGATACCGGTCCTAACACTCAACAAATGTAGTGCCTTATTTCTAAGCGTAGACCAGTGCTCCTGCACTCCAGAAGGGAGCACTGGGACATTGGACAGAACAACTGTATGTGGCGTGGCTTCCGGGTGTAGATGTAGAAAGGTCTGGGTACTCGGAGGGCTAGAAATGGGGGGCTGATGTATCTTCGGGCTAGTGAGTCTCTCTACCTGCCTCTTAGTAGAAGATAAGGGCTTTATGATTTGAGGTCGATTGTCAGGGTGTGTTACCTTAGTGACAATACCTGACAAAGATGGAGAGCAACTTGCACTGCTGACCAAGCCCCTAGATACTCCCACTGACCTCTCATTCAGTTGTGTTGGAAGCCCACCCACCGTTGTCCCATTGGAATTGTTTAGGGGGAGATTAACAATGCCCATCTCTATTTTGCCAAGTCTTTCTTCAATCAGGGACAACTTCTTTATTATGGGATCAATCAGTGCTGATAATTTAAGTTCTATCCTAGTACAAAGATCTCCCTCGTTACTCAAGTGGGAGGAAACACATATATCCACAGGGCGAGGCTGGCTAGTTAAACCGCTACTAGCCATCATGTTACTAATGCTCGCGATAGGCTCCCCTTTACGTTTGCTAGATCTAAGGGGCATATGATTATTTTTTAGTGGTCCTCGGGCTTTCCGCTTTTTAGACGGTGGTTCAACAATACTGACATGACTAGGCTTCTGACCACTGGTAGATACCAGAGAGGTATTAAGAGGACTTTCCACATTTCCTAAGTTAGAGGAGAGAGATATCGTTTGACTGCTGTGAGGTAGGGGAGACGAACCGCTCTGCTGGTTAGTAGCTTCAATGGCAACTAACTCACAGCACGGGAGAAGTGGGGAAGGTCCAGGGATACTGACGGAAACTACTGGTTCGAGCGATAGCCTACGTTCAGTGAGCTGTATTTGGTGATTTAACACTGATTCTGCCCTGGTAAGAAACGCATCAAGAGTCCCCACAACCCCCACACCCGCTGTAGGTTTGCGTTTGTTCATAATGTCCAAGCACCACAACTAAACTTACCCTACTCACTACTCCAACCCACACGGCCACACAAACTAAATGTCAGAGGGGTGGCCCAGCCCGGCCTTATCCGGTCCCTGACGGGCACAGACGGGCCCGCCCTTGGCCCGGGCTTCGACCGGGCTACGTCCCGCGCGCGTCCCGCGCCGCGGGGGGAGAGGCAGCGCTATAAGCGTGATGACAAGCGCCTCCCCCTCACGGCAGCACCTGTGGCAGCAGCAAAGAGTTCTGGGACCTGTAGTCCCCTTCCGCGATGTTGGACCCCTCGCGGGAAGCCTGGCACAGGAGATGTTGGCCCTGGGACTCCTATCCCACCAGGGCGTACGGAGCGTGCAACGAGGAAGTTAGAGCAGCCAAAGGTAAGTGAATACTTACACCGACAGCCAGTACGCGTTTGGAGTCGCTCATAATTTTGGGCGGCTCTGGGCGGAAAGGGGGTTCCTGACATCCCATGGGTTGAAGATACAGCATGGCCCGTTGATCCATAGATTGCTGTCGGCTTTGATGTTACCCAAAAAGCTTTGCAATAATAAAATGCAGTGCCCACAAGGTAGGTACAGATGACGTGGGTAGGGGCAATGCATTTGCGGATCAAACAGCTAGAGAAACTGCTAGATCGAAGATGAGTAAGATGTTTGTGGCAGGATCTGCTAGGTGGGTACCTGATAATGCGATGCATGAGAACACTGTAAGTAGTGTTAAGAACATACAGAATGAGGCCACAACAGATGAAGTGACTGTATGGCACGAAAGGACAGGTACTCTAGATGAGGATGGGTGCTGGACTGATTTGTCTGACAGACGGAGATGGCTGTTGCCCAATGCATATGTTTTCCCAGTTGTCACTATGGCTCATGGTCCCGCTCATATTAGCGCAAAAGGGATCTGTAAACTGTTAGACCCAGTGTGGCAAAATGATCTCATTCCCAAGGTAGCTGCCCATTTAGTGAAACATTGTATGATTTGCTTAAAGCATAATCCTGGGAAAGGTACTCCTGTGCCTTCTGGGAATTTCACACCACCCTCATTTCCCTTTGAGGTTCTCCAAATGGACTTCATTGAGCTAGAACGAGTGAATAATTTGAAGTACGTTCTAGTGGTCGTGTGTGCTTTCAGTAAGTGGGTGGAGGCGTACCCTGTGAAGGAAAATACTGCTAACGCAACGGCGAAAGCACTCATAAAGAGTTCTTCCCTCGTTTCGGTTTGCCTCGGGTGATCTGGAGTGACAACGGCAGCCATTTTAATGCCCGAGTCACGCAGTTGGTGTGTGAAGGGTTGCACATAAATCAGAAGTTTCATGCAGCAAATCACCCCCAATCTGCAGGTCTTGTGGAGAAATATAATGGAACGCTCAAGTTGAAGCTAGCTAAGATCCAGGAGAGCACAGGCCTGAAGTGGCCAGATGCGTTACCATTAGCCCTTTTGTCCACAAGAATGACCGCACACACGAGGACTGGTCTATCTCCCTATGAGGTAGTTTTCAGGCACCCTGCCAATATATGGGGTGTCCCTAGGCCAAAACGATTTAGTGATTTCGAGTATCCGATGATGATAGATTACCTGTATGAGTTAACTAAAAATCTTCGTTCTATTCATCAGCAGATCGGAGAGTCACTGCGACCACTTCCAGAGAGTCCCGGACTAAGTTGCAGCCCGGTGACTGGGTTCTGATCCGAAACTTTGCGAGGACAAAGGCTCTGGAGCCCCGTTGGCATTAACCGAAGCAAGTCCTCCTTGCAACGAGGACTGCGGTGAAGGTGGATGGGAGAAAGAATTGGATACATGCCCACCATACCAAAAGAATACCGCTGCCACTCCCTTATAACCGATGGGTCCAAGAAGGAATCGGAGATCATGAATGTGAGCACGTACCAAGGTTCATCCCGTTTTCGGATGCTCGGCTAACTTGGGCGGAGACAGAAAAAGAGAACGAAGATGTGTTATTGGAAGCTGTCCCTCCCAAAATAAGGGCAGCACGAGAGTCCTCTGACACTGAACAACGAGTGTTGGAGTCTGGGAGCTTTGTTGAGCCTGAGTCTTCGTTGCTTTTTTCTGATCAAATAGTGCCTGGGTCTGTAAGATATGATCTACGCCCACGACAAAAGAAGATCACCAGAGGGAAATAAAGAGTTATGGATTTGAGTTTATGGTAAGAGCACAATATCTGTAGTGCCTGCCACAAAAGAGAGACACTGGTGCACTGCTTTGAAACATTTAGACTTTCGAGTGAGCTGTGGGTGTTTGCCAGGAGGGCACCCCAACCGACACAAAGAAGGATTGGATTACTGAGTAGGCCTAGACTGTGAGGCCCCTCGCGGAGGAAGTCACTTGTTACAGTATGATGGACAATTGAAGCCTACCAAAGAGGCTTAGAACGGACTTTGGCGTAGTTGATCATTGATTGAATAAGGTCGCAAGTGACTCCATCATTATTGTAGAAAGTAGGTGTTAGATATGTTCCCGTTTGGGCGAGTTGTCGCGCAAAAGGAGCAGCCTCTGGCGGCCCCGCCCTTAGGTCAAAATGATCCTGGATGGCCTAGTTGGAACACTAAAACCAAAGTTGTGGTTTTATTCTGCATTTTTGTTGTTATGATTATATTGTTTGGTGTGATATTTTATTTAGAAATTAAACATCCAATGCATGTTCTGATAGGGACTACTCCTGATCCGCCTGAGCATTCGTTTGTTTCCCTAGCTCCACATAAAGAAAGACATAGGCAGACGTATTTTGGAAATGCTTTTCTTCAGATGCTCCATGAAGTACACCAAACGACTAATGTGACAAAGTGTTGGATCTGTGGTTTACTTCCTTCTATGACTCATAAGAATGATCTTCTTATATCCTTGCCTCTGTCATATCTAGGGAGTTGTGAAGCATGGTTCCAGCTCCTTACTGTAGTGTATACCCACTCACATGCAGATACTGCCCAACTGACTAAAGAAGATTATGAAGCAGTGTTGGAATACATAGTGATGCACCAGGGATACACTCCCGGAAAAGGAGGGAAGGCAGGTACTTTGCATCCAGATGCCCGTATGAATGTTTATGAGCAAAGTGCAAACATTTCTTGGGTAAAAGATGAGATGATGGAGTTCCAAGGGTTTAATATAACAGAGTATTTTGGATCCTTTCATGAGAGAAATATCCCAGATAGTGAGGTCCTACCCATTCCAATAATTGATACACCAGCCCCATTTTGTGTAGAAGGGTTTGGGAGTGTTCCTGTGGGGCAGAGTCATTGTAATTATACGTTTACATTGACCACGACAAGTAGTCCACCCTTGCTTACAGCCCCAAATGTATATTTTGTCTGTGGGACACATGCTCATGTATGGCTCCCTAGGGGGTGGGCAGGACGCTGTTATGTTTCTTTCCTTCTATCCCAAGTTTACTTAGCCCCATCCAATTATCATAAGGATCATAAGTTGCAGCAAAGGGGTACCCCATTGTCACGAGTAAAGAGGATTATCAACACTGAAGATGTTGATCAGACAGATACCACGATGCAGCAATTTACTAATGCTATGAAGGGATTGTTACCTCTATGGGGACCTATGTATAATAGTAGGCGAATTCGCCATCTTACTAGAGTAGTGGAAGCGGTCATTAACACTACTGCTGGTATACTCACGAATATTACAGCTGAGCTTCAGGCGACCAGGCTCGTTGCTCTTCAAAACCCGATTGTCCTTGATGTCATTCTTGCAGACAGGGGTGGAGCCTGTCGTGTGATTGGTAGCAGCTGCTGCGTTTACATACCAGACCACGCCCCTTTATTCAGCTATTCAGAAACTCCATAGGTTAGCCTCTGAAATACATGAAGATAACGGTACAGGGTCTCTGACACAGTGGTTCTGGGGCCTAATGTCTGCATGGGGATGGAAGATTCTCATGGGTTTAGTAGTAGTTGCAGGGATCATCTTCACTTGTTGCCTTTGTGTGAATTGTCTTCCATCCTGTTGCACTTATTGCATAGCTAAACTCACCCCCTCTGTTCCAATAAGTGAGTCTAAAGCCAGGGATACGATTATGATGCTGAAAGAACTTCAAGAACTGATGGATATCGACGAAGGCATTTTCGAGGACTAAGGATTCGAATTCAACAGAATCTCGCCTTAGTTCTGCACAGTTGCATACACCCCCCCCCCCCCGGTTTCCTCATGCTGACGACTGATAAAGACCCTGCCTGATGGCCTCTGTACTTCTATATTTAGCTTATAACGCTAAAAGGAGGGTCTGTAGGTTTCAAAATAATCATAGGGCTATGCCCCTTATGTTACGCTATTAGATTAGCCTTATATAGCTAAATATAGCAGTGGTAGTCATCTATATTGACAACCCACTGAGCTATATTAAGAAAGATGATGTTTTACAGAACAGGTTAGTCTTGGACAGGTGGCATCCATTTTGTATACTGGCCACCATCTTACATTATGGCTATGTTTAAGCACGCGGTGAGCTCTAAACTGCAAACGAGGTAGGCCCAGATAGCTGCGCCATGACACTTGTTGTTCACCTGATAAGTATACGCCCAGTTTCGTTGCTTTATTCAATAAGGGGCGCTGCCTCGCTTATGAATAAGCCTTTCTGTGTGCGTAAGTAATATTCTATTTGCAGCACCTCTCCTACGTTGGGAGGAGCAGGGATGCAGCTGGCTGACCTTGGCTAAGAGATACCGTGTGCCTGCCTCGGGCTGGTGATGTACGCCCCTCTGCCTCCCTAAAGTACGCATCCCCAAACCTGTAACTTTCCCTTGTAGGCATGCTCTAGATGTTTATGACGTGTTTGATGCATCATACTATGCTGCGCATGATTATTGAGTCAGTCCATTAGCAAGCATTGCATGGTGCATGTTGTTTTTGGGCTCCTCTGCAGAGTATAGATAATAAACTGCTTGTTTGCATTCTCTACTGGTTGACCAACTCTTCATTGATATAGGTAAGGCCGAGAGGTGGTGTAGTAACCCGAGTGACCCTATACGGGTCACTTCCATCACCCCCCCGGACCAACACTGAGGCAGCGCAGACAAAGACAGCGACCCTCTGAAAATGCACCAACCCCACAGACCCAACACCAGAGAATGTCATTTCCCACTATATGCCCAAAGGGATAACCCTCCTCCGCATCCTGACCACCATAGCCCACAGGCTGACGGTACCAACACAGCGGACAACCAACATCCCACCGCAGACAAAGATGCTGGCCGTGCTGCACGTGTTGGCCTCTGGTACCCTCCAACCAACCTCCGCCTGAGACGGAGGAGTCACACAGCCTGGCCAATCCAAGTCCCCCACAACGGTCATGGATGACACCATTAGCTTGGTACCCCACTATCCATACCTCACACACACTGCACAGAAACAGCCGGAGACCAAGCAAGGCGTGTAGCCACAGCTGGCTTTCCGCACGTGTCAGGTGGCAAGTGACTGCACACATGTCCTATTAGTGGCCCCTGGCGACACTGCACACAATAAGCGCAACAGAAAGCGCACGGATCCCACCAATGTGCAGGCAATAGTGGACCACCGTGGAATCTCCGCCAACGACGTCGCCAACCACCCAGGCAGTGTGCATGATACCTGCACCTCCCGACAGTCCATCATCAACCTGCGCCACCAGGATGGCACCCACGGAAATGCACTGCTCGTTGGCCAATACCAAATGCACACACCACACACCTCAACTCCACAATCATGCAACACACAACACAGGAAATGCACACGTCACAAGCTCACATACAACATGCACACCCACCAGACACGACAGCACAACTCACTGTGGGAACCTGGGCCAGCCATGTACATGAGCCATCAACGGCATGGCACCTCAGACACACAATAGCAGAATGTCGGAAGAGGTGGGGACCAGGCATGTGTGAAGGAGGCAAGGGACCGATGAATGAGAAAGTACACAATGCCAAGTGTGGCGTGGATGTGCTGGCCAGACTGCAGTATGCAGACCACACACATATCCATACCGACACACACCGCTGGTGTTTTGAGTGTAGTGGACGCAATCATGTCACTCCAGCCAGTGGGGAAGTCGCGGAAATGTAGCTTGTGACGTCCCCCCCGTAAGCGTGAGCGGAGTGGGCTGGCCCGGCGTACGCCAGGCCAGCGTATGGGAGGTGAATAAAAGGCACGTAACGCTGGGTGTGGTCCTCTTCCGGAATGCCCAATGTCTCTGCCAGGGCGGCGCCCCTCACCCGGCCACGAGGCCAACGCCGTGAGCGGTGTTGCCAGCGATCCTGTGCGCCTGCTGCACCCCGGGACGCTGGTCCCCGAATCAGTCCTGCCCGCCCCTGCGCACCCAGGCCTCAATGCCCACCTTCCGACACCGGCGTGTGTCAATGAGGGCCCACCACGTGCCGGTGCAATCTCCAAACCCGACGCCCGCGACCTTGGCAGCCTCCTCAGACCATCACAGCCTCCGCAACACAGGCCCGCAGTATTCCTTTCACGTTGACGTTCTCCACCGGCATGCACAGCGGACAAGTAGGTCACACATTTGGAACTGAGTCTTGATTACACCATGGCAGAGCACATAAATCATGGCTGAGTGTATGTCACTATACACCCTTCGATGTGGTGCCAGCAGGTCTTAGTGTTACATCACAGCCGCAAGATTCTGTGGGCCCAGGCGGACTACTGCTCTCGGCCTGCGCTCGAGTAGGTCACAGAATTGGAACTGAACATCGATTATTCAAAGGCAGAGTAGGAATCATTGCACGCAAGGAGAGGCATAAGAGGATGACGCGTTGCATTTGGGAGGAAAAAAGGATCATCATTACGGAGGTGATCGAACACTACAGACAACTGCCCTGATGTCACTAACTCTGTGCCTCGCGAGCCTACGACACGTGGCTGCGGCCCACTGCTGACCGCTGCCTCCGGCCTACACTGCGGTCCAGTAGGTCACAGAGTCTTGAATCGTCAATGCCGGAGTTCATTTCAGTGTACCGGCATCATCGCAGACTGCATCCCCTCTCAGCCCCGGTGCCACTAAGTCTGTTCCCCAGCATTCATGGACACTCTCTGGTTGTACATTGGTGGCGTTTGAGTCTATGGACTAGGGGGTCGTTTTGATCCTCATGCAGCTGATACCCAATTGGTGGTGGCAACGAGGCAGTCGCTTTCCACTCCTCCATTTTCTGCTTCCGGATAGCTTCTGACCTCTGCATCATGCCCTGGAAGAACACCTTCCACTGTCCCCCGAAACACTCCACGACATTCACCTCCGACATCGACGAGGACCCGCTCAGTCTGCGTGGCCCTACCGCATTGGACCGCAAGTCACCGTCCCATGGCGGTGTGCCTGTGCCTGCCGCTGTGCACCCGGGGCCACTAACTCTGTGCAGCTCAAGTCCGGGACCCTGTCTGAATGAATATTGGATGACCTCTGTGACGGTGGTCTTGGGGTCATCGACGCCATGTGCATGTGGCCCTGCGCTGTCCGCTGCCTCCGGCCTCAACTGTGGACCACCAGGGCTCACACATCAAATCGAGTCCTGACTGGCCCGGACGTCGCATCACCGCAGGAGGCACACGCCACCATCCCCAGGGCCAACTCCAACCACCATCTGCCAGAGTCGAGACAGTGGTACTGCCAGACTGACGGAGTTGCTCAGACCTGTCGTGGATGCCATCATCTGCCTGATCCCCTGCTCAGCACTCCAGGTGCCACTGACTCAGTGCACCGCAACCAATGGACCGTTACTGATTGAGTTTTGTGATGTGGAGATGTTGCGCAGCAATGTCACCTCAGGCAGTGTGGGAGACCTGGGACGTTGATGAGGAAGTTGCTGCAGGTCTAACACACGCCACTGCATCTGCATCAGGAATATCCCGAATGGACACAATCCAAGTTATTTTCATCACATGAGAGCGCACAGCTCTAGTGCCCCAACCTCAGTGCACTGCAACTCACGGACACTTCTGTTTGTATGTTGGGTGACCTCTGTACTTGCTCTGGCTCCCTCCATGTTGCTCAGCAGTTGACTCTGTTATGCATGTGTTTTCTGTTTCCATTGCACTGGTGTCCACTGTTGAAGTTGTTGCCAGCACCGAGCACTCCGTGCGGGCTGGCTTATGCTCAACCCACACACATCCAGCACAGGCGTCACTGTACATGTGGCACTGCCAATAAAGGGGCCAGGCGCACGTGCCCGTAGCCAGTTCAACATAATATCTGCGTGTGTCTCTATGGCAGTGTGGGTCTCCTTTGTGGGGTGTAGGTGGTCCCTGAAGGGTAATTGACACCCACGTATGTGATCTAGTTCGCCTTCCATGGGTTCGGACCACACCCGAACCTATTCGGCCACCTCCTTTTGGCGTTCTGACACCTGGCATTGGGGTGCCATCTGTGGGTCGGTGACGTGTTTTGGGCCAGTCATGCTTGCGTGTGCTTCATGGTGTGTGGTCTGTTGCAGGGGCTGGGTTCTCCTCTAGGTAGCTTGTCTGCCCTGGTCCTGGTGGTGGGTTGCGTGGGATGTCCATGGGCTGTTGTAGGGCGTCGGTGTCGAAGGTGTGTTGGTCGTGTCCTGCATCACTGATGGGTTGTCTGGTCTGACCTGCTGGAGGTGTTGTTTGTCCCTCTGCAATGTGAAGGGGAGATGCATGTTGACATTGTGTTGACATTTATGTTGGCGCATTGTTCTTGTAGACATGCAGACTGTGTGACAATGTACATTGTGACTGTTTGGGCAGGGCTGGCAATTTGAGGGGGGACAGTGGACATTTGGGCTACATGACTGTTGTGAGGTTGTACCCGTACATATGCATCGCACAGTTCCCTGCTCTGTCAAATGTGATTGGCCTGTTTCTGCGCATGGGCGGACCCAGTTGTGTCCCCTGTTCTACAGTGTCGGTGTTGCACTTTGTGCCGCATTGTCATGGGATGTGCTGTGATTGCCATGTGTGTGTGCTGCAGTGTGCCACGGGGATGGGGGACATGACCCTGGGTTATTGTGGGTGTGCAGTGTGCTACATGTCGTTGTGCATGTGTGCCATTGTGCCCATCTCCCCCCGTCCCCCCAGGACCTGTTCGTTACTTACCCTGTTGTTGTTGTGTCAGGTCCTCTCGAGCTGTGTCCGTACTCCCACCTCCTTGCACCGTATCCACACTGATGGCTGGCCTCCATTTCCTCCAGCTCCTCCTGTGGTGAAGGACTCCCACCTCTTGTCGCCGTAGCTGCCTTTCTGTTGGCAGCGGCTTTGGGCCTGCTTTAGGTTTTCACGTCATGCCAGCGCCTCTTGGCCTCCTCCATTGGCCTCCTAGGCACTCCGGCTGCATTCAAGGTGGTCTGAATGTGGGTCAGTTGCTGGTAGTGTTCTGTCACATCAGTGACGCTGGTCTTGTTTTCCTACGGACTGCACCCCGTCTTCCTCTCCCTCTTCTCCTTGGCCTTCCCCGACCCCGTTGGTCCTTGCTGGTGGTCTGTGGGGCTTGTGGGGTTCGTGTTGGCCTCTGTGCTGGGTCAGGGTGCATCCATGTTGCTACGCACTTTGGATTGTTTCTGGTGTGTTGTTTTTGTTGCTTCTATGGTGCATTTTCCCGCCAGACGCGTGGGATTTACAGGCCTGCCGCTGGTTTTCGCTGCTTTTTATATCGCGATCGGCCTCATCGCAGCTTTTTTGGCGTTCGTGTTTTGCATTTTTGCGGCGTGGCGTTGATTTTAACGTGGTCAGTTGACGCGTTATCTGGAGACTATCGCATGGTACCGCCGTGTTGTGAATACTTGGTTAACACGGCGTAAATGTCCCGCGATAGACTGCGATGTTGAGGGTTGCGTTAAGTCACTTTTGCGATGGTTATCACATGTTCTTGAGAATATGCCCCTGTGTCGGGGGTTGCTTTTACTCATTTCAGCTTGGCTTGGATGGTATTTTACCAATTCAAAGCTGTAATATTGTGCCTGGAGTGGTAAATGGTTTTTGTCATTTTACAGCTCGGCGTGGACAGCACTGTGTTAGTCCTATGCTTAAAGACTTTGTTGTAGAAATGGCAAAAGACTTTGGGGCATATTAGCAAGACCCACGTTAAAATTATCGCCGTTTTAGCGGCAGGAAACTGCCGCTAAAACGGCGATAATGGGCTTGCTAATATGCGTTATGGAATTCCAATAGAAGCCCAGGTTAGATGTCCTGCACATCTAACCTGGGCTTCTATTGAATTCTATAACGCATATTAGCAAGTCCATTATCGCCGTTTTAGCGGCAGTTTCCTGCCGCTAAAACGGCGATAATTTTAACGTGGGTCTTGCTAATATGCCCCTTTGTCCTTTTCTATCTCGGCATGGATGGAACTGTGCTAATCCTATAATTAAAGACTTTGATAGAAAAGCAGACATTTGATGTGAGCAGATCTAGAGTGTCGCTGGTGTTGAGAGTGCTCTATACAGGAGCTGCTTTCCACCTAAACTTGAGAACTACCCAGAGTTCTCTGCTTCTTTTTTGCATAATTTATGCGTCACTCTATGCCTGAAAGGGTATTGTTTTGACTTATACTGGGAGCTCCCTTGTGTCTGGACAAAGTTATATCTCTCTAAAGAGCTCTAACTAGAGCAATACCCTGTGTCGGGGTTGCTTTAACTCATTTCAGCTTGGCTTGGATGGTATTTTACCAATTCAAAGCTGTATAATTGTGCCTGGAGTGGTAAATAGCTTTTGTCATTTTACAGCTCGGCGTGGACCACACGGTGCTAGTCCTATGCTTAAAGACTTTGCTCTTTTCTATCTCGGCATGGATGGCACTGTGCTTATCCTCTGCTTAAAGATTTTGATAGAAAAGCAGACATTTGAGGTGAGCAGATCTAGAGTGTCACTGGTGTTGAGAGTGCTCTATACAGGAGCTGCTTTCCACCTAAACTTGAGAACTACTCAGAGTCCTCTGCTTCTTTCTTGCATAATTTATGCGTCACTGTATGCCTGAAAGGGTATTGTTTTGACTTATACTGGGTGCTCCCTTGTGTCTGGACAAAGCGATACTGCTCTGAAAAGCTCTAACTAGAGCGAGACACTGTGTCGGGGGTTAATTTTACTCATTTCAGGTTGGCTTCATTGGTATTTTACCAATTCAAAGCTGTAATATTGTGCCTGGAGTGGTAAATAGCTTTTGTCATTTTACAGCTCGGCGTGGACAGCACTGTGCTAGTCCTATGCTTAAAGACTTTGCTGTAGACATGGCAAAAGACTTTGGGGGATATTCACAAGGACTTATCTCCAAGTTATCGCCACCTTAACTCAACAAAAGTGGAGATAGATTTAACGCCCCATTCACAAGCTGTTGCAAACTGCAGACAACGCAAGTATTCCCGCGATAACTGCCTCAAAATTTACCTCCACGGGTGACACCACCAACTAACCCTAATGAGATGCAGAGTAGGCATTCCTGTGCAAAAACACACGAAAACACCACTACACCACTTTCACAATGAACTGCCAGATCTGCGATGCGAACCAAAAACAGGCGATAAGCCGCGGTAGCAGCAGGGAATCAACACCTGCCTTCTGCTGGTGTTTAGCAGGACGACTACCTGCAGTATGAAAGGGAGCCCAGCCCAGAGACACATCTGAAGAGCCACAGATGCCATGGAGACAATGATCATGCAGCTCGGAGACCCATGAGGGCCACACCACCCACCCCCACCACACCCAGGCCCCCCTCCTGGATACCTCCCGGCACAAACACATACCTTGCACGACACAAGAGCCACAAAAAGCGCATGATGTCGCACAATGACAACAAGAAACACATGTGTGGGCAGAAGAATGAGAAACAGTCACTCATCATTGAAGTAACAACCAAAAACTTTATTGAATACAACACAAAACACCAATGCGGAAGACTCCTGTCGGGTCCATCCGGGACAATCCTGATGTCACAGCCTGGAAAATAAAGCACAGAATCAGAACGTGTGCCATGCGCACATCAAAGGAGCGAGACACAGAGAAACAGAGAAGGAAAGAAAGGCAGAGAGAGAAGGAAAGGAAGGGAGAGAGAGAGAGAAGGAAAGGAAGGGAGAGCGAGAGAGAGAGAGAAGGAAAGGAAGGGAGAGGGAGAAAGAGAGAGAAGGAAAGGAAAGGAAGGGAGAGAGGGAGGGAGAAGGAAAGGAAGGGAGAGAGAGAGAGAGGGAGAAGGAGGGACACTGCCGCCCTGCACACCCAGGCACCACTGCTCACCTGCTGCCACCGGTGTGTCTCCAACCACGTGCTGGTATACACTGCAAGCCACCAGGTCTGCAATCTGTAATTGAGGCCAGAGTCAATCATGGCAGAGTCCATCACACTGCACACGGCAACAACGCCTGCCCGTCCTGCGCACACATGCAGCCGCCCCCTTCCCCCTCCCGCTGGCCAGCGCTGGCTGTCCGCACTTGCACACCCAGGCCCCACTGCTCACCTGCCGCCAACGGTGTGTCCACCAGTGGGCACACCACGTGCCCGTGCAAGCTCCAGGCCCAGGTCCCGCCACCATGGCATGCTCCACATCATGCGGACCCGTGCCGAGGCCCAGCAGGTCCCACACATGACGCTGAGTCCTGAGGCATCAATGGCAGAGACCACATCAGTGCACACGTCATCATCGCAGGCTGCACGTCCGCTCAGCAATTTCGGTGCCACTAACCCTGTGCAACCCCAGTCAGCGCCACGTGGTGGTAGGCCCGTGACGGCCGCAAGGCTTCGGGTGCCACTAACCCTGTGCAACCCCAGTCAGCGCCACGTGGTGGTAGGCCCGTGACGGCCGCATGGCTCCGGGTGCCACTAACCCTGTGCAACCCCAGTCAGCGCCACGTGGTGGTAGGCCTGTGACGGCCGCATGGCTCCGGGTGCCACTAACCCTGTGCGCTTCAACTCATGGGCCCTTTATGATTGAGTATCGTGGAACGTCCGTCATCCAGTCACCACCGGCAGTGGGGAATGTGACGTTGTCGGCCCCTTATATTGGCGGGGTCACATGGCCTGTGACGCCTGTGCAGGATGGCTGTGGTGTGCGTGCAAACCTGCCCCAGGGAGTGACCGTGACATGCTGACAACTAGACCAGCGACCTGCAGACCACTAGCGTGTAAACCTGCGACTTGTAGCTATGTGGCCCCCCCCTCGGAGCGTAAGCGGAGTGGTCTGGCCTGGCGTACGCTGGACCAGCGCAGGGCTTGCAACAATGACTCGGGGGCTCTGGGCGTGGTTCAGTCCATGTCCGGACAAGGAAGTGACTAATGCGTGTGTCCCTGTTGTGGTGTCTGCGGCACCCGGAACGCAATCGGCAATGTTGCACACTGTGACTGGAATCCCACTAGATGAGCATCATTGACGTTGGGGGGAATCACTGAGCCTGCATTCATCCACACATTCATACCTGAATGATGAAAGACATGACACAGCAGTGCGTTTCTGAATGTTTAATGCACATCCAGTGGAGTTTTGCATCTGGAGCAGTACAGGGCCATGCCAACCCCACTACACAATATGGGCCCGTGGAGGGCCAGCCAGAGTCCATCGGGGAATGACATGTGTAGGAGAGTAGGATCTGCTTCTTATAGTTACCCCCTCTTTTTTCTGATATTTCACTGTTTTCGACTTAGTCTGACTGGGATCCTGCTATTCAGGACCCCAGTATAGCTGCTTTCTCCTCTAAATTGATTGCCTGTACTTTAGGTACACTCCAGATTGGATTCTAGGGTACCCTTATAAGTCCCTAGTATATGGTATACTATGTACCCAGGGCATAGGTACCCCAGAGGCCTCCCAAGGGCTGCAGCATGTATTATGCCACCCCTGAGAGACCATTCAAAATGACACCACAGGTCTGCTACTGCAGCCTGTGTAAGGTGGTGCATGCACCCCTTACTTAGATATAGGTTCACTATATTTATCCTAATCACTGCACATATAAACCTATCAGTCACCCCTATGGCAGGCCTTATCAATTCTGAAGGCAGGGTGCTGGGTTTTATGTGAGAGGGTGCCCATGCATGAGCAGAGCCCCTCTGCAGCCTTCGGAACCTATATTCCGGGGTTATTTGTGATGCAGCCAACCATATATACTTAAGTGCATTATAACCTCGCTGTAAATGCTAACTTTAATATGGCTGCATGGAAACATGTCGTGTTTGGTGTCAAACACCTTGGAATCATACCTCCACACCAGTAACTGGTGTGGGAGCTATGATTCCACCCTCCTAGAGGGAGAAATATGACAACACCGGTACACCCGGTACCAGCTTCACAGAACCCTGGCATCACAAAATGGATGCTGCCAGCCACAGACACGAGTCTGCCCTCCTGCTGCTGGACGAAACTCCGGCAGGGAGGCTGGACAATAGGTTTCCTGTCACAGGGAGGTGTGACCACCTCGCAGACAGGCTTTAGTGCATTGGGGCTGGGTGGGTGCACTCTCAGAGTGCTTTGATGTCTGCACTGGGGGCATATTTGGTGTCCTCGTGCATAGTCCAGCTCAAACCGGTTGCAGGGGCTATCAGCCCCTGCTCTGGCGAGAAACTGGACAAAGGACATGGGTGTAGCCACCCCTCTGTCCTGACCCTCCCATAGGTGGATCCCCAGAGTTTGTCCCACCCCTTCCTTGGGTATAAAGTAGGAACCCCTGACTACAGGACTTTAGATTTACCTGGACTAAACTCTGCTACAGAAACCAAGTATCCTTCTACAATCTACGCTTTTCTGGATGACTGAAGAATCTCCCTTGGAGTAAAGGAGTTACTCCCCTGCTGAGCAGGCACCTAAATGCATCTGACCAGTTTGCATCTATGAAGCTCCCGAAGGACTCCGAAGATTTCTGTAACACAGGAGGTGGGTTCCTGAAGTCTCCGAGGTTGATCTGCGCTCTCAGAAATTCTGAGGCCTGTATCCCTCGTGGGGACTGTGAAATCCGTACCCCTGGGCACCGTGTACATTTGCAGAAGCATCTGCTTTTCGGCGATCCCTGAAGCTGTGCTTTGGGCTACTTGTAGTCCTGACCCGAGCAGTAATTCCACTGAAGATCTCGGGCCTACACTCCACGAGTGTTCCATGGGCTGGTATTTTGTGTTTCCTCTCGAGGTCCCTTCGCCATCCCTGGTCCATTGGCCTGTGGGTCCCTGAGAAGGCAACTTTAACTTTCAGTGGGCTTCTCTGGATGCTCCAGACGTGCCCTGACTCTCCATCACTTGGTGAGTCCCCAGGACCTTGCTGGTCCTCGCAGAAGCATCTTTACTCTGACCGCGTGGGTTGCCGTTGCCAAGGCTTGTTGGTGTTCAATCCGGACACTGACCCTCCAGCACTCAACATCCTTCGTGGGACAGCTCGGATCCGGACTGTGGTCATCGTCAACATCTCCTGGTCCCCGTGGCTGCAGAGTCAAGCTTCACCTCATCGCACCTGAAGCACCCGACATCGGTGGGCATTCGATTGCCCCGCTCCTGGTTACGTGAATTGACCCAGACTTTTTCCCCTCTGCTTTCAGGTTCTTCACATCTCTGATCCAGGCTTGGATCACACCGGACACTTTTCTTATCCACGGCAGCAGTACTTTTTCGCATTACGCCATTGAAAACGACGAGGGTTTCCGACACCACTTGACCCCTATGCACCCGGCTCCTCTGGGATAGGTAACACGGGTACCTCGGTAGTCTCAAGGGTGCTGGCCTTGGAACCTTCTATGTTTAGCTGGGTTTGCTGAAAGTCCGCTCCTAAGTGTCCTTAATCTTTAAATTCCTAACTGCGACTTTCCCATAGAGTTGTACGGAGCTCGCGTCTGTGTTCCCACACTGCACCCGTCCTCCGTGGGTCCCCTGTGTCACTACCTTGGGTGGTTCCTTGGGATCCCAGCGATTCTACGTGCTCTAGGCACTGTGTCTAGTCAAGTCATGGTTCTTATACCACTTACTTAGTATATGGTTCGGTCTCCCCCTGGAGCCCGCTGTGTATTGTGCTATTTACTGTCGTTCTAGTGATTTAATATTGTGTGTCTTGTTCTCTAATCTCATAAAGAGGTTAGTAGAGAGTGTTTAGTAATAAATACATATATTTTATATATACCTTGTGTGGTTATCCTTTCATTTGGTCATTCAGGAGGTTATATACTGGTAAAACAAGCTGCTTTACATTCCTTCGAGACTTAGCCTGAAGGCTGCTCTCCATAGCTACCACTAGGATAGCGTTCAATAAAGGTTGTCTTTAACCTAATCATCAATAAGGTTCGTTTGGACTGGTGCAAGGTGCCCACTTTAATTAGTGGACAGCATATACCAGGCCAACTTCTCACATTGGTGTGCAGCGGTTGGGATTCAAGCTTGCTATTGTTTTACCAGATAATCTTGTTGAGTGACTAACTGAAAACCCCTAAAGGTACTTAGGTACATATAAATCAAGACTACAATAAAGTAAGTTCTACTGAACTTAGAGTTGGGTAAGTCAAGGGCCTAGCACACCCTTTCTCCAACTGGTACATCTGTAGGGAGCTCTATTTCTCATAGGACCCCGGCTTCTCATAAAAGGGAGTCCTCTTATGAGAAGAAGTGCCAACTGCTTGAGTTTGAGAGAGCTAAGCTCAGAATCAAGAGAGAGCAATTGGCCTTAGATAGGGAATCCCTGGAGCTTCAGAGAGCTTCTCAGAAGTTGGGGCTAGAGCCCCATGGTGGCAGCCACAGTGTCCCTAGAGGTAGAGAACATACTCATGACCATAGGAACCTGAACAAGATTGTTAACAGGTTAAAGTTCAGAGACACCCAAAAGGCACAGACTCAGGACTAGGTTGACTTTGTAGATTGTGCTACTAAGGCTCTGGAAGGCTGGTTACTTGGCAGTAAGGTGTGTGATTTCAAAGGATTGTATAATTTAATCATGAGAGAGCAGATCCTTAATAACTGTCAAAATCAACTGTTGCATCAGTACCTGGTGGACTCTGATCTGACCTCTCCCCAAGAATTGGGCCAGAAGGCAGACATATGGGTCAGAACCAGGGTGAGGCAGAAGGTTCAGAACCAAGGTGGTGACTCCAAGAAGCAAGATTCTAAAAACTCTGATAAGGGTGGGGAGAAGGGTAAAGACCAGAAGTCTTCTCAAGGGCCCCAAAAATCTGCATCTGGTGGGGAGTCACAATCCAACAAAGGAAAAGGCAAGAAGAAACCATGGTGTCAAATCTGTAAACAAAAGACCCATTGGACAAGTGATTGTACAAAGTCCAAGGACTCAACTCCAACCACCACTGCCCCTAAGGCAACTGTTCCCCCTAGTTCAGCTCCAAGTGGTGGTGCTCCAAATAAGGGTGTAGTAGGGTTAACCCTGGGATCTGAGATGGACTCTGGCCTAGTCAGAGTTCCAACTCAGGCTATGTTGATCTGCGATGGAGGCATGGATATGGCCTCCTTATTTGTAAGCCCCAGTAATCTGGGCAAATACAGACAACAGCCTATAATAAATGGAAAAGAGGCCTTCGCATTCAGGGACACAGGAGCAAGTGTCACAATGGTGACAAAAGATCTTGTGGCTCCTGAGCAAATCATACTTGGTGAGATGTACCAAGTGACCAATGCTAGCAATGTCAGGACAGACCATTCCTTGGCAGTTGTTAATTTCACCTGGGGAGGGGTAACTGGCCCTAAGAAGGTTGTGGTAAGTGCAGACCTCCCTGTTGAATGCTTGTTGGGCAATGATTTAGAAACTTCAGCAGCAGGAGGGCAGACTTGTGTCTGTGGCTGGCAGCATCCATTTTGTGATGCCAGGGTTCTGTGAAGCTGGTACCGGGTGTACCGGTGTTGTCATATTTCTCCCTCTAGGAGGGTGGAATCATAGCTCCCACACCAGTTACTGGTGTGGAGGTATGATTCCAAGGTGTTTGACACCAAACACAACATGTTTCCATGCAGCCATATTAAAGTTAGCATTTACCGCGAGGTTATAATGCACTTAAGTATATATGGTTGGCTCTGCTCATGCATGGGCACCCTCTCACATAAAACCCAGCACCCTGCCTTCAGGATTGATAAGGCCTGCCATAGGGGTGACTGATAGGCTTATATGTGCAGTGATTAGGTTAGATATAGTGAACCTATATCTAAGTAAGGGGTGCATGCACCACCTTACACAGGCTGCAGTCGCAGACCTGTGGTGTCATTTTGAATGGCCTCTCGGGGGTGGCATAATACATGCTGCAGCCCCTGGGAGGCCTCTGGGGTACCTATGCCCTGGGTACATAGTATACCATATACTAGGGACTTATAAGGGTACCCCAGAATCCAATCTTAGAGTGTACCTAAAGTACATGCAATCAATTTAAAGGGGAAAGCAGATAGGCTGGGGTCCTGAATAACAGGATCCCAGCCAAACTAAGTCGAAAACCAGCAAAACACCAGGAAAAAAGTGGGGGCAACCATGCAGTCAGATTCCACCTTCCTACATAACCCCCCCCAAACGAAAGGAGATAAGGCTAACCTTGCCCAGTTGAGCCTATATTGACTAAGTGGCCATATAAGGAAGAACCTGCAGTAGCATGGTTACCCCCTGTCTTATGGTCCACAAAGCAATCCCTAACCCCAAGGGTATTGGATGATCTCCACCATTTGGAATTACTACCTGTAGTGTGTTTTGGCAAAGTAAAAGGCTGGTGGGGTGTCTGAGTAGAGAAGTGAGGCCCTAATAAAGTTGGTCTCAGCTTCCTCAGATCACTGGTCACCATGGAGGCCTTTCTTTCCGTGACTGAGTTGTATCTGGCCCTAAGGGTCAACCTCTGGCAGCCTACAGCTGGGGGTTGGGTCCCTTTGGTTGGAACAATGGAGGGACATGGTAGGTTTGGAACCACTTGGTCCCAGGTTTGCCTTTGCCCAACAGAGTCCACCTGGGGGAGATCCCTACACAATGGTAAGAGGGATCCCTCAGTGTGCTGATGAATTTTCACCTGGCTAGGGCTACTAGACTGGGTGCCCCTAATCTGTTGATGGGGGCGGGGTTCCTCTGGACAGTGGGCCCTGTGGGGTCCACTGACCTCCCTGACCTCTGCAGCCCTGGGCTGACAGAGGGAGGGTAGAGAGGGGCAGGTTACCTGCTCCAGACTGGGTACCACCTTGGAAGGGTCCCCTGCCATCAGGGGGGTGGCCAGGCCAGGGCTGACTACCTCTGGGGCAGTTCCTTCACAAGGGGTAGGATCCGTTCCCTGAGGAAGCTGACCCTTACCTATAGTCTGGGGGGAAGAAGACTTTTCTTCATTCCCTTTGCTCTCTGGTGGAGGAGAGTGGGCCATTCTTTCAGGCTCCACTTCTCCAAGATTTCCCTGGGGTTGGGCTGTGGCCCTCACAGCCCCACTAACTCTCTCAGGGAGGCCCAACATTCCTAAATGGGCCTGGTATTCAACTTCAGCCCAGGCTGAAATCTCCAGATCATTGCCCATCAGGCAATCTACAGGCAAGTTTGGGGACCCTGCCACTCTCTTTGGGCCAGTGACCCCTCCCCAGCTGAGATTGACTATGGCCATGGGGTGATCTGTTCTGATACCATCAATGTTGGTCACATGGTACTTAAATTCAGGTAAAATCTGGTGAGGGGGGACTAGTTTCCCTGTCACCATGGTGACACTAGCCCCCGTGTCCCTGAATGCCACAGCTTCCTGACCATTTATTAAGGGCTCCTGTCTGTACTTGCCCAAAGTATTGGGACTCATAGTAAAAGTGGCAAATGCCATGCCACCATCCCAGACTGAAGAGGCCTGTGAGGGGGACCTTTCTAAACCAGGGTCCACCTCAGTTCCCCATGAGAGTGCACCTACCTTTTTGGGTGCATTACTACCACCTGGGGGATTACTACTTGTAGTACCAGGAGGAGTGGTAGTATTACTTGGAGGAACATTTTCTTTATTGCTGACCTTAGGGCAAATGGGGTCACTTTTCCAGTGGCCAGGCTTCTTGCAGACATGGCAATAGGGTTTCTTTTCAGGGGAGGAAGGAGTTTGGGACCCACCCCCAGAAGAGGACTTTTGGGGCCCTGTAGGGGACTTGTCTTTTGATTTATCCCCACCTTTCTCTTGGGTCTTGGAAGAATCTTTCTTCTGGTCACCACCCTGATTCTTTGGCTTTACCCTGGTTCTGACCCATTTGTCTGCCTTCTTTCCCAATTCTTGGGGAGAGGTCAGATCAGAGTCCACCAGGTACTGGTGTAAAAGTTGGTTTTGACAATTATTAAGGATCTGCTCCCTCATAATCAAATTGTACAATCCTAAAAAGTCATGCACCTTGCTGCCATGTAACCAGCCTTCCAGAGCCTTAGTAGCACAATCTACAAAGTCAACCCAGTCTTGAGTCTGTGCCTTTTGGGTATCCCTGAACTTAATCCTGTATTGCTCAGTGGTTAAGCCAAACCCATCAATCAGAGCACTCTTCAAGACTTTATAATTATCTGCATCCTCCTCTCTAACAGTGAGGAGCTTGTCTCTACCTTTGTCTGCAAAGGAGAGCCACAAGATTGCTGCCCACTGCTCCTGAGGGACCCTCTGTACCTTACAGGCCCTCTCAAGTTCAGTTATCCATTTGTGGATGTCATCCCCACTCTGGTAGGGAGGGACAATCTTGTTCAGGTTCCTATGGTCATGAGTATGTTCTCTACCTCTAGGGACACTGTGGCTGCCACCATGGGGCTCTAGCCCCAACTTCTGAGAAGCTCTCTGAAGCTCCAGGGATTCCCTATCTAAGGCCAATTGCTCTCTCTTGATTCTGAGCTTAGCTCTCTCAAACTCAAGCAGTTGGCACTTCTTCTCATAAGAGGACTCCCTTTTATGAGAAGCAGGGGTCCTATGAGAAACAGAGCTCCCTACAGATGTACCAGAATGATTAGATTCCTGAGAAGGAGATCTGGATCTTCTTGGTAAACTGTTAACCCTTCCAGGTGGGGTAAAGAGAGGCCCACTGAGGCCTCCTTCCTCACCTTCAGTAAGGATTGGAGTTTCCAGGTTAGAATCATTTTGATCCTCCTGGCCAGCATCAGAGTCCAGGTCATTGAGATTTTCACTCCCTGGCCTTTCCTCTTCTGCTGTCCCACCCCCTTTGCCTGCCTCATCAGACCCTGGGGTCTTTCTGAGGTCATCCAAAAGCAAAGTCACTATGAGTTTTTGGGTGTTTGGGTTTTTCCTTGTCTTCAGTTTCCTTGATGCACACATGTTTCTCAATTCTTGGAATGTGAGATGGTCATACTTAGTTGGCAAGGAGTCACCGACTTCAGGCCTTGAAGACATGATAGTGTGGTGTGGTGTATGCACCTACCTACTCTAGTGGGAACTGAAACTCTCTTGAGTTGGAGAAAGGGTGTGCTAGACCCTTGACTTACCCAACTCTAAGTTCAGTAGAACTTACTTTATTCTAGACTTGATTTATATGTACCTAAGTACCTTTAGTGGTTTTCAGTTAGTCACTCACTGAGATTATCTGGCAAAACAATAGCAAGCTTGAATCCCAACCGCTGCACACAAATGTGAGAAGTTGGCCTGGTATATGCTGTCCACTAATTAAAGTGGGCACCTTGCACCAGTCCAAACGACCCTCATTGATGATTAGGTTAAAGACAACCTTTATTGAAAGCTATCCTAGTGGTAGCTATTGAGAGCAGCCTTCAGGCTAAGTCTCGAAGGAATGTAAAGCAGCTTGTTTTACCAGTATATAACCTCTTTAATGACCAAATGAAAGGAGAACCACAAAAGGTATATATAAAATATATGTATTTATTACTAAACACGCTCTACTAACCTCTTTATGAGAATAGAGAACAAGGCACACAATATTACAGTACTAGAACGACAGTAAATAGCACAATACACAGTGGGCTCCAGGGGGAGACCAAACCATATATTAAGAAAGTGGTATAACAACCACAACTTGACTAGACACAGTGCCTAGAGCACCTAGAATCGCTGGGACCTCAAGGAACCACCCAAGGTAGTGACACAGGGGACCCACGGAGGACGGGTGCAATGTGGGAACACAGACGCGAGCTCCGAACAACTCTATGTTAAAGTCGCGGTTGGAAATTTAGAGTTTAAGGACACTTCGGAGAGGACTTCAAGCAAACCCAGCTAAACATAGAAGGTTCTAAGGCCAGCACCCTTGTGAGTACCAAGGTACCCATGTTACCTAGCCCAGGGAAGCCGGGTGCATAGGGGTCAAGTGGTGTCGGAAACCCTCGTCGTTTTCAATGGCGTGATGCGAAGAAGTACTGCTGCCGTGGAGAAGAAAAGTGTCCGGAGTGATCCAAGCCTGGATCGGAGATGTGAAGAACCTGAAAGCAGAGGGGACAAAGTCTGGGTCACTTCACGGGACCAGGAGCGGAGCAATCGAATGCCCACCGATGTCGGGTGCTTCAGGTGCAAAGAGGTGAAGCTTGACTCTGCAGCCACGGGGACCAGGAGATGTCGACGATGACCAGAGTCCGCAGACGAGCTGTCCCACGTAGGATGTCGAGTGCTGAGGGGTCAGTTTCCGGATTGGAGACCAACAAGCCTTGGCAACTGCAACCCACGTGGTCAGAGAAAAGATGCTTCGGTGAGGACCAGCAAGGTCCTGGGGACTCCCCAAGTGATGGAGAGTCAGGGCACGTCTGGAGCAATCAGGAAAGCCCACAGAAAGTTAAAGTTGCCTTCTCAGGGACCCACAGGTCAACGGACCAGGGATCGCGAAGGGACCTCGAGAGGAATCACACAATCCAAGGGAAACGGAACACTCGTGGAGTGTAGGCCAGTAATATTCAGTGGAAACTTTGCTCGGGGCTTGGACTACAAGCAGCCCAAAGCACAGCCTCAGGGATTGCCTAGAAGCATATGATGCTGCAAATGTGCACGGTGTCCAAGGGTTCGGGTTGCACGGTCCCCACGAGGGCAGCGGGTCTCAGGTTTGCTGAGAGCACTAGTCGGCCTCGGGGAAGCTTGGAAACCCACCTCCTGTGTTGCAAAATCTTCGGAGTCCGTCAGGAGCTGCGTAGATGCAAACCGGTCAGATGCGTTGAGGTGCCTGCCTTGCAGGGGAGTAACTCCTTTACTCCAAGGGAGATTCTTCAGTCGTCCAGCAAAGCGTAGATCGTTGAAGGTTACTTGGTTTCTGTAGCAGAGTTTAGTCCAGGTAATATCTAAAGTCCTGTAGTCAGGGGTTCCTACTTTATACCCAAGGAAGGGGTGGGACAAACTCTGGGGACCCACCTATGGGAGGGTCAGGACAGAGGGGTGGCTACACCCATGTCCTTTGTCCAGTTTCGCGCCGGAGCAGGGGCTGATAGCCCCTGTAACCGGTTTGAGCTGGACTATGCACGAGGACACCATATGTGCCCCCAGTGCAGACATCAACGCACTCTGAGAGTGCACCCACCCAGCCCCAATACACTAAAGCCTGTCTGGGAGGTACCACCTCCCTGTGACAGGAAACCTATTGTCAAGCCTTCCCCTGCCGGAGTTTCGTCCAGCAGCAGGAGGGCAGAGTCGTGTCTGTGGCTGGCAGCATCCATTTTGTGATGCCAGGGTTCTGTGAAGCTGGTACCGGGTGTACCGGTGTTGTCATATTTCACCCTCTAGGAGGGACGAATCATACCTCCCACACCAGTTACTGGTGTGGAGGTATGATTCCAAGGTGTTTGACACCAAACACGACATAATTCCTTGCTTCCGTTTTAAAGTTAGCATTTACCGTGAGGTTATAATGCACTTAAGAGTATATGGTTGGCTGCATCACAGACAACCCCGGAATAGTGGTTCCGAAGGCTGCAGAGGGGCTCTGCTCATGCATGGGCACCCTCTCACATAAAACCCAGCACCCTGCCTTCAGGATTGATAAGGCCTGCCATAGGGGTGACTGATAGGCTTATATGTGCAGTGATTAGGTTAGATATAGTGAACATATATCTAAGTAAGGGGTGCATGCACCACCTTACACAGGCTGAGGTAGCAGACCTGTGGTGTCATTTTGAATGGCCTCTCAGGGGTGGCATAATACATGCTGCAGCCCCTGGGAGGCCTCTGGGGTACCTATGCCCTGGGTACATAGTATACCATATACTAGGGACTTATAAGGGTACCCCAGAATCCAATCTGGAGTGTACCTAAAGTACATGCAATCAATTTAAAGGGGAAAGCAGATAGGCTGGGGTCCTGAATAGCAGGAACCCAGCCAAACTAAGTCAAAAACCAGCAAAACACCAGGAAAAAAGTGCGGGCAACCATGCAGTCAGATTCCACCTTCCTACATATACCTTGTGTGGTTCTCTTTCATTTGGTCATTCAGGAGGTTATATACTGGTAAAACAAGCTGCTTTACATTCCTTCGAGACTTAGCCTGAAGGCTGCTCTCCATAGCTACCACTAGGATAGCTTTCAATAAAGGTTGTCTTTAACCTAATCATCAAAACGGGTCGTTTGGACTGGTGCAAGGTGCCCACTTTAATTAGTGGACAGCATATACCAGGCCAACTTCTCACAACAAGTACAGCGGAAGAGGAAGGGTACAGTCCGCAATGTGGTCGCCGTTTCATTGGTCACCAAACAGGATATGGCAGTCCATGTCGCGGTCCAAGGTGAGTGCAGCAGAGTGTATCGGGGGTCAGTGAGACATCATGGGGCCATGTGCGGCACCAAGCAGCAACAGGCCAGGTGGCGGACATGAATGCTAGTCCCTCCTTCTGAACTCAAGCCCATCCACGTCATCGTCCTCGGATGTGTGCTCTGCCCCACCTGTGGGTGGTGCAGTTCCGGCTGCGGCACTGTGTGCCACTGACACATCAGGTGCCGGAGTGGAAATGCCTGCCGCACTGTGTGGCAGTGACACACCAGGGGGCGGAGATGTGGATGGTGTAGGGGCAGCAGCATTCATCTGCGCCATGCCTTGTGGCAGCAATGCCATGATGAGGACATGCAGGGCATGGTAGATCCCAGCTACATTTCGCTGATGTGCAGCGGTGGCTGCCATCCTTTCCGCCTCCATCCGAACCATGTCCTCCATGAGCCTCCGCATGTATGCCATCTCACGGCTGAGATCGCTGGAGTCACTCTGAGCGGACAGGTGTTCTTGTCTCCGAGTCATGACTCCAGCGATGTCAGCCAGGGCTCGTTGCAGACCATGGAGCGGCGTGTGGGTGTCCGTTAGGGACTGGAGGTGGTCCCTGATGGGACTCAGACACCCATGGATGGCGTCAAGTTTGGTAGCCATGAGGTCGAACCCCACCCGCACCTGCTCAGCCATCTCCCTCTGGACCTCCAACACACGGTGTTGGAAGGCCATGTGTTGTTCGGGGGGTCTTGGGAGACAGCCGGGGTTGTGGGTGCCTCCTGCTGGGTGGTTTGTGGAGTGGGTGGGGTCTCCTCGATACAGCTGGGCTGCCCTGGTCCTGGAGGTGATTGGCGGATGAGTTCAATGATGTCTTGGAGGGCTTGGGTGTCGATGCTGGTGGTGTCCTCCTCATCATCAGTGAAGAGTGGCTGGGACTGCTCTGCAGGAGGTGTTGACGGTGCCCCTGCAATGTGAAGGGAGATGCTGTGTTACAATGTGTCCACATGTATGTAGCCGCATGGTACATGTTCACATTCAGACAGCGTGGCAATGTACATTGTGACAGGCTGTTGATCAGGGCCATGATCCATTCCAGAGTCATTGTGGGTGTGCACTGTGCTCTGCTTGATTGTGCATGTGTGCCATTGTGGCCATCTCCCCCGTCCCCCCAGTACCTGGTGGTTACTCACCCTGTTGCCGTTGTGTTGTGTCATGTCGAGCAGTGTCCGGTGCCCTGACTCCTGCCACGGTCTCCACACTGATGACTGTTGACACCAGCTACTCTATGTCATCCAGCTCCAGCTGTGGCGCTGGGCTCCCACCTCCATTCTGCATTGCTGCCTTCTGGTTGCCTGCGAGTTTCTCCTTGGTCTTGCGCTTGATGTCAATCCATCGCCTCTTGACCTCGTCCATTGACCTCTTGTGCTCTCCGACGGCATTCACCTTGTCCACGATGGACTGCCATAATCCATTTTTGGTGCCCAATGACACATTGGAGGCGACGAACAGTTGTTGATGGTGTTCTATCACCTCCGTGACCAGGATCCTATTCTCCTGCGGACTGAACTTCGTCTTCCTCTTCTTCTTGTCCTTTCCCTTCCCTGTCCCCGAGGTCCCAGGCTGGTCGTCCGGGGTGCTTGTGGGGTTCCGCTCGTCCTCTGCGCCTGCTCCGGATGCCTCCATGGTGCTTCGGTGTTGGTCATTTTGTGTTTGTGTGTTTATTCTACTTTTGTAGTGATTTTCCCGCCTGCTGTGTGTGTACGGCAGGCCTGGCGTTGCTTATCGCTGATTTCCTGATCGCGAATGGGCTCATCGCACGTTTTTTGGTGTTGGGGTTTGTGTTTTTGACTCCGTCGCGGTGGTTGTATCGCGGACATTGGCCGCGTTTTCCGAGGACTATCGCATGGTACCGCCGTGTTGTGAATTCCAGGTTAACACAGGGTTATTTTCCCGCGATAGACTGCGATGTGTAAAGTTGCGTTAACATTTTCTGGAGATGTTTAGCGCACATTCTTTTGAATATCCCCATTTGTCCTTTTCTATCTCGGCATGGATGGCACTGTGCTAATCCTATGCTTAAAGTCATTGATAGAAAAGCAGACATTTGAGTTGAGCAGATCTAGAGTGTCGCTGGTGTTGAGAGTGCTCTATACAGGAGCTGCTTTCCACCTAAACTTGAGAACTACCCAGAGTTCTCTGCTTCTTTTTTGCATAATTTATGCGTCACTCTATGCCTGAAAGGGTATTGTTTTGACTTATACTGGGTGCTCCCTTGTGGCTGGACAAAGCTATAACACTCTGAAAAGCTCTAATTAGACGGAGACACTGTGTCGGGGGTTGTTTTTACTCATTTCAGGTTGGCTTGGTTGGTATTTTACCAATTCAAAGCTGTAGTATTGTGCCTGGAGTGATAAATGGCTTTTGTCAGTTTACAGCTTGGCGTGGACAGCACTGTGCTAGTCCTATGCTTAAAGACTTTGCTGTAGACATGGCTAAAGACTTTGGGGGATATTCACAAGCACGTGCGATAAACATTGCCAAAATAGGTTAACGCAATTTACCATATCGCCGTCTATCGCGGGAAAATAACTCCGTGTCAACATCGTATTACCAACACGGCGGTAACATGCGATAGTTTCCCGAGAACGCCGCAAATGTCCGCGATACAACTACCGCGATGGCGATAAAAAGGAAACCCGAACGTGAAAGAAGTTGCGATGAGCCCAACTGCGATAAAAATCCAGCGAAAAGCAGCGCCAGGCCCGCAAGTCCCACAAGTAAGGAGGGAACAATCACTATAAAAGCGGCAAAAAAAAACACCTACAAAACACAAACAACTGCGAAGCACCATGGAGGGAGCCTGAGCAAGTACAGAGGACAACCAGAACCCCACAAGCCCCATGGAGGACCAGCCTGGGACCTCTGGGACAGGGAAGGGCAAGGAGAAGAATAAGAGGAACAAGCGTTTCAGTACGCAGGAAAACCAGATCCTCATTACGGAGGTGACAGAACACAACCACCAACTGTCCACCACCTCCACTGTGACATTGGCAACTAAAAATACAATATGGCAGTCCATCTTGGCCAAGGTGAATGCAGTCGGAGTGAAGAGAAGGGAAGTGGACGACTGTAAGAAGCGCTGGACTGATGTGAAGCGCAAAACCAAGCTGAAAATCGCTGCCAACCTGAGAGCAGCAATGCATACTGGAGGTGGGAGCCCAGCGACACACCAGGAGCTGGATGAGATGGAGGAAATGGTGAGCCGAGTCATCATTGGGGAGACGGTGGCAGGAGTTGGTGGACCGGACACTGCACAACATGACCCGAGCCAACAGCAACAGGGTGAGTAACGACCAGGGACTGGGAGGACGGGGGGAGATGGGCACAATGGCACACATGCACAATTAAGTAGAGCACATCTGTAGACAAACCATGCCCAAGAGTCACAACTCCGACTAAGAGCCTAATTTACCCAAGTCTGCAATATCTCAGCACTGTATAAGCACAGAAGTGAAAGGCACACCGCCCGAAAGGGAGAAGGGGCAGCCAAATCAGAGCTGAAGGGGCAACACACCCACAATGCAGCACACACACATAAGAATCAGAGCACCTCAACATTGACAACAATGTGGTACAAACTGCAACACCCTCACAACAGAACAGAGGACACAACTGCTGCCGCTTGTGTTTAGAAAATGGCCATTCACATTTGGCATAGCAGGAAACTGTGAGATGACAATGGACAAGTACAACCTCACATCCCTGATGGTGTAGAAATGTCAACTGTCCCGCATCAAATAGGCATCTCCTCACAAACAGTCACAATGTACATTGACATGCAGTCTGTCAGTAAACCTGTACAATGCGTGAACATACATGTGAACACAGTGTCAATCTGCATCTCCCCTTCACATTGCAGAGGGAGAATCAACACCTCCTGCAGAGCAGACACAACAACTCAGCACTGATGACGAAGAGGACCTCACCAACATCGACACTGACGCCCTCCAGCAGCTCATGGACGGCTTCGGCCACCCACCTCCAGGAGCAGGGCAGCCCAGCTGCATCGAGGAGACCTCACCCCCTGCACAGACCACACAGCAGGAAGCACCCACCACCACGGCTGTCTCCCAGGACCCCCACGACCAACACATGGCATTCCAACGCCGTGTGTCAGGGTGCCAGGAGAAGATGGCTGATCAGCTGCGGGTAGGGTTCGACCTCATGGCAGCCAAACTAGATGCCATACGTGGGTGTCTAAGTCCCATCAGGGTCCACTTATAGTCCCTAATGGACACCCACAGTCCGCTCCAACAATCTATGGCTGACATCGCTGGAGTCATGACTCGGAGACAAGAACACCTGTCTAGTCAGAGTGGCTCCAGCGATGTCAGCCGGGAGTTGGGGCACATGCGGAGGATCATGGAGAACATGGAGCGGATGCATGCGGAATGATTGGCTGCCACGTCTGCACACCAGCGAGATGTAGCTGGGATCTTCCATGCCCTGCAGATCCTCATGATGGCATTGCCGCCACACGGCCTGGCGCGGATGAATGCTGCTGCTACTACTCCATCCACATCTCCGCCCCCTGAAGTGTCAGTGCCACACAGAGCGGCAGACCAAACACCACCACCCACATGTGAGGCACCTGACACATCAGAGGACGAAGATGATGATGAATCTGGATTGGTGGTGAGATTGAAGTGGTAGCATACATCACCGCCACATGGCCTGTTTCAGCTTGTTTCTGCCCTCTGCATCATGCCCTGGAATAACATCTTCCACTGTCCCCCGTTACACTCAGCGACACTCACCTTGGACCATGACATGGACTGCCATATTTGGAATGGTTACCAATGACACACCAATCACACTGCAGACTGAAGGCTTCCTCTTCCGATGAACCTGTCAATCCCAAAGGACTCTGGCTGGCCCTCCACGGGGCGACAATGTAAAGTGGGGTTTGCATGGCCCTGTACTGGTCCAGCTGAAACACCCCACTGAATGCGAATAAAACACTCAAATTCACACTGATGTGTCATGGCCCTGATCAATTATGCATGAAAGTATTGATGAATGTAGGGACAGTGATTCCACATAAATGGTACTCCCTGGGTAATGCTATCAATGTGCATGTATGGCCGTGACCCAGATAGGCAGTGAGACACACATCGTCATTCAAAACAACTCACATCACAGTTGAATACAAGTGAATGTGCGTAGACTTTATTAGCATATGCGTGTCAGTACAGGCAAGAGAAGTGCCACAACATGCGGAGCAATGCAGCAGCATGTCAGAATGAGGAACGTTGCCAAGCACCGCTGTCCACTCCGGGGGAGTGCCTCACCTTTCACAGGTGTGTGTTACCCCGCGTGGTTGTCCGCCAACATATTCGGGGTCCAGGCGAATGCAGCCATATCCACTGTTGTCATGGGATATGTGACCAGAACCCCAAGATGCAATAAGGCGTCGGGACATGTGCAATGGGTTCCAAACTGTTGTGGCTGCAGGTACGTAGTTACACGTCCATGAAAGCGATTGCAGCTTCGTAGGCAATCATCTCCAACATGAGGTCATTGTCGACTCCATCGAACAGGACGGCGAGGCTATCCCTTAGCAGGTCCGGACAGATGTGCTGCGTCCACCCCCTGTCACCAATTATCACCACAGCCCAATAGGGGAGCGGCTCAATGTGGTCACTGCACACGAGGAGTTCTGCAATATCCCAGGTCCAGCTGCCAGCATGTATGCCAAGTATCCAGGCATCCCATAGACGGGTACCACGGTGACACTCCTGGTCGTGGGCCAATAGGGGGCGCACACTCATGTCGTAATCCAGTTCGCCTACCGTCCTGTTGGATAAGCAGACATGCATGGACCACTCGAATATGCACGATCGACAATGCAACAGAGGCTGAACGCAGGTAACGTTGGCAAGGCGGAAGCTTAGCCGGTAACTGACCCGCAGCACTACCAATGGCAGTGCCCCCAGTAAATGCAGCATACGTGCACGGTACAGTTACACGTGACAGGGGTTGTGCATGTGTCCGAGATGTTCTGCCATTGCGTTACTGGCCCTGGTTGAAGCAGCACTGTTCTGACCTGCGACAGTTCTGTGGATGAAATGCCACAGCTCAGATCAATGAGTTGTTTAAGTGTGCAACGGTTGTACGCCTGGGATGGTGTGGGAGTAAGTGTGAAGGCCAAGCCATGCAAGATAACTCCGAGCAAGGACTTCTGTGTGTGGGGTGTGTATACGTTGGTCTGTCGTCGGGCTGTGCATAGTGTGGGAGTCGTCCTCAACTGCTATCGTATTTGTCAGGGGGTGCCGGGCACATGCAATTCCGAGGTCAGATGTGCTTCCGCCTGATAGTTCAGACAAAGGAGCTTTCATCCCTGATGTCAGTTTGTCATCTGCTTGCATTCAGGAATTGTGATGTGGCTTGCTGGGTGTGGGGTGGGATGTGTGCGACTTTGGGATTCATGTTTGACATGACTTGCATGTGGCAAATGAGCGGCATCACTGTGTGTTACGTTGCCTCACAGCTGCTCCTCCCTCCCCCCGAGCCTATTTACTTGTGTGCACTGCGCAGTTGCATCACTTGCACTCCTACGGCACACCATTGTCATGCCTGTCTGCGCATGTCCACAAGCCTGACAACGACACTGTGATGTTGGCCATTGAAGGTGGGCGGCCACCTGAGTGTAGGCCTATGGTAAGGATAGTGCGGACACAGATGTAGAGTTCATGCCTGGCTGAACTCGTGCTGCGATTAAGGCTAGGCATTTGGCTCATGCTGCTGCAATACAGGTACACACAACACTTGGCATGTATGAGCCAAGACCCCGAGCGGTCTTGCGCTCCTTCATTTCACCGTTCGTGCGAGCCCGCCCTCCGGGTGCATGCTACATTGCAACATTGTCAATTGCGGGCAGGGTGGCGCCGACACTACAACAGAGACAAACGCATTGGTTACTTCCTTGTCCAGGCCAGAACTGGACCACGCCCTGAGCCCTGGGCTAATTCTACGCACCCCTGCACTGGACTGACGTACGCCGGCCCAGCCCACTCCGCCTACGCTTACAGGGGACGACGACACAGATACATGACCAGGGTATTCCCCACTGCCTGAGGTAACATGGTTGCGTCCACTTTCCACAACACTACAAACACCAGCAGTATATGTCCACATGGACATGTCTGTGCTCTGCATACTGTAGTCTGTCCAGCACATCACCCCCACACTTGGCATTGTGTACATTCTTATTCATGGGTGACTTGACTCCTCCACACATACTTGGTTCACACCTCTACCCACATTCTGCAATTGTGTGGCTGAGGGGCCATGCCGTTTTGAGAAGGTCAGCTGTCTTGTTCTGCGCTGCCTCAGTGGTAGTCCGGGGGGGGGCCTGGGGGTGGTGGCAGTGGGTGTTGTGGCCTTCTTGGGTCTCCGAGCTGCATTGTCAGTAGCTCCATGACATGTGTTGGTCTTCAGATGTGGCTCTGGGCTGGGCTCCCTTTCATGCTGCAGGTTGTCGTCCGGCTTTACACCAGTAAAAGGCAGGTGTTAAATCCCTGCTGCTAACGCGCCTTATCGCCTGTTTTTGGGTCGCATCGTGGATCGGGCTGGTCGTTGAGAATATTGCGAAGTGGTGTTTTCGTGTGTTTTTGCACGGGTACGCCTACTCTGCATATCATTAGCGTTAGTTGTCGCTCTCATCTGTGACGATGTTTTTTGCGGCAGCTATCGCTGGGAAACTGGCGATATCGGCAGTTTGCACCAGCTTGGGAATAGGGCGATGAATCTATTGCCACTTTTGCGGCGCTAAAGTGGCGATAAGTCCTTGAGAATATGCCCCGTTGTCCTTTTCTATCTCGGCATGGATGGCACTGTGCTAATCCTATGCTTAAAGACTTTGATAGAAAAGCAGACATTTGAGGTGAGCAGATCGAGAGTGTCACTGGTGTTGAGAGTGCTCTATACAGGAGCTGCTTTCCACCTAAACTTGAGAACTACCCAGAGTTCTCTGCTTCTTTTTTGCATAATTTATGCGTCACTCTATGCCTGAAAGGGTATTGTTTTGACTTATACTGGGTGCTCGCTTGTGTCTGGACATAGATATACATCTCTGAAAAGCTCTAACTAGAGCGAGACACTGTGTTGGGGGTTGCTTTTACTCATTTCAGGTTGGCTTGGCTGGTATTTTACCAATTCAAAGCTGTAATATCGTACCTGGAGTGGTAAATGGCTTTTGGCATTTTGCAGCTCGGCCAGGACAGCCCTGTGCTAGTCCTATGCTTAAAGACTTTGATAGAAAAGCAGACATTTGAGGTGAGCAGATTTAGAGGGTCGCTGGTGTTGAGAGTGCTCTATACAGGAGCAGCGTTCCACCTAAACTTGAAAACTACCCAGAGTTCCCTGCTTTTTTAGCCATTATTTATGCGTCACTCTATGCCTGAAAGGGTATTGTTTTGACTTATACTGGGTGCTCACTTGTGTCTGGACAAAGCTATACCTCTCTAAAGAGCTCTAACTAGAACGAGACACTGTGTCGGGAGTTGCTTTTACTCATTTCAGGTTGGCTTGGTTGGTATTTTACCAATTCAAAGCTGTAATATTGTCCCTAGAGTGGTAAATAGCTTTTGTCATTTTACAACTCGGCGTGGACAGCACTGTGCTAGTTCGATGCTTAACGACATTGCTTTAGAAATGGCAAAAGACTTTGGGGCATATTAGCAAGACCGGCGATAATGGGCTTGCTAATATGCGTTATGGAATTCCAATAGAAGCCCAGGTTAGATGTCCTGCACATCTAACCTGGGCTTCTATTGGAATTCTATAACGCATATTAGCAAGCCCATTATCGCCGTTTTAGCGGCAGTTTCCTGCCGCTAAAACGGCGATAATTTTATCGCCGGTCTTGCTAATATGCCCCTCTCTCCTTTTCTATCTCGGAATGGATGGCACTTTGCTAATCCTATGCTTAAGGACTTTGATAGAAAAGCAGACATTTGAGGTGAGCAGATCTAGAGTGTCGCTGGTGTTGAGAGTGCTCTATACAGGAGCTACTTTCCACCTAAACTTGAGAACTACCCAGAGTTCTCTGCTTCTTTTCTACATAATTTATGCGTAACTCTATGCCTGAAAGGATATTATTTTGACTTATCCTGGGTGCTCCCTCGTGGCTGGCCAAAGCTATACCTCTCTGAAAAGTTCTTACTAGAGTGAGACACTGTGTCGGGGGTTGCTTTTACTCATTTCAGATTGCCTTGGATGGTATTTTACCAATTCAAAGCTGTAATATTGTGACTGGAGTGGTAAATGGCTTTTGTCATTTTACAGCTCGGCGTGGACAGCACTGTACTAGTCCTATGCTTAAAGACTTTGCTGTAGAAATGGCAAAAGACTTTGGGGCATATTAGCAAGACCCACGTTAAAATTATCGCCATTTTAGCAACAGGAAACTGCCGCTAAAACGGCGATAATGGGCTTGCTAATATGCGTTATAGAATTCCAATAGAAGCCCAGGTTAGATGTCCTGCACATCTAACCTGGGCTTCTATTGGAATTCTATAACGCATATTAGCAAGCCCATTATCGCCGTTTTAGCGGTAGTTTCTTGCCGCTAAAACGGCGATAATTTTAACGTGGGTCTTGCTAATGTGCTCCCTTGTCCTTTTCTATCTCGGCATGGATTGCACTGTGCTAATCCTATGCTTAAAGACTTTGGGGCATATTCTCAAGGAGCCATCGCTGATTTATCGGCACTTTAGCGCAGCAAAAGTGGCGATAGACTTATCGCCCCATTCACAAGCTGGTGCAAACTGCTGTCATTGCCAGTTTTCCCGCGATAGCTGCCGCAAAACACATTGCCACGGATGAGAGCTACAATCAACACTAATGATATGCAGAGTAGGCGTTCCCGTGCAAAAACACACGAAAACACCACTTCGCGATATTCCCAACGAGCAGCCAGATCAGCGATGCGATCCAAAAACAGGCGATAATGTGCGTTAGCAGCAGGGATACAACACCTGCTTCTTACTGGTGTTAAGCAGGACGACAAACTGCAGTATGAAAGGGAGCCCAGCCTAGAGCCACATCTGAAGACCAGCAGATGCCATGGAGACAATGATCATGCAGCCTGGGGACCCAAGAGGGCCACAACACCCCCCGGAACCCCCCCCCACCAGGTTATGAAGTCCAGTAGTCAACGGTAGTGGAAAAACAGAACTTTATTTCAAATACATAAATAACAAGACGAAAAGCACAGCCAACGCGTTCCATTCCCAACGGGGAACTTCACCAGGGCAACTTGTGGATCCAATAAACTGCAAATGCTGCGGCAACTCCCCAATACCATTCCATATCCTGAAATCAGTAGTCAGAAACCTGTTGGAGAAATGGTGACAATGGTCAAGCGTCCTCATAGTCACAAACGTAAACTGGTACAGTATATTGCACTTGGACAAACCGGAATGCATACAGGTATGATGAATTCAGTCCAAATATACTGTAACAGAAGTCCGTGTGCCCGTAACCTCCGCAGGAAAGAAAAGGAAGGTTACAACCACACAAACATCTGTTACAGTCTCATCATGCAGGATTCATCATACCTGTAAACATCACGGTATGTATCATCTTGATACCCCTGCACCTTCACTTCCCCCACGTTGTGCATGAACAGCTGGAGACCATGCAAGGGAATCACGCCATAGCTGCCTTACCGCACATGTCGAGGGCAGTTGACTGTACACATGTACCACTTGTGACCCCTGCCGACCCTGCACACAATTACCGCTACAGAAAGCACACGCATTCCATCAATGTGCAGGCGATAGTGGACCACTGGGGACAGTTCACCAATGCCGTCGCCAACTTTACAGGCAGTGTGCATGATACATACATCTTCCGACAGTCCATCATCAACCAGCGCTTCCAGGATGGCACCCATGGCAATGCACTGCTCATTGGTAAGTACTAACTGAACACACCACACACCTCAACTCCACAATCACACAACTCACAACTGTGGGAGAGCACACGTAACAAAATCACATACAACACGCCAAACAACATGCCCAACTACCGGACATGACAACACAAGTAACCGTGGTAACAGGGGCCAGACATGTAGACAAACCATCCACAAAGGCAGAGCCCCTCTGCCACACAATTGCAGAATGTGGGGAGAGGTGGGAACCAAGAATGTGCGAAGGAGGCAAGTGACCCAGCACAAAGAAAGGACACAATGCCAAGTGTTGCGGAGATGTGCTGGACAGACTGCAGTATGCAGAGCACATACATGTCCATGTGGACATCTACTGCTGGTGTTTGCAGTGTAGTGGACAGTGGACGCAAACAGGTTACCCCAGGCAGTGTGGAAGCCCTTGGACATGTAGCCATGTGGTCTACCCGTGTAAGCCTGAGCGGAGCGGCCTTGGCCGGCGTATGTCGCAAATGAATACCCCGGTGCCCTGGGCGTGGTCCAGTTCCAGGATGCCACCACAGTAACTACTGCGTGTGTCTCTGTGTCCGCCATATCGTGACCATAGGCCTACACACACGTGCCCGACCACAATCAACGGCCGCATTCACACTGGAGACAAGGTGACTACGTCCCAAGCCAACCCGTGCACATCTCGTCTGCGCATGCAGGGCCGTGTCTGCTAGTGCGGCGCCCCCTACCCAGCCACGAGGCCGCCGCTGTGACCGGTGGTGCCTGCACGATCCTGTGTGCCTGCTGCACCCCAGCCCTGGTCCCCATACAGGTCCGCCGCCCGGAGATGACTGCCCGCCCCTGCGCACCCAGGCCTCAATGCTCACCTGCCACCACCGGCGTGTCTCCAAGAGGGCCCTCCACATGCCGGTGCAAGCTCCTCAGCCGATGGCTGGATCCAGCGCCACAGGCCCCCAGCGCACCCTGCGGCATCGCACCGCGGAGTCATGTGTGTGCTGACTGCTGCCTGTGCGTACACTGCGGTCCAGCATGGCTCACAAATCAAATCGAGTCCTGATATGCTGGACGCCGTATCGAGGCCAACGCATCATCGCAGGCTGCACACCCGCTCAGCTCTTCAGGTGGACCTAACTCAGTGCAACGCAAGTCATCGCCATGTGGCGGTAGGCCCGTGCCGGACCCAGGCCATCAGGTGCCACCAACTCAGTGCAACGCAAGTCATCGCCACATGGCGGTAGGCCCGTGCCGGACCCAGGCCATCGGGTGCCACCAACTCAGGGCAACGCAAGTCACGGACCCTTTATGATTGTGTTCCGTGGATGCGAATGCCATCATGTCACCTCCGGCAGTGGGGGATGTGCTGTGGTGGGCCCCTTTTATTGGCAGGGTCACATGTCCTGTGACTCCTGTGCTGGATGGGTGTGCTGTCGGTGTAAACCAGCCCTCAGGAAGTGGCTGTGGCATGCTGACAACTAGACCAGTGACCAGCAGATCACTACAGGGAAGACCTGGGACATGTAGCTGTGTTGTCACCCCCTGTGAGCGTAAGCGGAGTGGGCTGGGCTGGCGTATGCCAGTCCAGCGTAGGGGTGTGAACAATGAGCCCGGGGCCCTGGGCATGGTTCAGTTCTGGCCTGGACAAGGAATTAACCAATGCATGTGTCTCCATTGTAGTGTCTGCGCCACCCGGACCGCAATCGGCAATGTTGCACCCTGTGACCCAAGCCCCACAACATGTGCACAATGGACGTGAGGGGGAATCAGTGACCCTACATTCATCCATACTGTCATACTTGAAGGATCATAGACATGACACATCTGTGTGAATTTGAATGTTTTATTCACATCCAGTGGAGTGTTGCAGCTGGAGCAGTACAGTGCCATGCACACCCCACTTGACATTGTTGCCCCGTGGAGGGCCAGCCAGAGTCGGTTAGGGAAGGACAAGTTCATCGGAAGAGGAAGAGTTCAGTCCACAGTCTGATTGCTGTGTCATTGGTAACCAAACAGAATATGGCAGTCCATATCGAGGTCCAAGGTGAGTGCCGCAGAGTGTATCAGGGGACAGTGGAAGGTGATGATGCAAAGGGCTGAACCAAGCTGAAACTGGCCATATGGCGGAGATGAATGCTACCGCTTCCTCATTACCACAATGGCAGTCTCATCCACATCATCGTCCTCTGATGTGTGATGTGCCTCACCTGTGGGTGTTGGTGTTTCGGCTGCAGCACTGTGTGGCACTGACACATTAGGGGCCGGAGGTGGATTGCCGGCCGCACTGTGTGGCAGTGACACATCAGGTGCCGGAGGTGGAATGTCTGCCGCACTGTGGGGCACTGACACATCAGGGGGCGGGGATGTGGATGGTGTAGGAGCAGCAGTATTCATCTGTGCCAGGCCATGTGGCATCAATGCCATGATGAGGATCTGCAGGGCATGTTAGATCCCAGCCACATCTCGCTGATGTGCAGCCGTGGCAGCCATGCTTTCCGCCTCCATCCGCACCGAGCCCTCCATGAGCCTCTGCATGTGTCCCAACTCACGGCTGAGATCGCTGGAGCCACTCTGACTAGACAGGTGTTCTTGTCTCCAAGTCATGACTCCAGCGATGTCATCCATGGCTCGTTGGAGACCATGGAGCGGACTGTGGGTGTCCGTTAGTTACTGTAAGTGGTCCCTGATGGAACGTAGACACCCATGGATGGCATCAAGTTTGGCTGCCATGAGGTCGAACCCCACCCGCACATGCTCAGCCATCTCCTTCTGGCCCTCCAACACACGGCATTGAAATGCCATGTGTTGGTCGTGGGGATCCTGGGAGACAGACAGGGTGGTGGGTGCTTCCTGCTGTGTGGTCTGTGCAGGGGGTGGGGTCTCCTCGATGCAGCTGGGCTGCCCTGCTCCTGGAGGTGGGGTGCCGAAGCTGTCCATGAGCTCTTGGAGGGCGTCGGTGTCGAAGGTGGGGAGGTCCTCCTCGTCATCAGTGAGGAGGTGTTCGGTCTGCTCTGCAGGAGGTGATGATTCTCCCTCTGCAATGTGAAGGGGAGATGCAGTTTAACAGTGTGTTCCATGTATGTTCACGCATTGGTCAAGTTTCCAAACAGACTGCATGACAATGTACATTGTGACTGTTTAGGAGGAGCTGCCTATTTGGAGCGGGACAGTGGACATTTGTGCACCATCAGGGATGTGGGGTTGTACTTGTCCGTTTTCATGTCACAGTTTCCTGCTATGCCAAATGTGATTGGCCAGTTTCTACACAGCGGCAGCAGTTGTGTCCACTGTTCTGTTGTGAAAGTGTTGCAGTTTGTACCACATTGTTGTCAATGTTGATGTGCTCTGATTCTTCTTTGTGTGCTGCATTGTGGGAGAGTCGCCCCTGCTGCTCAGACTTTGCTTGGCCTTCTCCCTTTCAGGCGGTGTGCCTTTGACTTCTGTGCTTATGCAGTGCTCAGATGTTGCATACTTGGGTGAATTGGGCTCTTGGTGGGAGTTGGGACTCTTGGGCATGGTTTGTCCGCATATGTCTTGTTGCCGTCAGGGGTTGTTTGTGCACGGGGATGTGTCAGTGTTTGACCTGCTCCTTTCCGGATGTGGACCACACTCAGCCACCTCGGTGTCGTGGTGTGAAACCTGTCATGATGAGTGGCCTGCAGACATGCTCATCGTCATTCAGTGTCACTTGCATTGTCAGTGTGGCTCACGGATCCGCAGCTTTGCTGGGTTCAGCACATGTGCATGTGTTTGTTGTGAAATTGGTGATGTGTGTGGAGGGCCCCCTCTGGGCACATTGTGGATGGGGGACTACTTGCTGTTTCTATGTGTGCTGCAGTATGGCAAGGAGATCAGGGACATGATCCTGAGCCATTGTGGTTGTGCAGTGTGCCATACTTCATTGTGCATGTGTGCCATTGTGCCCATCTCCCCCGTCCCCCCAGTCCCTGGTGGTTACTCACCCTGTTGCTGTTGTGTCAGGTAATGTTGAGCAGTGTCCAGTCCCCCGACTCCTGCCACCGTCTCCACACTGATGACTGTGGACACCATTTCCTCCATCTCATCCAGCTCCTCCTGTGGCGCAGGGCTCCCACCCCCAGTCTGCATTGATGCTTTGCGGTTGTTTGCGAGTTTCTGCTTGGTTTTGCGCTTCACATCATTCCAGCGCCTCTTGTCCTTGTCCATTGTCCTCCTCAGCACTCCGACTGCATTCACCTTGTCCACGATGGACTGCCATGTTCCATTTTTTGTTGCCAATGACACAGTGGAGGTGACGAACAGTTGTTGATGTTGTTCGACCACCTCCGTTATCAGGATCCTGTTTTCCTGCGGACTGAACCGCGTCTTCCTCGTCTTCTTCTCCTTGCCCTTCCCTGACCCCGAGGTCCCAGGCTGGTCCTTCGTGGGGCTTGTGGGGTTCGGATTCTCCTCTGTACTTGCTCCGGCTGCCTCCATTGTGCTTCGCAGTTGTTATGTGGTTTTTTTGGGGTTTTTTGGCTGCTTTTATGGTGATTTTTCCCGCCTTACGTGGGAATTGCAAGCCTGGCGCTGCTTGTCGCCGATTTTTCTATCGCGGTTGGGCCCATCGCAACTTTTTTCGCGTTCGGGTTTCCTTTTTTATCGCCGTCGCGGTAGTTGCATCGCGGACATTTGAGGCGTTATCGGGAAACTATTGCATGTTACCGCCGTGTTGTGAATACGACGTTGACACGGGGTTATTTCCCCGCAATAGACGGCGATATGAAAAATTGCGTTAGCCTATTTTGGCAATGATTATCGCACGTTCTTGTGAATATCCCCCTTTGATAGAAAAGCAGACATTTGAGGTGAGCAGATCTAGAGTGTCGCTGGTGATGAGAGTGCTCTATACAGGAGCTGCTTTCCACCTAAACTTGAGAACTACCCAGAGTTCTCTGCTTCTTTTTTGCATAATTTATGCGTCACTCTATGCCTGAAAGGGTATTGTTTTGACTTATACTGGGTGCTCCATTGTGTCTGGACAAAGCTATACTTCTCTAAAGAGCTCTTATTAGAGTGAGACACTGTGTCGGGGGTCACTTTTACTCATTTCAGGTTGGCTTGGTTGGTATTTTACCAATTCAAAGCTGTAATATTGTGCCTGGAGTGGTAAATGGCTTTTGTCATTTTACAGCTTGGCGTGGACAGCACTGTGCTAATCCTATGCTTAAAGACTTTTCATAGAAAAGCAGACATTTGAGGTGAGCAGGTCTAGAGTGTCGCTGGTGTTGAGAGTGCTCTATACAGGAACTGCTTTCCACCTAAACTTGAGAACTACCCAGAGTCCTTTGCTTCTTTTTTGCATAATTTATGCATCACTTTATGCCTGAAAGGGTATTGTTTTGAGTTATACTGGGTGCTCCCTTGCGTCTGGACAAAGCTATACCGCTTTGAAAAGCTCTAACTAGAGCGAGACACTGTGTCAGGAGTTGCTTTTTTTCATTTCAGTTTGGCTTTGTTGGTATTTTACCAATTCAAAGCTGTAATATTGTGCCTGGAGTGGTAAATGGCTTTTGTCATTTTACAGCTCGGCGTGGACAGCACTGTGCTAGTCCTATGCTTAAAGACTTTGCTGTAGAAATGGCAAAAGACTTTGTCCTTTTCTATCTCGGCATGGATGACACTGTGCTAATCCTATGCTTAAAGACTTAGGGGAATGTTCTCAAGGAGCCATTGCCGATTTATCGGCACCCTAGCACCGCAAAAGTGGCAATAGACTTATCTCCCCATTCACAAGCTGGTGCAAACTGCCGGCATCGCCAGTTTTCCCGCGATAGCTGCCGCAAAACACATCGCCACGGATGAGAGCGACAACTAACGCTAATGATATGCAGAGTAGGCGTTCCCGTGCAAAAACACACGAAAACACCACTTCGCGATATTCCCAACGAGCAGCCAGATCAGCGATGCGATCCGAAAACAGGCGATAATGCGCGTTAGCAGCAGGGATTCAACCCCTGCCTCTTACTGGTGTTAAGCAGGATGACAACCTGCAGTATGAAAGGGAGCCCAGCCTAGAGCCACATCTGAAGACCAACAGATGCCATGGAGACAATGATCATGCAGCCTGGAGACCCAAGAGGGCCACAACACCCACCGCAAACACCCCCCGGACCCTCCCCCCAGGTCATGAAGTCCAGTAGTCAACGGTAGTGGAAAAATAGAACTTTATTACAAATACATAAACAATAAGACGAAAAGCACAGCCAACGCGTTCCATTCCCAATGGGGAACTTCACCAGGGCAACTTGTGGATCCAATAAACTGCAAATGCTGCGGGAACTCCCCAATACCATTCCATATCCCGAAATCAGTAGTCAGTAAAATGTTGGAGAAATAGTGACAATGGTCAAGCGTCCTCATAGTCACAAACGTAATCTGGTACAGTGTATTGCACTTGGACAAACCGGAATGCATACAGGTATGATGAATCCAGTCCAAACATACTGTAACAGAAGTCTGTGGGCCCGTAACCTCCGCAGGAAAGAAAAGGAAGGTTACGACCACACAAACATCTGTTACGGTCTCATCATGCAGGATTCATCATACCTGTAAACATCACGGTATGTATCATCTTGATACCCCTGCACCTTCACTTCCCCCACGTTGTGCATGAACAGCTGGAGACCATGCAAGGGAATCATGCCATAGCTGCCTTACCGCACGTGTCGGGGGCAATTGACCGTACACATGTACCACTTGTGCCCCCTGCCGACCCTGCACACAATTACCGCTACAGAAAGCACACACATTCCATCAATGTGCAGGCGATAGTGGACTACTGTGGACAGTTCACCAATGTCGTCGCCAACTTCACAGGCAGTGTGCATGATACATACATCTTCCGACAGTCCATCATCAACCAGCGCTTCCAGGATGGCACCCATGGCAATGCACTGCTCATTGGTAAGCACTAACTGAACACACCACACACCTCAACTCCACAATCATACAACTCACAACTGTGGGAGAGCACACGTAACAAAATCACATACAACATGCCAACCAACATGCCCAACTACCGGACACGACAACACAAGTAACCGTGGTAACAGGGGCCAGACATGTAGACAAACCATCCACAAAGGCAGAGCCCCCTGCCACACAATTGCAGAATGTGGGGAGAGGTGGGAACCAAGAATGTGCGAAGGAGGCAAGTGACCCAGCACAAAGAAAGGACAAAATGCCAAGTGTTGCGGAGATGTGCTGGACAGACTGCAGTATGCAGAGCACAGACATGTCCATGTGGACATCTACTGCTGGTGTTTGCAGTGTAGTGGACAGTGGACGCAAACAGGTTACCCCAGGCAGTGTGGAAGACCTTGGACATGTAGCCATGTGGTCCCCCTCTGTAAGCCTGAGCGGAGCGGCCTTGGCCGGCGTATGTCGCAAATAAATACCCCGGGGCTCTGGGCGTGGTCCAGTTCCGGGACGGCCACCACAGTAACTACTGCGTGTGTCTCTGTGTCCGCCATATCGTGACCATAGGCCTACACACACGTGCCCGACCACAATCAACGGGCGCATTCACACTGGAGACGAGGTGACTACGTCCCAAGCCAACCCGCGCACATCTCGTCAGCGCATGCAGGGCTGTGTCTGCCAGGACGGCACCCCCCACCCAGCCACAAGGCCGTCACCGTGTCGGGGGTGCCTGCGCGATCCTGTGCACCTGCTGCACCCCAGCCCTGGCCCCAGACCGGTCTGCTGCCCAGCAATGACTGCCCGCCCCTGCGCACCCAGGCCTCAATGCTCACCTGCCGCCACCGGCGTGTCTCCAAGAGGGCCCTCCACGTGCCGGTGCAACCTCCTCAGCCGATGGCTGGATTCCGCGCCACAGGCCCCCAGCGAACCCTGCGGCACCACACCTCGGAGTCATGTGTGTGCTGACTGCTGCCTGCGCGTACACTGCGGTCCAGCAGGGCTCACAAATCAAATCGAGTCCTGATATGCTGGACGTCATATTGAGGCCAATGCATCATCGCAGGCTGCACACCTGCTCAGCTACGTCAGGTGGGCCTAACTCAGTGCAACGCAAGTCATCGCCACGTGGTGGTAGGCCCGTGCTGGACCCAGGCCATCGGGTGCCACCAACTCAGTGCAACGCAAGTCATTGCCACATGGCGGTAGGCCCATGCCGGACCCAGGCCATCGGGTGCCACCAACTCAGTGCAACACAAGTCATCGCCACGTGGCGGTAGTCCTGTGCCGGACCCAGGCCATCGGGTGCCACCAACTCAGGGCAACGCAAGTCACGGACCATTGATGATTGTGTTCCGTGGATGCAGACGCCACCATGTCACCTCCTGCAGTGGGGGATGTGCTGTGGTGGGACCCTTTTATTGGCAGGGTCACATGTCCCGTGACGCCTGTGCTGGATGGGAGTGGTGTGGGTGTAAACCAGCCCTCAGGGAGTGGCTGTGGCATGCTGACGACTAGACCAGTGACCAGCAGATCACTACAGGGAAGACCTGGGACATGTAGCTATGTCGTCACCCCCTGTGAGCGTAAGCAGAGTGGGCTGGGCTGGCGTCTGCCAGTCCAGAGTAGGGGTGTGAACAATGAGCCCGGGGCTCTGGGCGTGGTTAAGTTCTGGCCTGGACAAGGAATTAACCAATGCGTGTGTCTCCGTTGTAGTGTCTGTGCCACCCAGACCGCAATCGGCAATGTTGCACCCTGTGACCCAAGCCCCACAACATATGCTAATTGGACGTGAGGGGGAATCAGTGACCCTACATTCATCCATACTGTCATACTTGAAGGATCATAGACATGACATATCTGTGTGAATTTTAATGTTTTATTCACATTCAGTGGAGTGTTGCAGCTGGAGCAGTACAGGGCCATGCAAACCCCACTTTACATTGTTGCCCCGTGGAGGGCCAGCCAGAGTCCATTAGGGAAGGACAGATACATCGGAAGAGGAAGAGTTCAGTCCACAGTCTGATTGCTGTGTCATTGGTAACCAAACAGAATATGGCAGTCCATGTCGAGGTCCAAGGTGAGTGCCGCAGAGTGTATCGGGGGACAGTGGAAGGTGATGATGCAAAGGGCCGAACCAAGCTGAAACAAGCCATATGGCGGAGATGAATGCTACCGCTTCCTCATTACCACAACGGCAGTCTCATCCACATCATCGTCCTCTGATGTGTGATGTGCCTCACCTGTGGGTGGTGGTGTTTCGGCTGCAGCACTGTGGGGCACTGACACATCAGGGGCCAGAGGGTGGATTGTCGTCCGCACTGTGTGGCAGTGACACATCAGGTGCCGGAGGTGGAATGTCTGCCGCACTGTGGGGCACTGACACATCAGAGGGCGGAGATGTGGATGGTGTAGGAGCAGCATCAATGCCATGATGAGGATCTGCAGGGCATGGAAGATCCCAGCTACATGTCGCTGATGTGCAGCCGTAGCAGCTATCCTTTCCGCATCCATCCGCTCCATGTCCTCCATGAGCCTCCGCATGTGTCCCAACTCCCGGCTGAGATCGCTGGAGCCACTCTGACTAGACAGGTGTTCTTGTCTCCGAGTCATGACTCCAGCGATGTCAGCCATGGTTCGTTGGAGACTATGGAGCGGACTGTGGGTGTCCATTAGGGACTGTAAGTGGTCCCTGATGGGATGTAGACACCCATGGATGGCATCTAGTTTGGCTGCCATGAGGTCGAACCCCACCCGCAACTGCTCAGCCATCTCCTTCTGGCCCTCCAACACATGGCGTTGAAATGCCATGTGTTGGTCATGGGGATCCTGGGAGTCAGCTGGAGTGGTGGATGCTTCCTGCTGTGTGGTCTGTGCAGGGGGTGGGGTCTCCTCGATGCAGCTGGGCTGCCCTGCTCCTGGGGGTGGGGTGCTGAGTGTGTCCATGAGCTCTTGGAGGGCGTCGGTGTCAAAGGTGTGGAGGTCCTCTTCGTCATCAGTGAAGAGATGTTGGGTCTGCTCTGCAGGAGGTGTTGATTCTCCCTCTGCAATGTAAAGGGGAGATGCAGTTTAACAGTGTGTTCCATGTATGTTCACGCATTGGCCAAGTTTCCAAACAGGCTGCATGACAATGTACATTGTGACTGTTTAGGAGGAGCTGCCTATTTGAAGCGGGACAGTGGAAATTTGTGCACCATCAGGGATGTGGGGTTGTACTTGTCCATTATCATGTCACAGTTTCCTGCTATGCCAAATGTGATTGGCCAGTTTCTACACACAAGCGGCAGCAGTTGTGTCCTCTGTTCTGTTGTGAAAGTGTTGCAGTTTGTACCACATTGTTGTCAATGTTGATGTGCTCTGATTCTTGTGTGTGTGCTGCATTGTGGGAGAGTCGCCCCTTCAGCTCAGACTTTGCTTGTCCTTATCCCTTTCAGGCGGTGTGCCTCTGACTTCTGTGCTTATGCAGTGCTGTGATGTTGCATACTTGGGTTAATTGGGCTCTTGGTGGGAGTTGGGGCTCTTGGGCATGGTTTGTCCGCAGATGTCTTGTTGCTGTCATGGGTTGTTTGTGCATGTGGATGTGTCAGTGTGTGACCTGCTCCTTTCCGGATGTGGACCACACTCAGCCACCTCGGTGTCGTGGGGTGCAACATGTAATGATGAGTGGCCTGCAGACATGCTCATCCTCATGCAGTGTCACTTGCATTGTCAGTGGGGCTCACGAATCCGCAGCTTTGCTGGGTTCAGCACATGTGCACGGGTTTGTTGTGAGATTGGTGATGTGTGGGGAGGGCCCCCTCTGGGCACATTGTGGACGGGGGACTACTTGCTGTTTCTATGTGTGCTGCAGTATGGCAAGGAGATTAGGGACAAGATCCAGAGTCATTGTGGTTGTGCATTGTGCTATACTTCATTGTGCATGTGTGCCATTGTGCCCATCTCCCCCCGTCCCCCCAGTCCCTGGTGGTTACTCACCCTGTTGCTGTTGTGTCAGGTCATGTTGAGCAGTGTCCGGTCCCTTGACTCCTGCCACCGTCTCCACACTGATGACTGTGGACACCATTTCCTCCATCTCATCCAGCTCCTCCTGTGGCGCAGAACTCCCACCCCCAGTCTGCATTGCTGCTTTACGGTTGTTTGCGAGTTTCAGCTTGGTTTTGCACTTCACGTCATTCCAGCGCCTCTTGAGCTCTTCCATTGTCCTCCTCAGCACTCCGACTGCATTCACCTTGTCCAGGATGGACTGCCATGTTATATTTTTGGTTGCCAATGACACAGTGGAGGTGACGAACAGTTGTTGATGGTGTTCGACCACCTCCGTTATCAGGATCCTGTTTTCCTGCGGAATGAACCGCGTCTTCCTCTTCTTCTTCTCCTTGCCCTTCCCTGACCCCGAGGTCCCAGGCTGGTCCTCGGAGGGGCTTGTGGGGTTCGGGTTGTCCTCTGTACTTGCTCCGGCTGCCTCCATTGTGCTTCGCAGTTGTTATGTGGTTTTTTGGGGTTTTCTTTTGCTGCTTTTATGGTGATTTTTCCCACCTGACGTGAGAATTGCAAGCCTGGCGCTGCTTGTTGCCGATTTTTCAATCCCGGTTGGGCCCATCGCAACTTTTTTCGCGTTCGGGTTTCCTTTTTTATTGCCGTCGCGGTAGTTGTATCGCAGAAATTTGAGGCATTATCGGGAAACTATCGCATGTTACCGCCATGTTGTGAATACGACGTTGACACAGGGTTATTTTCCCGCGATAGACGGCGATATGAGAAATTGCGTTAGCCTATTTTGGCGATGTTTATCGCACGTTCTTGTGAATATCCCCCTTGGATAGAAAAGCAGACATTTGAGGTGAGCAGATCTACAGTGACGCTGGTGTTGAGAGTGCTCTATCCAGGAGCTGCTTTCCACCTAAACTTGAGAACTACCCAGAGTTCTCTGCTTCCTTTTTGCATAATTTAATCCCTTTACTGGGTGCTCCCTTGTGGCTGGATAAAGCTATAACACTCTGAAAAGCTCTAACTAGATGGAGACACTGTGTCGGGGGTTGCTTTTATTCATTTCAGGTTGGCTTGGTTGGTATTTTACCAATTCAAAGCTGTAATATTGTGCCTGGAGTGGTAAATGGCCTTTGTCAGTTTGCAGCTTGGTGTGGACAGCACTGTGCTAGTCCTATGCTTAAAGACTTTGCTGTAAAAATGGCAAAAGACTTTGGGGCATATTGTCAACAAATGGTGATATTTATAGCTAACTCCCCTCAGTGCCATTTCCATTATCGCTGCAGTTCGTCGGAATCTATTGCCGCATTAGCGGCGTATTAGCAACATGCCGCTAACAGGCGATAGCTATCTTTTCCGGCGGAAATGGACGGCGATAGATTTAGCGTGCCGGCGATAAATAAAACGCATGCTAACTTGAAAAAAGTGGCTAAGGGCCAATCAGCGACAGAATCCTATCGCTAATTAGCAACAGGCCTGCATTTAACGCTTTGAGCACAAAAATGCACTATAAAAGTCCCGCCAAGCAGAAAAAAAAAAAGGGAAATACCAGAGGAGCAATGGAAGAAGCTGGGACCAGTGCAGGGGCCACAAACATGCCCACAAATACCCAGGAGGACCAGCCAGAGACCCATGTGAAGGCCAAGAGGAAGAGGAATCCTAAGTTCAGCCTGCAGGAAAACCAGGTTCTGATTGCTGAGGTGACTGAACACCAACAAGAACTGTTTGTCACCTCCACAGTGACATTGGCAAGAAAAAAAGAAATATGGGAGGACATTGTGTCCAAGGTGAATGCCGTTGGAGAGAGGAGGAGGACAGTGGACGACTGCAAGAAGCGCTGGCATGATACCAAGCGCAAAACCAAGGAGAAACTAGCAGCCAACGTGAGAGCAGCGCTGGCAGACTGGAGGTGGGAGTCCAGTGCCACAGGAGGAGCTGGATGAGTTGGAGGAGCTGGTGTCCCGAGTCATCAGTGAGGAGACGGTGGTTGGAGTTGCGGGCCAGGATAGTGCTGAATGTGAACAGACACAACAACACCAGGGTGAGCATCAACCAGGGATGGGGGGAAGGGGGTGGATGGGCACAGTGGCAGTCATGTACAATTAAATTAATTGAAGTGCATACCCACATGTACTGTGGATCATGTCCCGGATACCCCGACCCTTCTCAAACAACACATTGCACGACATACATTGGCCGGCATACAGACCTTCAAATGAGCACAGAAAAGGAAGCCCAAAATAGTTCTAGGTCAACGTCAGACCACTCCATAAGTGCCCCCTCAAATGACAAAGTGGAACAACAACCTGACATGCGGCAGGGTGGCAAAATGGCCCCCTTGCCACATCACCACACACATACAAATTGTAACCTAAAATATGCCCCCTCCCATGCTGTGACCACTGCGAGCGTATCGGGCAATGTGTGTAGGGATGTGTGTGGCACTGCACTCAGCATATAGTCAGATGCACCAACAACATTTCAAGGACACATCTCACTCTAACGCCAAAATGCATGTGCACTGTGAGTGTGACTGGTCATGTGCACGATAAGGCATGCCACCACCAATGTCAGCACACCTGCAGCATTCTGCACATGTGTATGAGTGGTGTGCAGGAATGTGCATGTGCATATAGGTGGACTTTGCTGTGCATACACAACCGTGCACACTACTCTGACACATGTGCACAATGCTGCAGGTGTGCTGACATTGGTGGTGGCATGCCTCATCGTGCACATGACCAGTCACATGCACAGTGCATCCACATTTTGGCCTCAGAGTGAGACATGTCCATGTGCAGGCAATTTGTATGTGCGTGGTGATGTGGCAAGGGGGGAAATCTGACATCACCTGCATCACCATGCAATGTGCCCCCTTGCCTGTTCATGAGATGCAGTCTGCTGTACACCAAGTGGGGAAACATCTAGTGAGTCTGCATACCACACACACATGCAATGCCACAACGAATTGACCATGTAGGCTGCTGGATAAAGGTTGCACCTACAAAAATGCACACAAACAGCACACTTCACTCAAAGGGCGATGGAATACAATGAGCAGGGTGATGTGCCAACAACCACACAGTACGTGAACAATGCAGAACAGGAATGTACCACACCAATATGTACTGCATGCCTTGTCTGTGTGACATACTCGCTGAACCACAATGTGCCTGTAAAGCTGTCTCACTGCCAAAGTATGACAACAAGCAAGGATAGCTAAATTGAAAGAAATCATGTCAACCGGCCAAATGCCACCCTCAACCCCTATGTAAAATTGCACTCCTACCCCCCCAAGTGTACACATCTGCCACACAGAAAACAGCATTCCACATCAGTCCTGATGTGAGTTGCCCATCACACCATCATGTGCAAGTCAAATTAACGGTTTGGTAAGTCAACTGTGTCAGTGAACAAATATGCAGTCAGGTAGTCATCACCCACATGCCAAGCCAGGCATTGAATGACAGAACCAGGACAGCAGGTATCATCCATGGCAGTAGCTGCGTGGCACATACACAAACACACATCACCCGCACATTTGCATCTCTTGTGAGGGTGGCATTGACCAGGCCTCAGCACCATAAATAGGCATCATGAAATGCACATACATCAGAAAACTGACCACTTACACACCACACGTGGGGTCAACCTTGAGCTTGTTGAGGGTATTGGGTGTTGACACTATGGGGCATTTTACCAAGCCCCATATCGCCACCACAACGTCACTTATCTTTTGATGTTGGGGTGGCGATAGGGTCAGCGCACCATTATCAAGGCAGCGTTAAGTCACTCAATGTGGCATAAAGACATGTTAAGTTGCTTTACGCTGCCTTGAGAATAGGGCCCCTTTCACGCTAAACTTTGTGTGAAAGGGGGCGTGCAGTGGGTGTTGTGGTGGGTCGTCCCACAACAAAACCTATTGAAGTCGACGCTGCCATCCATTATCAAGTTAGGCGAGAAGAGGTGGCAGTGCTTATCGGAACACCAGAGAAATCATGGGCCTAAGGTTGCAAAACTAGGAGAAATGCATTAATCCCCTTGTTATTGCTTGTATCATGTGTGCTGCCTTGTGCAGCCCACATGTGAAAAGTCAAATTCCATGGTATGTTCATGTACAGGAAGGTGTCCCTTCCTGTACATGAGCAAACTGTACTTCTAAATGTCATTTCGTAACTTCCATGTGTGCTGCACGAAGCAGCACATATGAAACCTACAAAATGCCGTCTTAGCTTTGTCCATGTACAGTAAGCAACTACTTCCTACACATGAACAAACCTCCCTGCTCGCAGGAGCCTGCGCTGGCGCTAAGCAGCGTAATTTACTTCCATTGCAGGGGGAAACGCCAGGCTGCACCATATCCTTGACAACATGTATGAGCCTGGCGTCACCAAAGTGGAGGCGAGAGCCGTGAAGACAAGATGGCTAACGCCTATCCCTGCCACTTCCTTGGTAACATGCCGCTGTCTGTTCAGACCGCAACAACAATCGAAACTCACGCAGAACCATACTCACAACGGGTCAGCCAAACGGAGGGCACTCAGCAATGCATGCAACAAAAAATATGAAGGACGACATGCACACCAGACAAATCACAATAGACAAAGCAAAATGGATGTCCATGTGTACTACATAGTGCAGCAGATGTTGAAACAGCAAGTAAGCTCACATTGCTAATGTGCCTAAAGTTTGCCCTACTCACACATAACCATACTTGCACAAAACACATGCACATGTGCAGTACCCTGCAATGCTGCGTGTCCGTGAGCCACATTGACAAGGCAAGTGACAGTGCATGAAGAATAGCATGCCTGCAGGCCCAACCTATTAACATGGTTCAGGCCACCTCACTGAGGTGGCTGAGTGTGGACAACATCCTTAAACAAGCAAGTCACACTCTGAAACATCCTTGTGTACATACAACCCCTGACGTAAACAAGACATTTGAAGTCAAACAATGCACAACTCACACAACTCTGACCAAGACCCATATTCCACCCAGTTTGCCTCAGCACAGCATTGTAAATGCACAGAACCCAAAGGCTCACTACCTGAAAGGTATAATGTGCAGCTAAACCAAAGCTGCAGGTGCCACCAGCACACAATGCAGTGCACACACAGACAAATCTGAGCACATCAACATTGACTACTATGTGGGCCAAATAGCATTACTCACACAAATCAACAGAGGACACAACTTGTGACGCTTGAGTGTAGATATTGTACAATAACATTTGTCATAGCTGGAAACTGTGAGATGACAATGTACAACTACAACATCACATCCGCAAAAACAGTATGAATGGACACTGTCCTGCTGTCTGCTAGTAAACACATCCAATGCATGATTGTACATGACAAACACTGTTAAACTGTATCTACCCTATCACATTGCATAGGGAGAGACATCACCTCCAGGACAGCAGACTTTCCCAACCTTCACTGATGATGAGGAGAATTACCCCACAATCGATCAGGAAGCACTGCAACATCTGCTAGACTCCTTCAGCACCCCACCTCCAGGAGCAGGGCAACCCAGCAGCATAGCAGCAACCCCACCCCCTGCACAAACCAACCAGCAGCAAGCACCTCCCACCACAGCTGTCACCCCGGACCTCGAGAACACACACCTGGCCTTCCAACGCCGTGTGCTAGAGGTCCAGCGGGAGATGGCGGAACAGGTGCAGGTGGGGTTTGAGCGCCTGGCGGGCAAACTTGAGGCCATACGTGGGTGTCTGAGTCCCATCCGGGACCACATGCAGAAGATCACGGACACCCACAGCCCACTCGATGCCCTCCAAAGGTCCATGGCTGACATTGCTGGAGTCATGATTCTGAGACAACAACAACTGTCTGCTCAGAGTGGCTCCAGCAATGTCAGCCAGGATTTGGCCAACATCTGTCGGATAATGGAGAGCATGGAGCGGATGCAGGCACAAGATATGGCTGCCAGGGCCGCACACCAGCGCGAGGTTGCTGGGATCTATCATGCCCTGCACCTGCTCATCACTTCATTGCTGCCACAAGGTCTGGCGCAGATGAATGCTGCTCCTGCCTCCACATCCTCAGCTCCGCCACCTGATGTGTCAGTGCCTCACAGTGCTGCACCCACCATACCACCACCCACATGTGAGGCACATGACACATCAGAGGATGAAGAGGAGGGTGAAAGTGCATTTGTGCTAAGGAGGAAGCGTTAGCATCCATCTGCGCCAAAAGCCCAGTTTCCTCCTTGGTGCCGGGCTTAGTATCATGCCACAGAAAATCTTCTTGCACTGTCTTCCACTGTCCCCCGACAATCACCTTGGACCTCCACATGGACTGCCATATAACTTTTTCTCTTGCCAATGCCACTGCAATGAGCCTGCGGACTGAACTATGCCTCTTCCCTTGGACCTGTTACCACCAAATGACTCTGTCTGGCCCTCCAACGGGCATCCATGCAATGTGGGCATGTATGGCCAAGCACTGCTCCAGTCTTCATCCTCTGAATGTCAATAAAATTATTTAACTCACACAGATGTGTGTGGTTCTTGACCAATCAAGTATAGAAGTATGTAAAAAGTGTTAGGACACTGATTCACCCAGAAGGTACACCAAGGGAAATACGAGCAATGTACCTGTTTTACCTCATACAGATAGGCAGTGAGATGGTGGTGTATGTGTGAACTAGCGTTGCCCCCATTGCTCCAAAACAACCATCTAGCAATATACCAACCTAGCCCCACGTCCTTTCATGAAAAGGCATGTGTGCAAAAATGTCCTAGTCTGTTGCAGGCCACGAGTTGTGTCCTCCTTGACACTTGTAAACAAATATCTCTTGGCATATCTACTCACACACTACGTGGTGGACAAAGCCTGTTGTGATAGTGCACATTGCATGTCACATCCCAAAATACTGGACAGCATATTCACATTGATGAAGAAACGGAAGGGCATATGTCCACCATACACATACGGAACCACAATGTCTGCCTCAGTGAAGTAGATTGGCAAGTAGGGGCTCACCCCAAAGTGCAAGCCGTCAGTGAGCCCCACCCTGTTGACAAACGATGTAACCTAAAATATGCCCCCTCCCATGCTGTGACCACTGCGAGCGTATCGGGCAATGTGTGTAGGGATGTGTGTGGCACTGCACTCAGCATATAGTCAGATGCACCAACAACATTTCAAGGGCGTCATCAACATGAGCCAATGGCAGAAGTAACAGCTGGGACAAGTCTCCATGACACTGTCACTACAGGGAGCAATGCAACATTTCCCCCTTGTGTGCAGCAGGACAGTGTGCCACCCCCCCAAACATTAGCTGTGATAAAATCAAAACTTGACTAGTCCAGTGAGTCACAGTAGGCATTTAGGAGATGTCAACTCAGTAAAGCAAAATGCACTACTCCCAAACTACATTTGTGAGTAACGTAAAATGTGAAGTCATCACTTACTCTCAGATTACTTTTGTAAATCATGAACACTGCTGTTCCATGTCCTGTACACAATGCCCACAGATTTCTAACAAATCATGCATGGTCTGGAGAGTGAGCGTACATGAACCCGAACATATCTTGCAAAGGAAGCGGACACACTGGCACTACGCAGCAAGTGTGGCTAGGTCTGTGCAATGTTGATGGACTCTGTGGCAGGAGCATCTGACATGCAGGTGTGTGACCTGGAACCTGGCGCATACATCCATCTCCATGATGGATAACAGTAGCTAACTGTATTCACTTGCCATGCCATCTCACCAGGTCATGTGCAAAATGTGCAACAATGTGCTGTCCAAATCCGTGAGTCACACAGAAGATGTAGAACGTCACAGACGACTGTCCCTAGACCAGGGCGTCAATCCAAATTGACACCCTGTCATCAATGCAAGTCCAGTGTGCTCCCATCTAAGGGATCCTGACACAATACATCCTGCAAACTTACATGTCATGAGCAGACTTAGCGATTCCAATGGATAGTCCAGTGATGTGAAAAGTTGCATACAAAGGAAAGAGCCACACTCCACAACCTCGTCCCTGACATAAGTGCAAGCAGAAATCCAAAGTATCAAAATTTTATTAGAACAGTATAAATATGCAAGTGACCTAAACCAACACTTATCACTATAACTACTACTAAAATCTAAACTAACTATAAAACAATCTTACTTACCTAAACTATCTACCCTAACTAATCCTAAACATGCAACAACACATCATAGACATCAACCCCCCTCCCACCCTTAAGGCACACCACGAGACAGGACAAAGACATCTAAGCTATACAGAAACTAACTAAACATGTAACCTACACAAATATATATTTTTTTGTAAGATTTTTTTAAAACATTTTTATGAAGAAAAAACACATCAACCCCCCACCCAAAGGAAAAGGAAACTTATCCTCAAATACGGATGACTAATTAAAATCTTAAACCTACCTAACAAGCTAACACTTACTAAAATCTACACTAAAACTACACTACCTAACAAATAAATACCTAACCTAACACTACATAATAAGATATTTCAAACACTGGGGGAAGGGAGAAGAGGGGGATGGTGTCCAACAGGTCCACCTATCATGGCAGTCCCAAGTGTTGGTGTATGTCCATCACTCGTCTGTTGACATCAGACAATTCACGCCTGAGCTCTGCCAGCGATACCACAATGTCCTGTAGGAGTCTCCTGTCCCGCAATGTGAACGAGACCACTTGATCCCCAGTTGCAGGTGGGACAGTGCCTTGGGGTGGGGTCGTAGGGGGATGTGCCACCTGTACCGGCTGGGACACACCACTGATGCCTGAGGTGCCTGGGGGGGCTGTGTGACATCCTGGGCATGCTCAGGCACCGCCTTCCATGTGCCCTTCCTACATTCATCATGGTACCTCTTGGACATGTTGCGGTACCCCTTCGCAACCTTCTTCACATGGCGGTAACAGTCCTTCCGCACCTGGAAGGCATGTATTTGGCCAGGCGTCATGTTGTCTATAAAACATATACAAAGGTAAATTAGAGTCCCTTAGCCAATTTCAATTTCCTCCATACACATCTGTAATACAAGTTCACTTCAACATGGGAGCATACACTACAGCGTAACTATGTGAAGTCAGCAAGTGACCTGGACAACGACATGTTGAAGCATGGATCAGTGACTACATGCTGGGGAGACTGACATGACAGTGCATGGCATGGTACATGCACTGTCACTAAGTAATTTGGCTGACAGTGCCAAAAGATTTGGCCATTACATACACGGGCAGAGGGTGACATGTACAAGCAATCGGAGGAGGAAAGCATTACCCCCCTGTGTATAGCACCACCCTCATCCTCTCCAGTGACACAGGGTTGCATGATAGGTACTATGCCCATGTGCAGGCATGTGTGTTCCCCAGCACATGTGTGCGGTTCATCACGACTGCGCCAACACAGGCACCCTTGCACCAGAGTGCAAGGTTGTGTGTGTGTGCAGGTGAGTTTGGTGTCTGTACATGAAGGTGCCCCTTCATGCACAGATTCCATCCTAGAGGACCATGTTGTGACTATCATGTGTGTCGCTTAGTGCAGCACACAGAAAGATTCATTGGGGAAAAATGAGTCATGTTAATGTATGTACTGGAAGGGCCACCTTGCAGTACTTATACACACCATGTCAATTCTCTATTCCCATGTGTGCTGCACAAAGCAGCTCACATGTACAAAGCAAACATGATGATCAAAAAGCATTCCTGCTCATATGGCCAGAATACAACCGGGATGTAACTGTTGGTAAGTTGTGCGCTGCCAACTATGAATGCCGCACTTGGACATCAGGGGCAGCCTCTGATACAATGGGTGTTGCCGTGGAAAGCCGAACACAACCCCCAATGCACGCCCCGTTCACACTCAACACAGCGTGACAGTGTACCTCATTGACAAGTAAGCGTTAATACACGTGGAATGTATTAATGCTGCTCAGATTATGATGCTAGGCCCCTATTGACAACACAACTTTTATGACAGTTACGTTGAATTTGCGATATGGGCTTGATGATATGCACCTCACTTCCAATGTGTGTCACTGACTGGGGATGGGCCAAGTCACAACTGTGAGACCAATGCATTTGTCCAGAGTCACTTCCCGATTAGTGCACACTGCTGACTTCCACAATACATCATCACACTATAGGCAAGGTACACGTGATACGCTCCAATACTTCATACTGCAACGGTGATCATGTGACCCAGACATCCATGCCAACGCAACATGCTAGTCTATTACGTTCCAACTCACCAGTGGCGTGTGGGTCCTCGAAGCTGTCAATGTCCCCCTGTGTGATTGGCGGTCGTCCATCTGTGAGACAAGGAAAGAAGTATGTGTTGGGATTAGACTTCAATTCATATGTGTCGTATTCCTCATACCAATCATCAACATGACAGAAAATGCTACGTAACTGTAGTGTGGCGTTTCATGTTGACTACATGATTGGGTCAACTTTGACTGCCATTCACACCAGACCTGTGAGCGCTGATTTTGGACAGACAAGACTGTAATGCTAGCTGACATGCCCATGATCGTAGTGTGAGTCATCCACAAGGCAATATTACTACATGCATCCTGGTGTTCTACATGCACTTTGTACAATTGAGTAGCTGCAGATTGCACAAAGCAGTCACACAGAGGTTGTTGGTGTATGACAATCTGGGGATGTCCACTTTCCTTAGACCATTTGTCCCTAAACCGAAGTTTTTCACACAGCAACTATGTTCACAGGACAGCGTAGCTGACGTAACACAAATCATGAGGACAGCATTTTGTCACTACCTTTTGGCCAGCACACAGCTCACATGGACAATTCCATGGATAGTTAATGTACAGTCACCCATGCCGTACACAAACAATTGTCTGCCTGCAAGCACATTTTGCGCAGGTGTGCCAGCTATGGCAGTACAGTGCTAAGTGTTGGTCCAGCGCAGTGGGTGACACAGACTTGCAACATATGCTTGTCAACGTGATGCTGCGTTGTGTCTTGGATGTGCCAACAATATGCGTAAACGCTTTGCGTCTCCCACCTAAATCAGCAACCATTTCTCACTTTGTCAGCAGTGTCACACACGTCGTAATTTTCATTCCTTACAGTCAACAAAAATAAATGTGGAGTTTGTACTTACCACCCTGTAGGCCTGTCATGACTCCCACGTAGTCCAAGAGGTCTGCCTCACGTGCAAGCATGTCCTGCCATCGGTGCTTCCACTGGCGCACGTTGCGGTCCACTCCGAAGAACCGTAACATATGAACCCGCACACGCTCCCACCTGATCTTCCGCACAGACACATTGTACCCTTGCAGGATACGGCCTCCCCTCTCCAACATCAGTGGCAGGTGGAACTTAATGAGCCACAGGAACCCCCCCCAATGTCCCCTCGGACATCCTGCCCTCCCTGCCCACAGCAGGCATCTCCCTACACACCTGTGAGCCCACAGCCAGAAAAAAAAGCCTCTAAAATATCCCCAAAAACAATTTAACTGCACTACCCCAAGACAGACACCCAACAAAATTGTGGACAGGAGACAGTTAAACACAATAAATGGGTACACAACACCTCACAGACACTATACACAGGACACAGGACACAGCAACACTCTCAAAATCACAAAACTGCAGCAGACACCACCAAGAAACTCCAGCACTCTCCACAATAACCAGCAATGTGCTCAAAAGAGAAACTGAAAGTGCAGAACACTACTCCAGTAGACAGGAAACATGCAGACATCACTTCCTGTCTCTTTGCGGCCCGTTTTTGAGAAAGCGGCGAAAATCTGCACGCAAATGGTCACATGAGTAAACTTTCTAATGGAAAAAAGTGTTGCGCAATGTATTTTAACATTGGGCGGATGGAAAAAGAAAATATCGCTTTTTCGTGTTAGCGGCCAGATCTGCACGCTAAGAGGGAATCAATGCACTGATGTACAGTCTTGCTGCAAATTTCATGTCAGAGCCATGTAACAACATGTTGAGGTTGGTTGGCACTCAAATGACACCATGTAAATGATGTTTCACAACACATGACACCCTAACTTGCAACATTCAACACAGGTCACACCATACTTGCATACCTAACAAGAGAACCATCAATCAATCATGGATTTTTTAAGTGTGCTACTCACCCATGGGGGTCACAAGGCGTAGGGGCATGACTTTCGGCACGCTTCAAGTTGTCTGTGTACGTGCATGTGTTGAAGGTGATGTTGATGTTGCGTAGTGATTCGTGTGCGGAGGCAGATGTGGCTCTGTGGTAGATGTGAGGGGGCCAGGGGTCTGTGTGGGCCCCCGAGTGGATGCCTTTCGTAGCGGAGGAGGTGTCTTCATCCGTGCATGGTGTCCATTTGGAGATGGCGGTCTGGTTGTTGTCTCAGGGGTGCTGGTGGTCCGTCTGCTGTGTCAAGTTAGTGGTCCACATACTTGTTGTAGGGCTTGTTGATCTGGAGGTGGTCGATGCTTCAAAGCTAATTGCTTCGGACACACAGAAAAGCAGGTTTTACCCCATTGCACGACCTATTTTCAGATTTGACCCCATTGCACGCCCTATTTTCGGATTTTACCCCATTGCACGCCCTATTTTCATATTTTACCCCATTGCACGCCCTATTTTCATATTTTACCCCATTGCACGCCCTATTTTCATATTTTACCCCATTGCACGCCCTATTTTTATATTTTACCCCATTGCACGCCCTATTTTCGGATTTTACCCCATTGCACGCCCTATTTTCATATTTTACCCCATTGCACGCCCTATTTTCATATTTTACCCCATTGCACGCCCTATTTTCAGATTTTAACCCATTGCACGCCCTTTTTTCATATTTTACCCCATTGCACGCCCTATTTTCAGATTTTACCCCATTGCACGCCCTATTTTCGGATTTTACCCCATTGCACGCCCTATTTTTATATTTTACCCCATTGCACCCCCAAAGTTTCATCTCTTACCCCATTGCACGCCCACAGTCTCATTGTTTTACACAACGTACACACTCCAATAAATTATTGACCACTGCCAACAGACTACAATTGTGCATTTATTCACAGACGACAACCTATATTGACTGATTTACACAAAGGACACGCAACAATTTTGGATTGGGTAGCCCAATTTGCACCATGAAGACTCTAGTCTTACACATTTGACACACTGAAAAGCATCTCTGTACTGAGGAGACATTCCCAGCATGGATGAAGTTTTGTTATTTTCATTGCACATATTGTGCAACGTACCCTTTTCAGAGGGATGTACCCATGGTGGACAATAACATGCAGACAGGGTATGTGTGTAATTTTTTTTTATTGGCACACACCGTGATTGCGGTCATTTTGCTGTGAGATACATTGGAGGGGGACTGTCACAATGTGACGTGCTCAATTGAAGAAATTGTTTATTATTCGGTCCCTTCGGGCAGTTCCTGCTGCATTTACTGTGGGGTGTGCGCCACCTGCCTCATCTTCAGCATCATCCTGGTCGTCGTCCGGTGCAGCAGGCACTTGAATCCATGGAGCATTTGTGCGCACACATATATTGTGCAATACACAACATGCAAGGATGATTTTGTTGACCATTTCAGGGCTGTACAGCAGTCTGCCACCTGTGATGTCCAGGCAACGGAAACGTGACTTTAGCATGCCAAATGTGCGCTCCACAATGGACCGGGTGCGTCTGTGGCCCGCATTATACTGCCTCTGGGCCTGGGTGGTGGGGTTTCGGAGGGGTGTCATCATCCATGGGCATAGTGCATATCCTTGGTCACCTGTAACATGTGATAGCAAGATGTTTACATTATTGGTTGTGCCGGCTGTGTTGTTGGTGTAGATGGTTTAGTGGTGTGTCATTTGTGTTATGTTGGATTTCATGTTAGCCATGTGTTGCTTCTGACTGATTACAAAGCGATACAAAAGGGGATGATGGACGGAACGCTCCGTCCATCATCCCCTTTGGTATCGCTTTGTTCGCCCTAAGTTGGCAGGGTATGCCCAGACGTGGGTCCCTTGCTCACTTTGCCACTGGATTCAAGATAGCCTGGCTGATGAGGGTTTTGAACCCGAAACCGGTCCCAGGATGCTTGTTTCCGGTCCAGGGAAGACATGGCTTGGCAGTTCGGGCTGGACTGTTCCCATGAGGCACAGAGTCAGACTGATTTGCATATGGCAATGTCTGAACTGGGGTGGTGGAGTGAGCTAAAGAATGATGATGGATTAAACCCAGATCATTTGACTGGGGGTGAGTGTTTGATTTGCTCTAACGCTCCGTCCATCATCCCCTTTGGTATCGCTTTGTTCGCCCTAAGTTGGCAGGGTATGCCCAGACGGGGGTCCCTTGCTCACTTTGCCACTGGATTCAAGATAGCCTGGCTGATGAGGGTTTTGAACCCGAAACCAGTCCCAGGATGCTTGTTTCCGGTCCAGGGAAGACATGGCTTGGCAGTTCGGGCTGGACTGTTCCCATGAGGCACAGGGTCAGACTGATTTGCATATGGCCATGTCTGAACTGGGGTGGTGGAGTGAGCTAAAGAATGATGATGGATTAAACCCAGATCAATTGACTGGGGGTGAGTGTTTGATTTGCTCTAACGCTCCGTCCATCATCCCCTTTGGTATCGCTTTGTTCGCCCTAAGTTGGCAGGGTATGCCCAGTCGTGGGTCCCCTGCTCACTTTGCCACTGGATTCAAGATAGCCTGGCTGATGAGGGTTTTGAACCTGAAACCGGTCCCAGGATGCTTGTTTCCGGTCCAGGGAAGACATGGCTTGGCAGTTCGGGTTGGACTGTTCCCATGAGGCACAGGGTCAGACTGATTTGCATATGGCCATGTCTGAACTGGGGTGGTGGAGTGAGCTAAAGAATGATGATGGATTAAACCCAGATCATTTGACTGGGGGTGAGTGTTTGATTTGCTCTAACGCTCCGTCCATCATCCCCTTTGGTATCGCTTTGTTCGCCCTAAGTTGGCAGGGTATGCCCAGACGTGGGTCCCTTGCTCACTTTGCCACTGGATTCAAGATAGCCTGGCTGATGAGGGTTTTGAACCCGAAACCGGTCCCAGGATGCTTGTTTCCGGTCCAGGGAAGACATGGCTTGGCAGTTCGGGCTGGACTGTTCCCATGAGGCACAGGGTCAGACTGATTTGCATATGGCCATGTCTGAACTGGGGTGGTGGAGTGAGCTAAAGAATGATGATGGATTAAACCCAGATCATTTGACTGGGGGTGAGTGTTTGATTTGCTCTAACGCTCCGTCCATCATCCCCTTTGGTATCGCTTTGTTCGCCCTAAGTTGGCAGGGTATGCCCAGACGTGGGTCCCTTGCTCACTTTGCCACTGGATTCAAGATAGCCTGGCTGATGAGGGTTTTGAACCCGAAACCGGTCCCAGGATGCTTGTTTCCGGTCCAGGGAAGACATGGCTTGGCAGTTCGGGCTGGACTGTTCCCATGAGGCACAGGGTCAGACTGATTTGCATATGGCCATGTCTGAACTGGGGTGGTGGAGTGAGCTAAAGAATGATGATGGATTAAACCCAGATCATTTGACTGGGGGTGAGTGTTTGATTTGCTTTAACGCTCCGTCCATCATCCCCTTTGGTATCGCTTTGTTCGCCCTAAGTTGGCAGGGTATGCCCAGATGTGGGTCCCTTGCTCACTTTGCCACTGGATTCAAGATAGCCTGGCTGATGAGGGTTTTGAACCCGAAACCGGTCCCAGGATGCTTGTTTCCGGTCCAGGGAAGACATGGCTTGGCAGTTCGGGCTGGACTGATCCCATGAGGCACAGGGTCAGACTGATTTGCATATGGCCATGTCTGAACTGGGGTGGTGGAGTGAGCTAAAGAATGATGATGGATTAAACCCAGATCATTTGACTGGGGGTGAGTGTTTGATTTGCTCTAACGCTCCGTCCATCATCCCCTTTGGTATCGCTTTGTTCGCCCTAAGTTGGCAGGGTATGCCCAGACGTGGGTCCCTTGCTCACTTTGCCACTGGATTCAAGATAGCCTGGCTGATGAGGGTTTTGAACCTGAAACCGGTCCCAGGATGCTTGTTTCCGGTCCAGGGAAGACATGGCTTGGCAGTTCGGGCTGGACTGTTCCCATGAGGCACAGGGTCAGACTGATTTGCATATGGCCATGTCTGAACTGGGGTGGTGGATTAAACCCAGATCATTTGACTGGGGGTGAGTGTTTGATTTGCTCTAACGCTCCGTCCATCATCCCCTTTGGTATCGCTTTGTTCGCCCTAAGTTGGCAGGGTATGCCCAGACGTGGGTCCCTTGCTCACTTTGCCACTGGATTCAAGATAGCCTGGCTGATGAGGGTTTTGAACCCGAAACCGGTCCCAGGATGTTTGTTTCCGGTCCAGGGAAGACATGGCTTGGCAGTTCGAGCTGGACTGTTCCCATGAGGCACAGGGTCAGACTGATTTGCATATGGCCATGTCTGAACTGGGGTGGTGGAGTGAGCTAAAGAATGATGATGGATTAAACCCAGATCATTTGACTGGGGGTGAGTGTTTGATTTGCTCTAACGCTCCGTCCATCATCCCCTTTGGTATCGCTTTGTTCGCCCTAAGTTGGCAGGGTATGCCCAGACGTGGGTCCCTTGCTCACTTTGCCACTGGATTCAAGATAGCCTGGCTAATGAGGGTTTTGAACCCGAAACCGGTCCCAGGATGCTTGTTTCCGGTCCAGGGAAGACATGGCTTGGCAGTTCGGGCTGGACTGTTCCCATGAGGCACAGGGTCAGACTGATTTGCATATGGCCATGTCTGAACTGGGGTGGTGGAGTGAGCTAAAGAATGATGATGGATTAAACCCAGGAACGCTTCACCCACACCATCAGCATCATCAGACGCAAAACTGTCCACTCCGTGGGCTACATACTCATTCGGAAGTGTAGCCTCCAACTCACATGCCACGACTACGCAAGGTACATTTGACTCAGGGAAATGTTAGCTGACATCAGACTGTCCCAGATCTTCACCACACTGATCCACAAGGCAGGGCACACCTTTGACGGCTTCTTTGCATGTGTAGACTACGTCCAGTTCCTCGGCCCCACTAAACGCACATGTGTTGACCACTTACGCATGCACCACCTTGTTGATGTACCCCAAACCACCGTTGACCACATGCAGGCCCCCACAAAGTTGGTGTAGCTCAGTCACCGATGAGATGCTACACACCACCATCGACAGCAACAACCACAACACTGCAGTCGTCAACAATGGCGCAAGTCCCCATTTTCCAAACATGTATCTCCAACTACGCATGCACCCTTGTCCCACTATGCAACTGCAACATACGGCAGGCAACGAATGCCACCTCGGTCAGCACCAACCTCGGAGTTGGCAGATGCAGCTGCTGACACATGTAGTGGAGCTGGTGCAAGCTTTGGGATACCAGTAAACAGCACCACCAACACGTACAGAATGCTCATATTCAACATCAACAATACGCCCACACACCAAACTGCTCTTCCAGGTAGGATTGCTGTGATTTGCAACATGGATGATCAACAGCTGGGGCGTGCTATACGCAGAGGAAACATGAGTCATCATCCTCGTAACAGAACAATCAGCATGTGGCATCACCTGGTGGTCCAACGCTTTCGGATGCCCCCACCCCAAATTTAGGTACCTAGGCCCCATATTTGACCCCTCCATCTCCATGTACCTACAGGTGTACGCAGTGGCCTGCAGCTGCTACGCCAGCCTCTGCATCCTCCATGTAACCTTCACATAGATCCCCCCATTGTCGGGTGTAACAGTGACCCACACAGTCATTGCCATCAGGTTGGGCTACAGAAACACACTATATGCCAACATGGGCACGTCTGCAGTCAGCTTACTCCCGACTGTCCAGCACAACACCTACACACTCGGCCTTGTGTTCCTACTTTCATTATGGATCGTGTGCCTCCAACGCACATACATGGTTCCCACCTCTCACCACATTTGCTTATGGGTGGCACAGGGGCTAAGCATTTGAGGATGGTTTGTCTACAGATCTAGCCACAGTTCCCACAGTTCTTGGTGGTGTTGTGTCTGGTATGTGGGCATGTTGATTGACATGTTGTATGTGTGATTGTAACATGTACATTCTCACAATTGTGAGTTGCATGAATGTGGAGTTGAGGCGTGTGGTGGGTTCAGTTAGTACTTACCAACAAGAACTGCATTTCCATATGTGCCACCCTGGAAGCCCTGGTTTATGATAGACTGTTGGAAGATGTAGGGATCATGCACACTCCCTGGGAACTTGACTATGACATTGGTGAACAGTCCCCAGTGGTCCACTATTGCCTGCACATTCATGGAATGGGTGTGCTTTCTGTTGCGGTATATGTGTGCACTGTCCGCAGGGGGCACAAATAGGACATGTGTGCAGTCAATTGCGCCCAACACCTCTGGGAATCCGGCTATGGCGTAGAATCCTTGCTTGGTCTCAATCTGTTCTTGTACAGTGTTGGGGAAGTAAAGGTGCTGGGGTATCAGGCTGAGTATGCCATCCAAGACAGTTGGGAGGAAGATTGAGAAGGCTGTCTGTGAGACTCCTCCAACTCTGGCCGTTGTTGGTTGAAAGGTCCCAGAGGCCAACATATGCAGCACAGCCAGCAGCTTTTTCTGCGGAGGGATGTTGGTTCTCCGCTGTGTTTGTGGCGTCAGCCTGTGGGCTATCAGGTTCAGGATGTGTTGGATGGATGTCCTTTTGATCCTGTAGTGGGCAATGACATCCTCTGACGTCAGGTCTGCAAGGCTGAGACTTCTGTGCAGGGCCCGCTGTCGTCTTTGGCGCAGCCTTGTTGGTGGTCCTGGGGGGGTGGCAGTGGCGGTGGTGGTTGTTGCCTTCCTGGGACTCCGAGCTGAATGATTAGCACCTCCATGGCATCTGTGGGTCTTCAGGTGTGGTTCTGGGCTGGTCTCCCTTATATACCTCCATTTATCACCATTTTTCAATTTTTAGACCTGTTTTTTTCAGGTCTTATTTTCCTGCAGCTAAGGGGCCTTAGCGGGACTTTTTTTATTGCTTCGCGGGTCCGGGACATCATTGGTAATAGTGCGATGGTGTGTTAGCGACTTTTTTCGTGAAATTTTGAGAAGGAACGCCTACTTTGCATATCATTAGAGGAAACTATCGCTGCCATGCACGGCGATAGTAAAAATGATAGCTATCGCTGGAAAGCTGTCGCTAACGCTTGTTAGCGGCATCTTGGTAATAGGGCGATAAAAAAAAAACGCGTTAGCGGCACGAAAGTGCCGCTAACGCGGCGATAACTGGCTTGATAATATGCCCCTTTGTTCTTTTCTATCTCGGCATGGATGGCACTGTGCTAATCCTATGCTTAAAGACTTTGATAGAAAGGCAGACATTTGAGGTGAGCAGTTCTAGACTGTCGCTGGTGTTGAGAGTGCTCTATACAGGAGCTGCTTTCCACCTAAACTTGAGAGATACCCAGAGTTCTCTGCTTCTTTTTTGCATAATTTATGCATCACTCTATGTCTGAAAGGGTATTGTTTTGACTTATGCTGGGTGCTCCCTTGTGTCTGGACAAAGCTATACCTCTCTGAAGATCTCTAACTAGAAAGAGACACTGTGTTGGTGGTTACTTTTACTCATTTCAGGTTGGCTTAGTTGGTATTTTACCAATTCAAAGCCGTAATATTGTGCCTGGAGTGGTAAATGGCTTTTGTCTTTTTACAGCTCGGTGTGGACAGCACTGTGGTAGTCTTATGTTTAAAGACTTTGCTGTAGAAATGGCAAAAGACTTTTTCCTTTTCTATCTCGGCATGGATGGCACTGTGCTAATCCTATGCTTAAAGACTTTGGGGGATATTCACAAGGACTTATCTCCGAGTTATCGCCACCTTAACGCAACAAAAGTGGAGATAGATTTAATGCTACATTCACAAGCAGTTGCAAACTGCAGACAATGCAAGTATTCCCGCGATAACTGCCTCAAATTTTATCCCCACGGGTGACACCACCAACTAACCCTAATGAGATGCAGAGTAGGCGTTCCCGTGCAAAAACACACGAAAACACCACTACACCACTTTCACAACGAACTGCCAGATCTGCGATGCGAACCAAAAACAGGCGATAAGCCGCGGTAGCAGCAGGGAATCAACACCTGCCTTTTGCTGGTGTTAAGCAGGACGACTACCTGCAGTATGAAAGGGAGCCCAGCCCAGAGCCACATCTGAAGACCCACAGATGCCATGGAGACAATGATCATGCAGCTCGGAGACCCATGAGGGCCACAACACCCACCCCCACCACACCCAGGCCCCCCCCCCGGATCCCACCCCCCCGGGGACAAACACATACCTTGCACGACACAAGAGCTACAAAAAGCGCATGATGTCGCACAATGACAACAAGAAACACATGTGTGGGCAGAAGAACGAGAAACAGTCACTCATCATTGAAGTAACAACCAAAAACTTTATTGAATACAACACAAAACACCAATGCGGAAGACTCCTGTCGGGTCCGTCCGGGACGATCCTGATGTCACAGTCTGGAAAATAAAGCACAAAATCAGATTGTGTGTCATGCGCACATCATAGGAGCGAGACACAGAGAAACAGAGAAGGAAAGAAAGGCAGAGAGAGAAAGAGAGAGAAGGAAAGGAAGGGAGAGGGAGAGAGAGAAGGAAAGGAAGGGAGAGGGAGAGAGAGAGAGAAGGAAAGGAAGGGAGAGGGAGAGAGAGAGAGAGAGAAGGAAAGGAAGGGAGAGGGAGAGAGAGAAAGAAGGAAAGGAAGGGAGAGGGAGAGAGAGAGGGAGAAGGAAAGGAAGGGAGAGGGAGAGAGAGAAGGAAAGGAAGGGAGAGAGAGAGAGAGGGAGAAGGAGGGACACTGCCGCCCGCGCACCCAGGCACCACTGCTCACCTGCTGCCACCGGTGTGTCTCCAACCACATGCCGGTATACACTGCAAGCCACCAGGTCTGCAATCTGTAATCGAGGCCAGAGTCAATCATGGCAGAGTCCATCACACTGCACACGGCAACAACGCCTGCCTGTCCTGCGCACACATGCAGCCGCACCCTACCCCCTCCCGCCGGCAAGCGCTGGCTATCCGCACTTGCGCACCCAGGCCCCACTGCTCACCTGCCGCCAACGGTGTGTCCACCAGTGGGCACACCACGTGCCCGTGCGAGCTCCAGGCCCAGGTCCCGCCACCATGGCATGCTCCACATCATGCAGACCCACGCCACGGCCCAGCAGGTCCCACACATGACGCTGAGTCCTGAGGCATCAATGGCAGAGACCACATCAGTGCACACGTCATCATCACAGGCTGCACACCCGCTCAGCAATTTCGGTGCCACTAACCCTGTGCAATGCCAGTCAGCGCCACGTGGTGGTAGGCCCGTGATGGCCGCAAGGCTTCGGGTGCCACTAACCCTGTGCAACCCCAGTCAGCGCCACGTGGTGGTGGGCCCGTGACGGCCACAAGGCTTCGGGTGCCACTAACCCTGTGCAACCCCAGTCAGCACCACGTGGTGTTAGGCCTGTGACGGCCGCATGGCTCCGGGTGCCACTAACCCTGTGCGCATCAACTCATGGGCCCTTTATGATTGAGTATCGTGGAACGTCCGTCATCCAGTCACCACCGGCAGTGGGGAATGTGACGTTGTCGGCCCCTTATATTGGCGGGGTCACATGGCCTGTGACGCCTGTGCCGGATGGGAGTGGTGTGCGTGCAAAGCTGACCCAGGGAGTGGCCGTGACATGCTGACAACTAGACCAGCGACCTGCAGACCACTAGCGTGTAAACCTGCAGCTTGTAGCTATGTGGCCCCCCCTCAGAGCATAAGCAGAGTGGTCTGGCCTGGCGTATGCCGGACCAGCGCAGGGCTTGCAACAATGACTCGGGGGCTCTGGGCGTGGTTCAGTCCATGTCCGGTCAAGGAAGTGACTAATGCGTGTGTCCCTGTTGTGGTGTCTGTGGCACCCAGAACGCAATCGGCAATGTAGCACACTGTGACTGGAATCCCACTAGATGAGCATGATTGACGTTGGTGGGAATCACTGAGCCTACATTCATCCACACATTCATACCTGAATGATGAAAGACATGACACAGCAGTGCGTTTCTGAATGTTTAATGCACATCCAGTGGAGTTTTGCAGCTGGAGCAGTACAGGGCCATGCCAACCCCACTACACAATATGGGCCCGTGGAGGGCCAGCCAGAGTCCATCGGGGAATGACAAGTACAGCGGAAGAGGAAGGGTACAGTCCGCAGTGTGGTCGCCGTGTCATTGGTCACCAAACAGGATATGGCGGTCCATGTCGCGGTCCAAGGTGAGTGCAGCAGAGTGAATCGGGGGTCAGTGGGAGGTCATGGGGCCATGTGCGGCACCAAGCAGAAACAGGCCAGGTGGCGGACATGAATGCTTGTGCCTCCTTCTGAACTCAAGCCCATCCACGTCCTCATCCCCGGATGTGTGCTCTGCCCCACCTGTGGGTGGTGCAGTTCCGGCTGCGGCACTGTGTGCCACTGACACATCAGGTGCCGGAGTGGAAATGCCTGCCGCACTGTGTGGCAGTGACACACCAGGGGGCGGAGATGTGGATGGTGTAGGGGCAGCAGCATTCATCAGCGCCACGCCTTGTGGCAGCAATGCCATGATGAGGACATGCAGGGCATGGTAGATCCCAGCTACATTTCGCTGATGTGCAGTGGTGGCTGCCATCTTTTCCGCCTCCATCCGCACCATGTCCTCCATGAGCCTCCGCATGTGTGCCATCTCACGGCTAAGATTGCTGGAGCCACTCTGAGCGGACAGGTGTTCTTGTCTCCGAGTCATGACTCCAGCGATGTCAGCCAGGGCTCGTTGGAACGATGGAGAGGCGTGTGGGTGTGCGTTAGGGACTGGAGGTGGTCCCTGATGGGACTCAGACACCCATGGGTGGCGTCAAGATTGGTAGCCATGAGGTCGAACCCCACCCGCACCTGCTCAGCCATCTCCCTCTGGACCTCCAACACACGGCGTTGGAAGGCCATGTGTTGTTCGGGGGGTCTTGGGAGACAGCTGGGGTTGTGGGTGCCTCCTGCTGGGTGGTTTGTGGAGTGGGTGGGGTCTCCTCGATGCAGCTGGGCTGCCCTGGTCCTGGAGGTGATTGGCGGATGAGTTCAATGATGTCTTGGAGGGCTTGGGTGTCGATGCTGGTGGTGTCCTCCTCGTCATCAGTGAAGAGTGACTGGGACTGCTCTGCAGGAGGTGTTGACGGTGCCCCTGCAATGTAAAGGGGAGATGCTGTGTTACAATGTGTCCACATGTATGTAGCCGCATGGTACATGTTCACATACAGACAGCATGGCAATGTACATTGTGACAGGCTGTTGATCAGGGCCATGATCCAGAGTCATTGTGGGTGTGCACTGTGCTCTGCTTGATTGTGCATGTGTGCCATTGTGGCCATCTCCCCCGTCCCCCAGTACCTGGTGGTTACTCACCCTGTTGCCGTTGTGTTGTGTCATGTCGAGCAGTGTCCGGTGCCCCGACTCCTGCCACGGTCTCCACACTGATGACTGTCGACACCAGCTCCTCCATGTCATCCAGCTGTGGCGCTGGGCTCCCACCTCCAGTCTGCATTGCTGCCTTCTGGTTGCCTGCGAGTTTCTCCTTGGTCTTGCGCTTGATGTCAATCCATCGCCTCTTGACCTCGTCCATTAACCTCTTGTGCTCTCCGACGGCATTCACCTTGTCCACGATGGACCGCCATAATCCATTTTTGGTGCCCAATGACACATTGGAGGCGACGAACAGTTGTTGATGGTGTTCTATCACCTCCGTAAACAAGGATCCTATTCTCCTGCGGACTGAACTTCGTCATCCTCTTCTTCTTGTCCTTGCCCTTCCCTGTCCCCGAGGTCCCAGGCTGGTCGTCCGGGGTGCTTGTGGGGTTCCGCTCGTCCTCTGCGCCTGCTCCGGCTGCCTCCATGGTGCTTCGGTGTTGGTCATTTTGTGTTTGTGTGTTTATTCGACTTTTGTAGTGATTTTCCCGCCTGCCGTGTGTGTATGGCAGGCCTGGCACTGCTTATTGCTGATTTCCTGATCGCGAATGGGCTCATCGCACGTTTTTTGGTGTTGGGGTTTGTGTTTTTGACTCCGTCACGGTGGTTGTATTGCGGACATTGGCCGCGTTTTTGGAGGACTATCGCATGGTACCGCCGTGTTGTGAATTCCAGGTTAACACAGGGTTATTTTCCCGCAATAGAATGCGATGTGTAAAGTTGCGTTAACATTTTCTGGAGATGTTTAGCGCACGTTCTTGTGAATATCCCCCTTTGATAGAAAAGCAGACATTTGAGGTGAACAGATCTAGAGTGTCGCTGGTGTTGAGAGTGCTCTATATAGGCCTGGGCGGAAAACTACGCTATGCACGCGTAGTTTGCGTAGTTTGCGCAACTACGCGCTACGCGAATTGCACGTAGCACAGTGCAAAAACGCGTAGCGGGCATTTTTTGCTTGCTCGCGGTCCTCAACGTCAAGTTGGCGACCGCGAGCGAGCAAAATGACATCCCAGCGAGACTTTTTCTCGTTCGCGATCAGCAACATCAAGTTGCCGATCGCGAGCGTGGAAAATAAACCTCCCGGCGAGATTCTCAACGCGGGAGGTCAGGCTTCTCATTGCGAGTGGTCGCGTATGCTCGCGACCGCTCGCGATGAGAAACTACCAGTCCGCGTTGAGAAAACTGCAGCTCGAGTACAAATCTACTCGAGCGGCAGAAAACGACCGCTTGCACTGTGCAAGATGCCGTTTGCAATGATTGCAAAGTGCGGACAAGCATCCGGCACTGTGCAATCATTGCGAACAGCATTTCCTACCGCACTACGCAGTTCGCGTAGTGCTACGCGTAGCTCGCGTAGTGCGAAGTGCACTTCGTGTAGCTACGCGTAGCGCTACTACACGAACTACGCCCAGGGTTAGCTCTATACAGGATCTGCTTTCCACCTAAACTTGAGAACTACCCAGAGTTCGCTGCTTCTTTTTTGCATAATTTATGCGTCAGTCTATGCCTGAAAGGGTATTGTTTTGACTTATACTGGGTGCTCCCTTGTGTCTGGACAAAGCTATACCTCTTTGAAAATCTCTAACTAGAGTGAGACACTGTGTTGGGGGTTGCTTTTACTCATTTCAGGTTGGCTTGGTTAGTATTTTACCAATTCAAAGCTGTAATATTCTGCCTGGCGTGGTAAATGGCTTTTGTCATGTTACAGCTCAGCGTGGACAGCACTGTGCTAGGTCTATGCTTAAAGACTTTTCTGTAGAAATGGCAAAAGACTTTGTCCTTTTCTATCTCGGCATGGATGGCACTGTGCTAATCCTATGCTTAAAGACTTTGATAGAAAAGCAGACATTTGAGGTGAGCAGATCTAGAGTGTCGCTGGTGTTGAGAGTGCTATATATAGGAGCTGCTTTCCACCTAAACTTGAGATCTACCCAGAGTTCTCTGCTTCTTTTTTTCATAATTTATGTGTCACTCTATGTCTGAAAGGGTATTGTTTTGACTTATACTGGGTGCTCCCTTGTGTCTGGACAAAGCTATACCTCAATAAAGAGCTCTAACTAGAGCGAGACCCTGTGTCGGGGGTTGCTTTTACTCATTTCAGGTTGGCTTGGTTGGTATTTTACCAATTCAAAGCTGTAATATTGTGCCTGGAGTGGTAAATGGCTTTTGTCCGATTACAGCTCGGCGTGGACAGCACTGTGCTAGTCCTATGATTAAAGACTTTGCTGTAGAAATGGCAAAAGACCTTGGGGGATATTCTCAAGAACGTGTCTTAACTATCGCCAAATTCGCTTAACGCAACTTCTCACATCGCAGTCTATTACGGGAAAACAACACCGTGTTAACACAGTATTCTCAACCCGACGGCACCATGCGATAGTCTCACGATAACGCGACGCCCAAAAAATGCAAAACACGAACGCGAAAAAAGTGGCGATGTCCCCAATGGCGATACAAAAATCAGCGATAACCAGTGACAGGCCTACGATTCCCACGCATCATGCCTGAGAATGCACTATAAAAGCAGAGAAAAAAAAAAGAGAAAAAAATGTAACTGCGTAGCACCATGGACGCACCCGGACCGAGTGCAGAGGTCAACGCGAACCCCACAAGCCCCACAGACGACCAGCCAGGAACCCTGGGGCCGGGGAAGGGCAAGGAGAAGAGTAAGAGGAAGACGGGGTTCAGTCCGCAGGAAAACCGGATCATCGTCACGGAGGTGACAGAACACTACCAACAACTGTTCGTCACCTCCACTGTGTCATCGGCAACACAAACGGAAATATGGCAGTCCAACGTGAATGCAGTCGGAGTGTTGAGGAGGTCAATGGAGGAGGTCAAGAGGCGCTGGCATGATGTGAAAAGCCAAACCAAGCAGAAACTCACTGCCAACCGGAAGGCAGCAACGGCGACTGGCGGTGGGAGTCCTGCGCCACAGGAGGAGCTGGATGAGCTGGAGGAAATGGTGGCCACAGTCATCAGTGCGGAGACGGTGCAAGGAGTTGGGGGTCCGGACACTGCTCAACATGACCTGACCCAACAGCAACAGGGTGAGTAACGACCAGGGACTGGGGGGACGGGGGGAGATGGGCACAATGGCACACATGCACAATTATGTGTAGCACACTGCACACCCACAATGACTGTGGAACATGCCCCTGATGGCCTTGGCACACTGCAGCACACATAGAAACACCAAGTAGGCCCCCGTCCACCATGTGCACAAATGGCCCCCCCACAACAATATCACAACCTACCGATGCACATGTGCTGAACCCAGCAAAGCAGCGGCTCTGTGAGCCACACTGACAATGCAAGTGACACTGCAGTCAAAATACATGACATTGTGCATGCCACGACACTGAGGTGGCCCAGTGTGGATAACATCCTCAAAGGAGCAGGACACACTCTGACACATCCACGTGCACATACAACCCCTGACGTCAACAACACATCTGCAGACAAACAATGCACAAGAGTCCAAAATCCGTCCAAGAGCATGATATGACCCAAGTCGCCAACATCTCAGCACCGTAAAAGCACACAAGTCAAAGGCACACCGCCTCAAAGGGATAAGGGGCCACTAAATCAGATCAGCAGGGGCTACTCTCACACAATGCAACACACACACATAGCAATCACAGCACATCAACATTGACGACAGTGTTGTACAAAGTGCCACACTTACACCACAGAACAGAGGACACAACTGGTGCCGCATGTGCGTAGAAACTGGCCAATCACATCAGGCATAGCAGGAAACTGTCAGATGATAATGTACGAGTACAACCTCACATCCGTCATGTAGTCGAAATGTCCACTGTCTCCCATCAAATACCCAGCTCATCCAAAACAGTCACAATGTACATTGTCATGCAGTCTGTATGTAAACATGTACAATGCGTGCACATACATGGAACACACTGTTAACCTGCATCTCTACTTTACATTGCAGAGGGACAATCAACACCTCCTGCAGAGCAGAGCAGACATCTCTTCAGTGATGATGAAGAGGATCCCCTGGCCATCTGCTCCGACACCCTCCAACGGCTCATGGACAGCCTCCGCACCCCACCTCCAGGAGCAGGGCAGCCCAGCTGCATCGAGGTGATCCCACCCCCTGCACAGACCACACAGCAGGAAGCACCCACCACCACGGCTGGCTCCCAGCACCTCACCGAAGAACACATGGCATTCCAACGCCGTGTGTCAGACTGCCACAGGGAGCTGGCTGAACAGGTGCGGGTGGGTTTCGACCTCATGGCAGCCAATCTAGACGCCATACGTGGGTGTCTTAGTCCCATCAGGGACCACTTACAGTCCCTAATGGACACCCACAGTCCGCTCCATTCCCTACAACTATCCTTGGCTGACCTCGCTGGAGCCATTACTCGGATACAAGAACTGTCTAGTCAGACAGGCTCCAGCGACGACAACACAGAGTTGGCACAGATGCGGAGGACAATGGAGAACATGGAGCGGATGCAGGCAGGAAGGATGGCTGTCACGGCTGAACACCAGCGAGATGTAGCTGGGATCTTCCATGCCCTGCAGATCCTCATCTTGCCATTGCTGCCACAGAGCCTGTCCCAGATGACTGCTGCAGGAACTTGGACACACACATCTCCGCCCCCTGATGTGTCAGTGGCACACAGTGATGCAGCCATACCACCTCCGCCCCCTGATGTGTCAGTGGCACACAGTGATGCAGCCATAACACCACCACACACACCTGGCACAACTGACACAGAAGACATATCAGAGGACGAAGATGTGGATGGTAATGACTCTGTGTCAAAAAAGAGGTTGTAGCATTCATCCCCGCCGTATGTCCTGTTTCTGCTTGGTACAGCCCTCTGCATCATGCCCTGGTACAACACCTTCCACTGTCCCCCGAAACACTCTGCGACATTCACCTGGACCCCGACATGGACTGCCATATCTGCTCTGGTTACCAATGACACAGCAAACAGGCTGCGGACTCAACCCTTCCTCTACCGATTAACTTGTCATTCCCTAAAGGACTCTGTTTGGCCCTCCACTGGGCATTCATGTAATGTGGGGTGTGCATGGCCATGTACTGCTCCAGCTCCGACACTCCACAGAATGTGAATAATACATTCCTAATCACACAGATGAGTCATGTCTATGTTCAATCAAGTATAACAGTATGGATGACTGTAGGGACATTGATTGCACAAAAAGGTACACCCTGGGAAATGACATCAATGCGCATGTTTGACCGTGACACACATGGCCAATTAGATGACTGTGAAGGTGTGAACTACTGTGGCCTCATTGATCATGAACAACAATCTCGCAACCCCCCAATGTAGCCCCACGTCCATGTATTAAATAGGGCTGTGTGTAAAAAGGTCAAAGTCGGTAGGAGGCCTAAAGTAGTATCCCACATCACATGTGACAACAGAACATCTCTTCGCATACCTACACACACTCACCTGTGTGGACACAGCCTGGTTTGATGGAACACATTGATCCACATGGCAACAAGTTGGACACCATACTCACATTGCTGAAGACACGTAGGCGCACAGGTCTACCAGCAACTCTCCCAACCACAATGTCTGGCTCACAGAGGTGGAGCTGGCAATAGGGACTCACCCCTAAGTGAAATGCATCAGTCAGTCCCTCCCTGTGTACGGACAATGCTCATTGAGGCACACGATTTGGCAAGCTAATCAACACTCATCACAGTTGAACACTAGTGAAGTGGCGTACACTTTATTAGCATGTGCCTGTCAGTACGGGCAAGACAAGGGCCACAACATGGAGACCAATGCATCATACACTAACAGGCAGCAAAGGAACATGTAGAGGTGCAAGACATGGGGAGGCACAAATGAACACCAATCATTACGGATGCCAACGGTCTCAGCCCACCTTGCCTTGCTGGACGAGTCATGTGGTGTTTGGCGAATGCTCATTGCACCGTGTCAGGGGACACCACTCACAGCCCATGGGATCTGCATAGTCCTGTAACACCGGACTGCGCTGACTGTCTGCTCTGCTGACAGTGAGCAGGTGAAGGAGTCCAACAAGGTCACATGTAGTACTACATTGCCATGTGTGTACTCTCCCTCCAGCGGTGTGTCAGGTTGAGTAACGTTGCCAGGCTCCGCTGTCCACTCACCTTGCACAGGTGTGTGTCAAGCCTCAGTCTTGCACGCACATGCGTTCTGAGTCCAGGCGAATGCAGCCATGTCCACTGTTATGGTGGGATATGTGTCCATTTCTCCAAGATGCAAAAGGGTGTTGGGACCTGTGCTATGGGTTACAATCTTTTGTGGCTGCAGGAACGTAGTTACTCGTCCATGAAGGCGAGTGCAGCTTCATGGGCAATCAGTTCCAAGAGTACGTCATTGTCGACTTCAACGAACACGGGGGCGAGCCAATCCATTAGCTGGTCCAGACAGATGTGCTCCGTCCACGCCGTTTCACCAATCCGCAACACAGCCCAATAGGGGAGCGCTTCGATGTGGTCACTGCACATGAGGAATTGTGCAATCTCACATGCCCAACTGCCAGCACATACGCCAAATACCAAGGCATCCCATGAACGGGTATCACGGTTACACTCCTGGTCGTGGTCCAACAGGGGCGCACACACATGTCATAATCCAGTTCAGCTACCGTTGTGTTGGATAGGCAGACATCCATGGGCCACTCGAATATGCATGATCGACAGTGGAACCAGGGCTGGACGCAGGTGACGTACGCAAGACGGAAGCTCAGACGGTAACTAATGCGCAACACTGCCAGTGGCAGTGCCCCCAACAAATGCAGCATTCGGTCACGGTACAGTTCCACGTGACAGGGGTTGTGCATGTGCCCGGGATGTTCTGACATTGCGTTGTTCGCTCTCGTAGAACCGGCACTCTTCTGACCTGCGGCTGTTATGTGGATGATGTGCCACAGCTCGGAGCAATGAGTCGTATAAGTGTGCAAAGTTTGGACGTATGGGTTGTCCTGTACGTAAGTGTCAAGGTCATTCCATGCAGGAGTACCTCGAGCAAGGACTTCTGTGTGTGGGGTGTGGATACGTTGATCTTTCATTAGCGCTGTGTGTAGTGTGGGAGTCGTCATCATCTGCCATGGCGTCTCTCTCAGGGGGTGCCTGCCGCATGCAATTCCAAGGTTGGAGGTGCAGATGTCCTTCCGCCTTCTGTATTGAGACAAAGGAGCTTTCATCCTCAATGTTAGTCTGACTACTGCTTGAATCCTGGGAATGTGATGTGGCTTTCGCGGTGCAATTGAGGCTAGGCCTTGGGCTTATGGTGCACCAAAATCGATGAACACACACAACAGCTGGCATGTATGAGCCAAGACCCCAAGCGGCCTTGCGCTCCTTGTACAATCTCTTCGTGCGTGATGCCCTCCGGCTGCATGCAACATTGCAACATTGTCGATTGCGGGCCGTGTGGCGCAGACACTGCAACAGAGACACACGCATCAGTTGGTTTCCTGTGCAGCCCAGATATGAACCACGACCAGAGGTCAGGGATAATTGTTCACACCCCTACACTGGCCTGGCTTACGCCGAGCTAGCCCACTCGGTTTACGTATAAAGGGGGGAACGACGACGCTACGTGTTCCAGTTCTTCCCCACTGCCTGAGGTGACATGGCTGCGTCCACCTGGCATATGACGAAACTCAATCAGAAGGGGTCCATGACTTGCGTTGCACGGAGTCGGTGGCACCGGTTACACTGCGGCCGGCACGGGCCTACCGCCATGGGACTGTGACTTTCTGTGCACTGAGGTAGGGGCACCTAAAGTGCTGAGCGGGTGTGCAGCCTGCGATGATGCCGTGTGCACTGATATGGTCTCTGCCATTGCAATATCAAGACCCAGAATCAAGTGTGCGACCTGGTGAACCGCAGTGTAGGCCTGAGCCAGCGGGCAGCGCGGGCCTACCGCCTCGTGGCGTTGCCTCGCGGTTCACAGAGTTAGTGGCACCTATTGATCTGAGCGGGTGTGCAGCCTGCAATGATGCCGTGTGCACTGATATGATCTCTGCCATTGCAAAATCAAGACCCAGAATCAAGTGTGCGACCTGGTGGACCGCGGTGCGGGGCTGCATGATGTGGAGGCTGCCAAGGTCGCGGGCCCCGGGCTTGGAGCTTGCACCGGCACGTGGTAGGCCCTCTTGGAGACACGCCAGTGGCGGAAGGTGAGCAGTGAGGCCTGGGTGCGCAGCGGCGGGCAATCCCCGCTGGGCGGCGGGAGGGGCTGAGGTGCAGCAGCCTGTGTGCGCAGGGGCGGGCAAGCGATGTTGCTGTGTGCAATGATATGAACTCTGCCATCATTAGCTGTGGACTCTGTTTCAGATGAGGGATCTGGTGGACTGCAGTGTATACCGGCACGTGGTTGGAGACACACCGGTGGCAGCAGGTGAGCTGTGAGGCCTGGGTGTGCAGTGTCGGCACTGTCTCTCCCTGTCCCTCTCTTCCTTTCACTGTCTCTCTCTCTCCCTCTCTTTCTCTATCTTTCTCTCTCTTTCTCTCTCTCTCTCTCTCTCCCTCTCTTCCTTTCACTGTCTCTCTCTCTCCCTCTCTTTCACTATCTTTCTCTCTCTCACTCTCTCTCCCTCTGTTGCTCTCTCTCTCCCCCTTTCTCTCTCTTTCTCTCTCTCCCTCTCTTTCTCTCTCTCTCTCTCTCTCTCTCTCTCCATTTCTTTCTTTCTTTCTCTCTCTCTTTCTCTCTCTCTCTCTCTGTCCTTTGTTGAGCGCATGACACACCTTCTTATCTTCAATTTTGTCTTGCAGGCTGTGACTTACAGATTGTCCAGAGAAGACCCGCCATGACTTTTCCAATTATTGGTGTTGAGTTAACTTTGAATGAAATAATTATTTTTGAGATTCTAAGATGTATGAATGTTTTGCCTTTTTCTGACCACACATGTATGTTAATTGTTGTACTTGTGCGACATCAGGCGAATTGTTGTGCTCATGAATTTGTAAGGTAGATGTGGCATATCTTTGTCCGGGGGGGGGGTGCCCGGGATAGGGCCGGGGGGGGGTCCTGGGGGGGTGGGGGGCCTGGGTGTGGTGGCGGTGGGTCTCTTGGGGCTCCGAGCTGCATGATCAGTAGCTCTATGGCATCTGTTGTTCTTCAGGTGTGGCTCTGGGCTGGGCTCCCTTTCATGGTGCAGGTTGTCGTCCGACTTAACACCAGGTAGGAGCAGGTGTTAAATCCCTGCTGCTAACGCGCCTTATCGCATGTTTTTGATTCTTATCGCCGATTTGGCTGGTCGTTGAGAATGTTGCGAAGTGGTGTTTCTGTGGCTTTTTGCATGGGAACGCCTACTCTGCTTATCATTAGCGTTAGTTGCCGGTGTCATCCGTGGCGTTGGTTTTTGCGGCTGCTATCGCAGGAAAACTGGTGATATCGGCTGTTAGCACCTGCTTATGAATAGTGCGATGAATTTATCGCCACTTTGGCTGCGATAAAGTGCCGCTAACTCGGCGATAGGTCTTTGGGAATATGCCCCCTTGTCCTTTTCTATCTCGGCATGGAAGGCACTGTGCTAATCCTATGCTTAAAGACTTTGATAGAAAAGCAGACGTTTGAGGTGAGCAGATCTAGAGTGTTGCTGGTGTTGAGAGTGCTCTATGCAGGAGCTGCTTTCCACCTAAACTTGAGAACTACCCAGAGTTCTCTGCTTCTTTTTTGCATAATTTATGCGTCACTCTATGCCTGAAAGGGTATTGTTTTGACTTATACTGGGTGCTGCCTTGTGTCTGGACAAAGCTATACCTCTCTGAAAAGCTTTAATTAGAGTGAGACACTGTGTCGGGGGTTGCTTTTACTCATTTCAGGTTGGCTTGGTTGGTATTTTATCAATTCAAAGCTGTCATATTGTGCCTGGAGTGATAAATGGTTTTTGCCATTTTACAGGTCGGTGTGGACAGCACTGTGCTAGTCCTATGCTTAAAGAATTTGCTGTAAGAATGGCATAAGACTTTGTCATTTGCTATCTCGGCATGGATGGCACTGTACTAATCCTATGCTTAAAGACTTTGGGGGATATTCACAAGAACGTGCGATAAACATCGCCAAAATAGGTTAACGCAAGTTTTCATATCGTCGTCTATCGCGGGAAAATAACTCCGGGTTAACGTCGTATTTTCAACAGCGGTAACATGCGATATTTTCACGATAACGCGTCAAATGTCCGCGATAACATTACCGGGACGGCGATGAAAATCCAAACGCGAAAAAAGTTGTGATGGGCCCAACCGCGATAAGACAATCAGCGAAAAGCAGCACCAGTCCTGCAATTCACACACGTCAGGCGGGAAAAACCACCACAAAAGCAGAAAAAAAAAACACAAACAAAAACTAAACTACAGCGAAGCACAATGGAGGCAGCCGGAGCAGGTACAGAGGACGGCCAGAACCCCACAAGCCCCATGGAGGACCAGCCTGGGACCTCGGGGTCAGGGAAGGGCAAGGAGAAGAAGAAGAGGAAGACGTGGTTCAGTCCGCAGGAAAACAGGATCCTGATCACGGAGGTGACAGAACACCATCAACAACTGCTCGTCACCTCCACTGTGTCATTGGCAACAAAAAATGGAACATGGCAATCCATCGTGGACAAGGTGAATGCAGTCGGAGTGCTGAGGAGGACAATGGACGAGGTCAAGAAGCGCTGGAATGATGTGAAGCGCAAGATGAAGCAGAAACTCGCCAACAACCAGAAGGCAGCAATGCAGACTGGAGGTGGGAGTCCAGCGCCACAGGAGGAGCTGGATGAGATGGAGGAAATGGTGTCCACTGTCATCAGTGGGGAGACGGTGGCAGGAGTTGGGGGACCGGACACTGCTCAACATGACCCTACACAACAGCAACAGGGTGAGTAACGACCAGGGACTGGGGGACGGGGGAGATGGGCACAATGGCACACATGCACAATCAAGCGGAGCACAGTGCACACCCACAATGACTCTGGATCATGTCCCTGATCCCCTTGGCACACTGCAGCACACATAGCAACAGCACGTAGGCCCCCGTCGACTATGTGCCCAGAGGAGGCCTGCCCACACATCACTCATCTCACAACCAACCCATGCACATGTGCTGAACCCAGCAAAGCTGCGGGTCCGTGAGCCACACTGACAATGCAAGTGACACTGCATGACGATTAGCATGGATGCAGTCCGATCATCATGACATGGTGCACTCCACCACACTGAGGTGGCTGAGTGTGGACCACATCCGTAAAGGAGCAGGTCACACTCTGACACATCCACCTACACAAACAACCCCTGACGTCAACAACACATCTGCGGACAAACCATGCCCCAGAGTCCCAACTCCCACCAAGACCCAAATTCACCCAAGTCTGCAACATCTCAGCACTGTATGGGCACAGAAGTCAAAGGCACACCGCCTGAAAGGGACAAATGGCAGCAAAATCAGAGCTGCAGGGGCGACTCTCCCAAAATTCAGCACACACACATGACATTCAGAGCACATCAGCATTGACAACAATGTGGTACAAACTGCAACACGTTTACAACAGGACAGAGGACACAACAGTTGCTGCTTGTGTGTAGAAACTGGCCAATCACATTTGGCATAGCAGGGAAATGTGAGATGTCAATGTACAAGTACAAACACATATCCGTGATGTTGTCGAAATGTCCACTGTCCCGCATCAAATAGGCAGCTCCTCCTAAACAGTCACAATGTACATTGTCATGCAGTCTGTATGTGAACTTGTACAATGCGTAAACATACATGTGAACACAATGTAATACTGCATCTCCCCTTCACATTGTAGAGGGAGCATCATCACCTCCTGCAGAGCAGCCCCAACAACTCTTCACTGATGACGATGAGGACATCCCCAACATCGACACCGAAGCCCTCCAAGTCCTCATTGACAGCTTCGGTACCCCACCTCCAGGAGCAGGGCAGCCCAGCTGCATCGAGGAGACCCCACCCCCTGCACAGACCACACAGCAGGAAGCACCTACCACCCCAGCTGTCTCCCAGGACCCCCACGAACAACACATGGCCTTCCAACGCTGTGTGTTAGAGGTCCAGGAGAAGATGGCTGATCAGGTGTGGGTGGGGTTCGACCTCATGGCAGCCAAACTTGATGCCATCCATGGGTGTCTGAGTACCATCAGGGACCACTTACAGTCCCTAACGGACACCCACAGTCCACTCCATGCTCTCCAACGATCCATGGCTGACATCGCTGGAGTCATGATACTGAGACAAGAACAACTGTCCAGTCAGAGTGGCTCCAGCGATGTCAGCCGGGAGTTGGGACAGATGCGGGGGCTCATGGAGAACATGGAGCGGATGCAGGCGGAAAGAATGGCTGCCACGGCTGCACACCAGCGAGATGTGGCTGGGACCTTCCATGCCCTGCAGCACATCGTCATGGCATTGCTGCCTCAACGCCTGGCGCAGATGAATGCTGCTGCTGCTAGTACTACATCCACATCTCCGCCCCCTGATGTGCCAGTGGCACACAGTGCGCCAGGCAATCCACCTCCGGCCCCTGATGTGTCAGTGGCACACAGTGCGCCAGGCAATCCACCTCCGGCCCCTGATGTGTCAGTGGCACACAGTGCGGCCGACATTCCACCACCACCCACGTGTGAGGCACATGTGACATCAGAGGACAAAGATGCAGGTGAATCAACCTTACTGGTAAGGAGGAGGCAGTAGCATTCATCTCTGCCATATGGCCTGTTTCTGCTTGGTTCTGCCCTTAGCATCATCACCTTCCACTGTCCCCCGATACACTCTGCGACACTCATCTTGGACCTCAACATGGACTGCCATATTCTGTTTAGTTACCAATGACACAGCGATCAGACTGCGGACTGAACTCTTCCTCTTCCGATGTACTTGTCATTCCCTGAAGGACTCTGGCTGGCCCTCCACGGGCCAATAATGTGAAGTGGGGTTTGCATGGCCCTGTACTGCTCCAGCTGCAACACTCCACTGGATGTGCATTAAACATTCAGAATCGCACAGATGTGTCATGTCTTTGATCATACAAGTATGAAAGTATGGATGAATGTAGGGTCAGTGATTCCCCCTTACGTCCATGTTGCTCATGTCGTGGGACTTGAGTCACAGGGTGCAACATTGCCGATTGCGGTCCGTGTGGCGTAGACACTACAACAGAGACACAAGCATCATTTACTTCCTTGTCCAGCCCAGAACGGAAGCACGCCCAGAGCCCCGGGGTCATTGTTCCCACCCCTACGCTGGCCTGGCATACGCCAGGCCAGACCACTCCACTAACGCTCAGAGGGGGGACGACAAAGCTACATGTCCCAGGTCTTCCCTGTAGTGATCTGCTGATCAGTGGTCTAGTTGTCAGCATGCCACAGCCACTCCCTGAGGGCTGGTTAACACCCACACCACACCCATCCAGCACAGGCGTCACAGGACATGTGACCCTGCCAATAAAAGGGGCCTAGCACATCACATCCCACACTGCCGGAGATGACATGATGGCGTCCGCATCCACGGAACTCAGTCATGAGGGGTCCGTGACTTGCGTTGCACTGAGTTAGTGGCACCCGATGGCCTGCGTCCGGCACTGGCCTACCGGCACGTGACGATGACTTGCGTTGCACAGGGCTAGTGGCACCCGCTGCACTGCGGCTGGCAGGGGCCTAGCGGCACGTGACGATGACTTGCGTTGCACAGGGTTAGTGTCACCCGCTGCACTGCGGCTGGCAGGGACCTACCGCCACGTGGCGATGACTTGCGTTGCACTGAGTTAGGCCCACCTGAAGAGCTGAGCGGGTGTGCAGCCTGCGATGATGCATTGGCCTCGATACGGCAGATCAAGACTCGATTTGATTTGTGAGCCCTCCTGGACCGCAGTGTACGCAAAGGCAGCTGTCAGCACACACATGACTCCATGGTGCGGTGCCGCAGGGTGCTCTGGGGGCCTGTGGCGCTGAAACCAGCGACCGGCTGAGGAGGTTGCACCGGCATGTGGAGGGCCCTCTTGGAGACACGCCGGTGGCGGCAGGTGAGCATTGAGGCCTGGGTGCGCAGGGGCGGGCAGTCATCGCTGGGCGGCGGACCAGGGCTAGGGTGCAGCAGGCGCACAGGATCGCGCAGGCACCGCCGGTCACGGCTGCGGCATCGTGGCTGGGTGGGGGGGCGCAGCCCTGGCAGACACGACCCTGTATGCGATGACGTAATGTGTGCGGGTTGGTTTGGGACGTAGCCACCTCATCTCCAGTGTGAATCTGCCAGTTGAAGGTGGTCGGCCACATGTGTGTAGGCCTATGGACAGGTTATGGCGGAGACTGGGACACACGCAGTAGTCACTTTGGTGATGGATTTGTGACGTGTGCATTCCCACAGTTGTGAGTTGTAGGATTGTGGAGTTGAGGTGTGTGGTGTGTTCAGTTGGTACTTGCTGATGGGCAGTGCATTACCATTGGTGCCATCCTCAAAGCACTGGTTGGTGGCGGACTTGCGGACATGTGGGAATCATGCACACTGCCTGGGGAGTTTGCGACGACATTGGTGGACAGGCCACAGTGGTCCACTTTTGTCTGCACATTGATGGCATGCATGTGGTTGCTGGTGCGGTGATTGTGTGCAGTGTTGGCAGGGGGCACAAGTCGTACACTTGTGCTGTGAATTGCCCCAACACGTGCGTGACGCCAGCTATGGCGTAGTTCCCTTGCGTGGTCTCAAGATGTTCCTGCGCAGTGTGGGGGGAGTGAGGGGCAGGGGTATCGAGCTGACACACACCGTGATGCTTTCAGGTAGGATGAGTCCTGCATGATGTGACCGTAACAGCAGTTCGTGTGGTCGTTACCTTCCTTTTCATTCCTACGACGGTTACGTCCACGTGAACTTCTGTTACGGTCTTCTCATGCATGATTTATCATGCCTGTGAGCATTCCGGTTTGTCCAAGTGCATTATACTGTACCAGATTAGGCATGTGACTATACGGAAGTTTGACCATTGTCACCATTTGTCCCACAGGTCTCTGAAGACACGTTGCCCTGTTGAAGTTCCCCTTTGGGAATGGATCGCGTTGGCTGAGCTTTTCGTTTTGTTTGTTTGTGTATTTGTAATAAAGTTCTGTTTTTACACTACTGTTGACTACTGGACTTCATGACCTGGTGCACCCACATTTCGGTTACTACGATCTTGGGTCTGGGGCATGGAGGCGTCTAGCACGGCTGGCGTTGGGGTTGGTTGCGCAGGTACAATACGAATTGGAACTATCGTGTTGTGCGGATACAGGGGCCCGCCGTTGCTTTTGTGGACATGCATCCATGGCATGTGTGAGGGAGTTTGATGGGGCTGGCTGTGAGACTCCTCCGACTCTGGCAGTTGTTGGTTGGAAGGTACCAGGGGCCAACAGGTGCAGCACAGCCAGCAGCTTTGTCTGCGGGGGATGTTGGTTGTCCGCTGTGTTGGTACCGTCAGCCTGTGGGCAATGTGGGTCAGGATGCGGAGGATGGTTGTCCTTTTGAGCCTGTGTTGGCCAATGGCTTCCTCTGGCGTTAAATCTCTGGGGCTGGTGCGTTTTAGGGTCATACGCTGTCCTGCGCTGCCTAGGTTGTAATCCGGGGGGGGGCCTGGGAGTGGTGGCGGTGGGTGTTGTGGCCCTCTTGGTTCTCCAAGCTGCATGATCAGTAGCTCCATGGCATCTGTTGGTCTTCAGCTGTGGCTCTGGGCTGGGCTCCCTTTCATACTGCAGGTAGTCGTCCTGCTTAACACCAGCAAAATGCAAAAGAAACAATTGATGGACGGAATGCTGGACAATGCAAACATTCACCCCCAGTCACAAGGATCTGGGTTAAATCCATCATTCTTTTGCTCACCACACCACCCCAGTTTGCACCCAGCCATATGCAAATCAGTCTTGACCCTGTTCCTTGTGGGAACAGTCCAGCCCGAACTGCCAAGCCAGGTCCTCCCTGGACCGGAAACAAGCATCCTAGGACCGGTTTCAGGGCATCACCCTTCTTCAGCCAGGCTAGCTTGAATCCAGTGGTGTAGTGAGCACGGGACCCACGTCTGGGCATACCCTTCCCACTTAGGGCGACAAATGCAAAAGAAACAATTGATGGATGGATGGAATGCTGGACAATACAAACATTCACCCCCAGTCACAAGGATCTGGGTTAAATCCATCATTCTTTTGCTCACCACACCACCCCAGTTTGGACCCAGCCACATGCAAATCAGTCTTGACCCTGTTCCTTGTGGGAACAGTCCAGCCCGAACTGCCAAGCCAGGTCCTCCCTGGACCGGAAACAAGCATCCTAGGACCGGTTTCAGGGCATCACCCTTCTTCAGCCAGGCTAGCTTGAATCCAGTGGTGTAGTGAGCACGGGACCCACGTCTGGGCATACCCTTCCCACTTAGGGCGACAAATGCAAAAGAAACAATTGATGGACGGAATGCTGGACAATGCAAACATTCACCCCCAGTCACAAGGATCTGGGTTAAATCCATCATTCTTTTGCTCACCACACCACCCCAGTTTGGACCCAGCCATATGCAAATCAGTCTTGACCCTGTTCCTTGTGGGAACAGTCCAGCCCGAACTGCCAAGCCAGGTCCTCCCTGGACCGGAAACAAGCATCCTAGGACCGGTTTCAGGGCATCACCCTTCTTCAGCCAGGCTAGCTTGAACTGGGGTGGCGTGGTGAAGCAAAATAACGATGGATTAAACCCAGATCTGTGACTGGGGGTGAATGTTTGCCAATGTGCAGCATTCCGTCCATCATCTTGTGTGTTTTGCATTTCGCCCTAAGTGGGAAGGGTATGCCCAGACGTGGGTCCCGTGCTCACTACGCCACTGGAGTCAAGCTATCCTGGCTGATGAAGGCTGATAGCCAGAAACCGGTCCTAGGATGCTTGATTCCGGTCCAGGGAAGACATGGCTTGGCATTTCGGTCTGGACTGTTCCCATGAGGCACAGGGTCAAGACTGATTTGCATATGGCTATGTCTGAACTGGGGTGGCGTGGTGAAGCAAAATAACGATGGATTAAACCCAGATCTGTGACTCGGGGTGAATGTTTGCCAATGTTCAGCATTCCGTCCATCATCTTGTGTGTTTTGCTTAACACCAGCAAAATGCAGGTGTTAAATCCCTGCTGCTAACGCGCCTTATCGCCTGTTCTTGGTTCGCATCGCAGATCTGACTGGTCGTTGAGAATCTCGTGAAGTGGTGTTTTCATGTGTTTTTGCACGGGAACACCTACTCTGCATATCATTAGCGTTAGTTGTCGCAATCATCCGTGGCGATGTTTTTTGCGGTAGCTATCGCAGGAAAACTGGCGATGTCGGCAGTTTGCACCTGCTTGTGAATGGGGCGATAAATCTATTGCCACTTTTGCGGCGCTAAAGTGCCGATAAATCAGCGATAAGTCCTTGTGAATATGCCCCTTTGATAGAAAAGCAGACATTTGAGGTGAGCAGATCGAGAGTGTCACTGGTGTTGAGAGTGCTCTATACAGGAGCTGCTTTCCACCTAAACTTGAGAACTACCCAGAGTTCTCTGCTTCTTTTTTGCATAATTTATGCATCACTCTATGCCTGAAAGGGTATTGTTTTGACTTATACTGGGTGCTGCCTTGTGTCTGGACAAAGCTATACCTCTCTGAAAAGCTTTAATTAGAGCGAGACACTGTGTTGGGGCGTTGCTTTTACTCATTTCAAGTTGGCTTGGTTGGTATTCTACCAATTCAAAGCTGTAATATTGCGCCTGGAGTGGTAAATGGCTTTTGTCATTTTACAGCTTGGCATGGACAGCACTGTGCTAGTCCTATGCTTAAAGACTTTGCTGTAGAAATGGCAAAAGACTTTGTCCGTTTCTATCTCGGCATGGATGGCACTGTGCTAATCCTATGCTTAAAGACTTTGATAGAAAAGCAGACACTTGAGGTCAGCAGATCTAGAGTGTCGCTGGTGATGAGAGTGCTCTATACAGGAGCTGCTTTCCACCTAAACTTGAGAACTACCCAGAGTTCTCTGCTTCTTTTTTGCATAATTTATGCGTCCCTCTATGCCTGAAAGGGTAATGTTTTGACTTATACTGGGTGCTCCCTTGTGTCTGGATAAAGCTATACCTCTCTGAAGAGCTCTAACTAGAGCAAGACACTGTGGGGCAGATTCACAAGCCCCTTGCGCCACTTTTGCGTCACTTTTTCCATGTTAAAAGTGACGCAAAAGTGGCGCAAGGTGCTTGTAAATCTGCCCCTGTGTCGGGGGTTGCTTTACTCATTTCAGGTTTGCTTGGTTGGTATTTTACCAATTCAAAGCAGTAATATTGCGCCTCTAGTGGTAAATGGCTTTTGTCATTTTACAGCTCGGCGTGGACAGCACTGTGCTAGTCCTATGGTTAAAGACTTTGCTGTAGAATTGGCAAAAGACTTTGTACTTTTCTATTTCGGCATGGATGACACTGTGCTAATCCTATGCTTAAAGACTTTGATAGAAAAGCAGACATTTGAGGTGAGCAGATCTAGAGTGTCGCTGGTGTTGAGAGTGCTCTATACAGGAGCTGCTTTCCACCTAAACTTGAGAACTACACAGAATTCTCTGCTTCTTTTTTGCATAATTTATGCATCACTCTATGCCCGAAAGGGTATTGTTTTGACTTATACTGGGTGGTTCCTTGTGTCTGGACAAAGCTATACTTCTCTGAAGAGCTCTAACTAGAGCGAGACACTGTGCCGGGGGTTGATTTTACTCATTTCAGGTTGGCGTGGTTGGTATTTTACCAATTCAAAGCTGTAATATTGTGCCTGGAGTGGTAAATGGCATTTGTCATTTCACAGCTCGGCGTGGACAGCACTGTGCTAGTGCTATGCTTAAAGACTTTGCTGTAGAAATGGCAAAAGACTTTGGGGGATATTCTCAAGAACGTGCGATAATCATCGCCAAAATAGGTTAACGCAATTTCTCATATCGCCGTCCATCGCGGCAAAATAACTCCGTGTTAACGTCTCATTCTCAACACGGCGGTAACATGCGATATGTCCGCGATACAACTACCGTGACGGCGATAAAAAAGGAAACCCGAACGTGAAAAAAGTTGCGATGAGCCCAACTGCGATAAAAATCCAGCGAAAAGCAGCGCCAGGCCCACAAGTCTCACAAGTAAGGCGGGAAAAATCACTATAAAAGCAGCAAAAATGAAATACAAATAAAACACAAACAACTGCGAAGCACCATGGAGGTAGCCGGAGCAAGCACAGAGGACAACCTGAACCCCACAAGCCCCACGGAGGACCAGCCTGGGACCTCGGGGTTAGGGAAGGGCAAGGAGAAGAAGAAGAGGAAGACGCGGTTCAGTCCGCAGAAAAACAGGATCCTGATTACGGAGGTGACAGAACACCATCAACAACTGTTCGTCACCTCCACTGTGTCATTGGCAACAAAAAATGGAATATGGCAGTCCATCGTGGACAAGGTGAATGCAGTCGGAGTGCTGAGGAGGACAATGGAAGAGGTCAAGAGGCGCTGGAATGATGTGAAGCGCAAAACCAAGCTGAAACTCACCAACAACCGCAAAGCAGCAATGCAGACTGGGGGTGGGAGTCCTGCGCCACAGGAGGAGCTGGATGAGATGAAGGAAATGGTGTCCACAGTCATCAGTGTGGAGACGGTGGCAGGAGTCGGAGGACCGGACACTGCTCAACATGACCTGACACAACAGCAACAGGGTGAGTAATCACCAGGGACTGGGGGGACGGGGGAGATGGGCACAATGGCACACATGCACAAGTAAGTACAGCACATCTGCGGACAAACCATGCCCAAGAGTCACAACTCCGACCAAGAGCCCAATTTACCCAAGTCTGCAACAGCTCAGCACTGTATAAGCACAGAAGTGAAAGGCACACCGCCTGAAAGGGATAAGGGCCAGCCAAATCAGAGCTGAAGAGGCAAATCACCCACAATGCAGCACACACACATAACACTCAGAGCACCTCAACATTTACAACAAAGTGGACCAAACTGCAACACTTACACAACAGAACAGAGGACACAACTGCTGCCGCTTGTGTGTAGAAAATGGCCTTTCGCATTTGGCATAGCAGGAAACTGTGAGATGATAATGGACAAATACAACCTCACATCCGTGATGGTGGCGAAATGTCAACTGCCCAGCATTAAATAGGCATCTCCACACAAACAGTCACAATGTACATTGACATGCAGTCTGTTTGTAAACGTGGCCAATGCGTCAACATACATGTGAACACAATGTCAAACTGCATCTCCCCTTCACATTGCAGAGGGAGAATCATCACCTCCTGCAGAGCAGACTGTACTCCTCATCACCGATGATGAAGAGGACCTACACACCATCGACCCCAACGCCCTCCAACAGCTCATGGACACCCTCAGCACCCCACCCCCAGGAGCAGGGCAGCCCAGCTGCATCGAGGAGAACCCACCCCCTGCACAGACCACACAGCAGGAAGCACCCACCACCACGGCCGTCTCCCAGGATCCCCATGAGCAACACATGGCATTCCAACGCCGTGTGTCGCAGGGCCAGAAGGGGATGGCAGAGCAGGTGCGGGTGGGGTTCGACCTCATGGCAGCCAAACTAGATGCCATACGTGGGTGTCCAAGTCCCATCAGGGACCACCTACAGGCCCCAATGGACACCCACAGTCCGCTCCATGGTCTCCAACAATCCATGGCTGACATCGCCGGAGTCATGACTCGTAGACAAGAACAACTGTCTAGTCAGAGTGGCTCCAGTGATCTCAGCCGTCAGTTGGCCAACATGGAGAGGAACATGGAGAACATGGAGCGGATGCAGGTGGGAAGAATGGCTGCCACGGCTGCACACCAGTGAGATGTAGCAGGGATCTACCATGCCCTGCAGATCCTCATCATGGCAGTGCGGCCACAAGGCCTGGCACAGATGAATGCTGCTGCCACTACTCCCTCCACATCACCGCCCCCTGATGTGTCAGTGCCTCACAGTGCGGCTGACAATCCACCTCCAGCCCCTGATGTGTCACTGCCACACAGTGCTGCAGACAAAACACCACCACCCACATGTGAGGCACATCACACATAGGAGGACAATGATGAGGATGAATCTGCCGTTGGGCTAAGTAGGAAGCAGTAGCATTCATCTCCGCCATATGGCCTCTTTCTGCTTGGTTCTGCCCTCTGCATCATGCCCAGGAATAACACCCTCCACTGTCCCCCTAAACACTCTGCGACACTCACCTTGGCCCCCGACATGGACTGCTACATTTGTTTAGGCAACAAATGACACAGAAATCAGACTGCGGACTGAGCTCCCTCTCCTACGATGTACTGTTCCCTCCCCAAAGGACCCTGGCTGGCCCTCCACGGGTCAACATTGTAAAGTAGTTCTGGGATGGAGGGTTTTTAGTAACTCAGAAAATGTGGCGCTCTGCTAGTATACGTATGTGTCAGTGAGCACTGAAGTATATAGTGCAACCAGATTAGGGGATAAGCCCTATAACCCCTCAATTTTGAGTAGGAAAATCCTACACAATTACAAAGTTCAACATAAACCTAGGCACACATAAAAGTAATATAACAATGTGTATGTATTCACACAATCCTAGTGAAATAGAAACAATGGTCAATGTTCTTGTAGGTAGTAAGTTGCTTTGTCTTTTATTCCATTTTCATTAGGGTAAAATAGAAACCAGCCAAAACGTGTTTCGTCGCATGTGGAAAATAATTCCGCGACTTCCTCAGGGCTGGGAAGGATACAAAGAATCTCGGTGATACATAATTCGTAGAAATATTCATGTGCTGTATATGGTGACATCACACTCTTAAGGTGGAAACCCTAATCACCTTGCATATTGTGACTGATAAAACAGTAGTTGGTAATACAATTGATTGTAAATGTTTGTTCTAACATAACCTGTGAAGTGAATAATTACGTGCCTAAACATTACTAGTCAAAATGGAGACATGTCGGTAGATAGTACAGTTAGAACCTGAATGCTACATAATATGAATACATAACATGGTTGTCAAAATTATATAAGAGGCAAAATAGCATTCTACCTGTATGGTTGACAAAGAATCTTGATAGTCTGAAAACGTAAATGGAGAAAGGGGGGAGAGGACCATGAAAATAAAAAATATAATTGAAATGTAAAGACGTGCAAATCATAATATGGTAAAGAGGGGAAAAAAATAAAATAATTTTTTGAGCGCTCACCGCTCCGCCGGAGATAATTCCAACCCGGCTGGCCAAAAGAAGTCCTAGAGTGGTGGACTGTATCGGCAGAAACCACCTGAGTTTGAAACGACAAATAGCAGCAAAGATTTAATTAACTGAAAAGGAAGGATTTCAGAACAAGTGATATTGTTAAAAGGATCCGTTACCTGGAACAGGATATTTACCGTAATGTCGGTGATTCAAAGATTGGGGCTGCCGTGAGTTCCGGGTTTGGACACGTGAACACAAAACCGGAAGTGGTATTTAAGCTTCCGGCTGGGGTGAAAAGACTAGAGCGAAAACCTAACCTTGATTGGAGTGTTAACTTTATTGTTCAATGTGATGAACAATACTTGAGAATAAAAGCATGTGTTAGAAAGGTCATATTATTTATTTAGTAGTTTGAGTTACTGTTTCGGAGAAAAGAGTGCTAGTAGAATGTGTTATGAAAAAATTCGCAAGGGCGCGATATTCCTAATTGAGAATGTGAGTTAAAAGTGGTCTCAAAAGTCTCACGTTTAGCGGGCAACAGATGTTGCATCTCTTGAAAAGCAAAAGGCAAAGGATATTGACATTCTCGCTGCTCCTATTGCCGTATAGTATAAAAGTATGCGGCTTAACTATGTGCCGATTAATATTCTGATATACATACGTGACTTCAAATTGCAATGCAATACTCGTTATGGTTAACAATCTTGGTGCCTGTATTACAGTATAGTGATTATCAGGAGCGCCACATTTAGGTTCAGAATAATCATCTGACACTCTTGCTGTTCATATTGTAGTAAAGTAAACAAAGAGAGCGGCTTCTCTATAAGCCGATTAATATTTTGGTAAACATTCGTGAAAAATAACAGCGAAGGTGAACTTTGTTATGGTTGACAAACTTGGTGCTCGTGTTACAGTATAGTGATTATCAGGAGAAGCACCTTTAAGTTCTAAAAAATCATCTGATATACACACGTGAGAAGTAAATTGATATACAGATATTGGTTGTGACATAGATACATGCAATATTCTCTATATTCGACTTGCCTGATGTGTGATGTGCATCAATTGTAAACACCGCTGTCGCGTGTGTATATGAAATAGAGAAATATTAAATCGAACTATATTCCACAGTTTTAGGTGAATAGTAACATTGTGTGCACACTAATACAATCTGTTCATGAAACACACCTGCCACAAATATCACAGTTGTTAGGATGTGCGACTGTCATGTTATCTCCATGTCTGTGAGGGGCAGCTCATTGCACAGGCATATTAGTCCCCTAAAAAATATTGCATTTCATGATCGCAATTTAGCCCATGTTCCACTGTATGTAGGCGCATGATCCAAACGGCTTCTGTGCGTCTTAGTCTAAGCTCCCTGTTGCCACCCCGCACACTTGGTTGCGTTACATCAATGCTGAAAAAGGAAAACCTTTTCTGTATTCCTTGTGAGGGACACACTGCTGCATGTAGTGCTACTGGATATCTGGCATCCTGTTGGTGGAGCGCTCTAACATGTTCACTGATTCTATCCTTCAGAGGTCTTATAGTGCTTCCCACATAGAGTTTACCGCACGTGCATTCAATGATATACACAACAAACCTAGTATTGCAGTTGATGTTGTGTCTAATATCATATCTTTTTTGTCAAAGTTAGTGAAATTTAAAGTACCATGTTTAGCCCATCTGCAAACCCCACAGCATCCACATTTGTAAAAGCCTATAGTATGTTGTCTGAGCCATGTTGAGTCATTGGTTATGCGTGGGACAGTGGGGCTAAGTCTGTTTCTCAGTGTCTTGCCCCTCCTGAACGTAATCTGAGGGTAGCTGGTGATATACTCCTTGAGTGATTTGTCCGCTTGTAAAATCCCCCAGTGTTTGGTGAAGCTTCTCCTGATAATGTGGTTCAAACCATTAAAATCAGTGATCAGTCTTACAGGTTGTTGTTGTTGTCATGTGGGGATGTTTGTCCGTAATGTGTCCGATCTGTGTACATTCACCATCCTGTTCTCAGCTTTTCTAATGGTATTCGATGTGTAGCCTCTCCTGATGAATCGGTGTTTCATGCCTGTGAAACATTTCTGAAATTCTGTGTCTTCACTACAATTCCTCCTAGCTCTCAGAAATTCCCCATAAGGTATAACTCGAATCTGGTGTGTGGGGTGGGAACTGTTTGCGTGCAGAATTGCATTGCACGAAGTTTCCTTACGAAAAAGTCTACTGTGTAATTGGTCATCCTTGGTGTAAAGATCCACATCCAAAAATGTGATTTTGGATGTGCTAGATTCCATGGTGAACTTCATGTCAAGAGTATTATTGTTCAAATGCGTGTAAAACTCATTCAACTTCTCTTGTGTACCTGACCACAGCAAGAGACAGTCGTCTATGTAGCGACCCCAAAATATAATGGAGTCGATCCAAGGCGCTCCCTTAGTTCCCCAAATCCAATCTGCTTCTAGAGTGCCCATGAACAAATTCGCAAATGACGGAGAAAATTTGGATCCCATGGCTACTCCCCTGATTTGTTTATACCAGTGTTTGTTGAACATGAAGAAATTATTATTCAAGATTAGTTCCATCATGGAAACAAGCATGTTAGTGTGTTGCCATTGGGTGGCGGGTCTATTGTGGAGGAGACGAGTTACCGCTCGTAGGACCAAATCCGGTTTGATGCTAGTATACAAGGATACTACATCTAAGGTGGCCAGAATGGTTCCGGACTGCCATTGTAAATCTGAAAGTATGCTAAGTATGTGTTTAGTATCTTGGATGTACGACGGTAGATTTCGTACCATCGGTCCAAGGAAGAGGTCAATGTATTCCGCTAACTTCTCAGTAGGGCCTCCCATTCCCAACACAATGGGTCTACCCGGAGGGAAGGGAAGGTGCTTATGTACCTTGGGAAGAGTGTATAGCCAAGGGAAGGTGGGTTTAAAGACCTTCAAGTACAAAAACTCTTCTTCATTAAGTAGACCTGCAGAGTGCCAGTTTGCCAGGTGTTTGTTGATCTCAATGGTTAGTGGTCCTATCGGGTTGTATGTGTGTAGTTCATAGCAGGCCGTGTCATTTAACTGGGTCAGAATTTCATGTTTGTAGTCTTCTTGGTTCATGACCACAACATTCCCCCCTTTGTCTGCCTCCCTGATTAGGATGTCATGATCTGTACTCAGTGTCTTGAGTGCTATGCGCTCCCCTCTAGCAAGATTATCTCTATGTTTGTGTCATGTTTTAGTGCTTTTGCTGTCATATTTGTCAATGTCTTCCAATACCTTCTTATAAAAAGTATCAATAGAGTTGCCCCCAGGAAGAGTGGGTGTCCATTTGGATTTAGATTTAAGACCACTAGCTATGCTGTAGTCCGATTCTATGTTCAATTCTTCTAGGAGTAACTCCATATCATAGGGTGGCTGTTCCAGATCTGTAAGTGAGAGAAGCAATTGTGTTGCCTGAATGTCATGTATGGTTAGTACATTAGACTCACAGTCGTTAGGGATGTTTTTAGTGTTTTTATTCATTGATTGGTTACAGGAAAAATGTTTCTTGAGTTTAAGACCCCTGATAAATTTAAAAAGGTCAATCTTAAATCTGCAAATATCTCCTGAAACATGTGGATTAAAGCTTAGTCCCTTACTTAGAAGAGAGACCATATCTGATGTTAATGGTTTAGAGGATAGGTTGATAACTTGGACCTCTCTATCCTGAACTCCTATTTGTTCCTCGCATCTCCTGATCTCAACTTCTTTCTGTATTCCTCTTTTTCCTGATCTCTTGCCTCTGCGGGTTTTAAGTCTGGTCCTACTCGTGTTAATGGTGTTCTGTTCCCTTTTCTTATTCTTTGAACCTCCCTTAAAAAGAAGATTTGCTTTGTCCCGCCCCTCTGAGTTTTCAGCCTCACTTTCGCTGGTGAAGGAGCACTAAGTGAGGTGGAACTGGAAGAAATGGATGTAGTCCCTGGTCTAATGGATCTATCCCTTGTTGGCCACTGCGAACCAACTGATCATATTTCTTGGCGTATGTAAACACTCTGCCTTCTTTATAGTCGATTTCATCTCTCTTAAGTTGCCTTGCCTTCCTATTCTTAATCTCATTTTGGTGTTTGATCAAGACGTCCTCTAGAATAGCGTAATTCTTTTCTGTTGCCTCTTGCATGTTAAGATCTCTGATCTCTTTTTCTAAAAGAGATATATCAGTTTGGAGTTTGTTAACCTTACGTTCCGCACTCTCAATTAGTATATTCATAAGTGTGTTGGAATTACATGTTAGTGCCTCTTCCCATTTACCAAGAAGGTCCTCATCAAGGTCATCGTATGTGGGAAAGATTTGGGCTCTGACCACTCTTGGAATCCTGTTTAATCTTAGGTATTGTTTTAGGGTGGTTCCGTCCCACCATTTCGAATTCTCTAATCACTCAAGGAGTATATCACCAGCTACCCTCAAATTACGTTCAGGAGGGGCAAGACACTGAGAAACAGACTTAGCCCCACTGTCCCACGCACAACCAACGACTCAACATGGCTCAGACAACATACTATAGGCTTTTACAAATGTGGATGCTGTGGGGTTTGCAGATGGGCTAAACATGGTACTTTAAATTTCACTAACTTTGACAAAAAAAGATATGATATTAGACACAACATCAACTGCAATACTAGGTTTGTTGTGTATATCATTGAATGCACGTGCGGTAAACTCTATGTGGGAAGCACTATAAGACCTCTGAAGGATAGAATCAGCGAACATGTTAGAGCGCTCCACCAACAGGATGCCAGATATCCAGTAGCACTACATGCAGCAGTGTGTCCCTCACAAGGAATACAGAAAAGGTTTTCCTTTTTCAGCATTGATGTAACGCAACCAAGTGTGTGGGGTGGCAACAGGGAGCTTAGACTAAGACGCACAGAAGCCGTTTGGATCATGCGCCCACATACAGTGGAACATGGGCTAAATTGCGATCATGAAATGCAATATTTTTTAGGGGACTAATATGCCTGTGCAATGAGCTGCCCCTCACAGACATGGAGATAGCATGACAGTCGCACATCATAACAACTGTGATATTTGGGGCAGGTGTGTTTCATGAACAGATTGTATTAGTGTGCACACAATGTTACTATTCACCTTAAACTGTGGAATATAGTTCAATTTATTATTTCTCTATTTCATATTCACACGCGACAGTGGCCTTTACAATTGATGCACATCACACATCAGGCAAGTCGAATGTAGAGAATATTGCATGTATCTATGTCACAACCAATATCTGTATATCAATTTACTTCTCACGTGTGTATATCAGATGATTTTTTAGAACTTAAAGGTGCTTCTCCTGATAATCACAATACTGTAACACAAGCACCAAGTTTGTCAACCATAACAAAGTTCGCCTTCGCTGTTATTTTTCACCAATGTTTACCAAAATATTAATCGGCTTATAGAGAAGCCGCTCTCTTTGTTTACTTTACTACAATATGAACAGCAAGAGTGTCAGATGATTATTCTGAACCTAAATGTGGCGATCCTGATAATCACTATACTGTAATACAGGCACCAAGAATGTTAACCATAACGAGTATTGCATTGCAATTTGAAGTCACGTATATATATCAGAATATTAATCGGCACATAGTTAAGCTGCATACTTTTATACTATACGGCAATACGAGCAGCGAGAATGTCAATATCCTTTGCCTTTTGCTTTTCAAGAGACGCAACATCTGTTGCTAGCTAAACGTGAGACTTTTGAGACCACTTTTAACTCACATTCTCAATTAGGAATATCGCGCCCTTGAGAATTTTTTCGTAACACATTCTACTAGCACTCTTTTCTCCGAAACAGTAACTCAAACAACTAAATAAATAATATCAGTCACAATATGCAAGGTGATTAGGGTTTCCACCTTAAGAGTGTGATGTCACCATATACAGCACATGAAAACTTCTACGAATTATGTATCACCGAGATTGTTTGTATCCTTCCCAGCCCTGAGGAAGTCGCGGAATTATTTTCCACATGCGACGAAACACTTGTTGGCTGGTTTCTATTTTACCCTAATGAAAATGGAATAAAAGACAAAGCAACTTACTACCTACAAGAACATTGACCATTGTTTCTAATTCACTAGGATTGTGTGAATACATACACACTGTTATATTACTTTTATGTGTGCCTAGGTTTATGTTGAACTTTGTAATTGTGTAGGATTTTCCTACTCAAAATTGAGGGGTTATAGGGCTTATCCCCTTACCTGGTTGCACCATATACTTCTGTGCTCACTGACACATACGTATACTAGCAGAGCGCCACATTTCCTCAGTTACTAAAAACCCTCCATCCCAGAACTACTCATAAGTCTTCAGGAAAGGCAGCCACAACGCGGATAGTCAAACTTTAAAAGGGTCACTTACTAACACTATGGACAGGGACAAAGCTGCAGAAGAGCTTTTTGAGAACTTAGCAAAAGGCATGTCCACCAGTACTGCCTCTACGAGTCGAAACCCTCACGCAAAGAGGGGACTTAGAGACAAATTTATTAAGTTGGAAAGACTTAAAAAATTAGAGAATCCGAAATGGTGGGACGGAACCACCCTAAACCAATACCTAAGATTAAACAGGATTCCAAGAGTGGTCAGAGCCCAAATCTTTCCCACATACGATGACCTTGATGAGGACCTTCTTGGTAAATGGGAAGAGGCACTAACATGTAATTCCAACACACTTATGAATATACTAATTGAGAGTCCGGAATGTAAGGTTAACAAACTCCAAACTGATATATCTCTTTTAGAAAAAGAGATCAGAGATCTTAACATGCAAGAGGCAACAGAAAAGAATTACGCTATTCTAGAGGACGTCTTGATCAAACACCAAAATGAGATTAAGAATAGGAAGGCAAGGCAACTTAAGAGAGATGAAATCGACTATAAAGAAGGCAGAGTGTTTACGTACGCCAAGATATATGATCAGTTGGTTCGCAGTGGCCAATAAGGGGATAGATCCATTAGACCAGGGACTACATCCATTTCTTTCAGTTACACCTCACTTAGTGCTCCCTTCACCAGCGAAAGTGAGGCTGAAAACTCAGAGGGGGCGGGACAAAGCAAATCTTCTTCTTTTTTAAGGGAGGTTCAAAGAATAAGAAAAGGGAACAGAACACCATTAACACGAGTAGGACCAGACTTAAAACCCGCAGAGGCAAGAGATCAGGAAAAAGAGGAATACAGAAAGAAGTTGAGATCAGGAGATGCGAGGAACAAATAGGAGTTCAGGATAGAGAGGTCCAAGTTATCAACCTATCCTCTAAACCATTAACATCAGATATGGTCTCTCTTCTAAGTAAGGGACTAAGCTTTAATCCACATGTACCAGGAGATATTTACAGATTTAATATTGACCTTTTAAAATTTATCAGGGGTCTTAAACTCAAGAAACATTTTTCCTGTAACCAATCTATGAATAAAAACACTAAAAACATCCCTAACGACTGTGAGTCTAATGTACTAACCATACATGACATTCAGGCAACACAATTGCTTCTCTCACTTACGCACAACCAACGACTCAACATGGCTCAGACAACATAATATAGGCTTTTACAAATGTGGATGCTGTGGGGTTTTCAGATGGGCCAAACATGGTACTTTAAATTTCACTAACTTTGACAAAAAAAGATATGATATTAGACACAACATCAACTGCAATACTAGGTTTGTTGTGTATATCATTGAATGCACGTGCGGTAAACTCTATGTGGGAAGCACTATAAGACCTCTGAAGGATAGAATCAGTGAACATGTTAGAGCGCTCCACCAACAGGATGCCAGATATCCAGTAGCACTACATGCAGCGGTGTGTCCCTCACAAGGAATACAGAAAAGGTTTTCCTTTTTCGGCATTGATGTAACGCAACCAAGTGTGCGGGGTGGCACAGGGGGCTTAGACTAAGACGCACAGAAGCCGTTTGGATCATGCGCCCACATACAGTGGAACATGGGCTAAATTGCGATCATGAAATGCAATATTTTTTAGGGGACTATTATGCCTGTGCAATGAGCTGCCCCTCACAGACATGGAGATAACATGACAGTCGCACATCATAACAACTGTGATATTTGTGGCAGGTGTGTTTCATGAACAGATTGTATTAGTGTGCACACAATGTTACTATTCACCTAAAACTTTGGAATATAGTTCGATTTAATATTTCTCTATTTCATATACACACGCGACAGTGGCCTTTACAATTGATGCACATCACACATCAGGCAAGTCGAATATAGAGAATATTGCATGTATCTATGTCACAACCAATATCTGTATATCAATTTACTTCTCACGTGTGTATATCAGATGATTTTTTAGAACTTAAAGGTGCTTCTCCTGATAATCACTATACTGTAACACGAGCACCAAGTTTGTCAACCATAACAAAGTTCGCCTTCGCTGTTATTTTTCACGAATGTTTACCAAAATATTAATCGGCTTATAGAGAAGCCGCTCTCTTTGTTTACTTTACTACAATATGAACAGCAAGAGTGTCAGATGATTATTCTGAACCTAAATGTGGCGCTCCTGATAATCATTATACTGTTCTACAGGCACCAAGAATGTTAACCATAACGAGTATTGCATTGCAATTTGAAGTCACGTATATATATCAGAATATTAATCGGCACATAGTTAAGCCGCATACTTTTATACTATACGGCAAAACGAGCAGCGAGAATGTCAATATCCTTTGCCTTTTGCTTTTCAAGAGACGCAACATCTGTTGCCCGCTAAACGTGAGACTTTTGAGACCACTTTTAACTCACATTCTCAATTAGGAATATCGCGCCCTTGAGAATTTTTTCGTAACACATTCTACTGGCACTCTTTTCTCCGAAACAGTAACTCAAACTACTAAATAAATAATATGACCTTTCTAACACATGCTTTTATTCTCAAGTATTGTTCATCACATTGAACAATAAAGTTAACACTCCAATCAAGGTTAGATTTTCGCTCTAGTCTTTTCACCCCAGCCGGAAGCTTAAATACCACTTCCGGTTTTGTGTTCACGTGTCCACACCCGGAACACAGTGAACTGCCGTGAGAATTCTGAGCGCACACTCCATCGGTAAGGATGATGTCCCGATTCACAATTACTGGCCCGTGTTGATAATTCACCTTAATTTCATAATGCAATCCAACTTTGAAGCACTGAAATGAGATCTGGTTTTTAGATCTCTTTCTTGTACCCGACCGCATCTCTAACCTGAAGAGACTCACGGCAGCCCCAATCTTTGAATCACCGACATTACGGTAAATATCCTGTTCCTGGTAACGGATCCTTTTAACAATATCACTTGTTCTGAAATCCTTCCTTTTTAGTTAGTTAAATCTTTGCTGCTATTTGTCGTTTCAAACTCAGGTGGTTTCTGCCGATACAGTCCACCACTCTAGGACTTCTTTTGGCCAGCCGGGTTGGAATTATCACCGGCGCAGCGGTGAGCGCTCAAAAAATTATTATTTTATTTTTCCTCTCTTCACCATAACATGATTTGCACCTCTTTACGTCACTTATATTTATTATTTTCGTGGTCCTCTCCCCCCTTTCTCCGTTTACGTTTTCAGACTATCAAGATTCTTTGTCAACCATACAGGTAGAATGCTATTTTGCCTCTTATATAATTTTGACAACCATGTTATGTCTTCATATTATGTAGCATTCAGGTTCTAACTGTACTATCTACCGACATGTCTCCGTTTTGACTAGTAATGTTTAGGCACGTAATTATTCACTTCACAGGTTATGTTAGAACAAACATTTACACTCAATTGTATTACCAACTACCGTTTTATCAGTCACAATATGCAAGGTGATTAGGGTTTCCACCATAAGAGTGTGATGTCACCATATACAGCACATGAAAATTTCTACGAATTATGTATCACCGAGATTCTTTGTATCCTTCCCAGCCCTGAGGAAGTCGCGGAATTATTTTCCACATGCAACGAAAGAAGTGTTGGCTGGTTTCTATTTTACCCTAATGAAAATGGAATAAAAGACAAAGCAACTTACTACCTACAAGAACATTGACCATTGTTTCTAATTCACTAGGATTGTGTGAATACATACACACTGTTATATTACTTTTATGTGTGCCTAGGTTTATGTTGAACAACATTGTAAAGTAGCGTGTGCATGGCCAGGTTCTGGTCCACCTTCACCACTCCACCGAATGTGATTAAGACATTCAAATTCACACAGATGAGTCATGTCCATGATCAAGCAAGTATGAAAGTATGGATGCATGTGGGGGCAGTGATTCCAAACAACGGTGGTCCCTGGGAACTGATTTCAATGCGCATGTATGTCCGTGACCCAGATAGGCAGTGAGATGCCTGTGAATGTGTGAACTAGCTCTGGCCTCATTGCTCCAAAACAACAATATCGCTATTTCCAAACTTAGCCCCACGTCAATGTATGAAATAAGGCTGTGTGTCACAAAGGCAAAGTCAAAGTTATGTGGAAGCCACAGCTCGGAGCAATGAGTGTGGAGCGCTTGGACTCCTGGGATGGTCGGTGCGTAAGTGTGAAGGTTATACCATGCAAGTGAACTACGAGCAAGGACTTCTGTGTGTGGGGTGTGTATACGTTGGTCTCTGGTTAGCGCTGTGCGTAGTGTGGGAGCCGTCAGCAGCTGCTATGGTATCGCTCAAGGGGTGCCGGGCGCATGCATTCCCAAGGTCGGAGGTGCAGATGTGCTACCGCCTTCTAGTTCAGACAGAGGGGCTGTCATCCACAATGTTAGTTTGTCATCTGCTTGCATTCTGGAAATGTGATGCAGATTGGGGTGGTGTCACTGCTTCGCCTTCCGGCATGGTTGAACCCTTACCAGCCATGTATGTGCCCTCACGGTCAGTGTTGCATGCTCTGATGTAGCAGTGTTGTTTTGCTGCAGTCTGACAGTGATGGGTGCAGGTAGCTGTGAGGAGGCGGTTGACCACTCACCTTGCACCTATTAGCTGGCACTGATCACTACTCTTGATGGATGACGTCCGTGTACACATGTGACCTGTACATGGCACATTTGACCAGGGGACACCTTGGTGTGTTCCTCGCAAGGTGGACCTGCTGGCTTCTAGGCTGGTGTGCATCTCCCAATGTTGCTGAGGTGTCCACTGTGCCCACATCCCCCTTACGGCCATGTTGTTCATGTTGTGGGACTCAACACACAGGGTGTATATTTGCATCAGGCAGGTACATCTCTGACCACAAATGGCACCCTGTTTTCTTTTCCTGAACACCAATGACGGCCTTCATGTCATGTTCATGTACACGTGGGACGCTGATGAGTGGCATGACGTACTACATGTGACACCCTGATATGGCATATCGAATACGTGACACCCTAAACAGCCTCTCGGTACAGAGGTGACATACACACCATCTCTTCTTGCAACATATGCGAATGTTAGCACTCAATGTTGCACTTACACCCGTCAGAGTAATGTGCTAATGCAGAGGACTGACATGCACACGGGGAATGTGTGTTGCTAAGATTTTTTTGCACATGCTGGTCTTGTGGTCATCTTGTACTGTGCCATGATTGCGGTGGACAGTCACAATGTGACGTGCTCATGCGAAGAAATTGTTGATGATTGTGTTCCTTCAGGCTATTCCTGCTGCGGCTGCAATGGGTGTGGTCCACCTGCATCATCTTCCTCATCATCGTCCGGTGCTTCTGGGACTTGGATCCATGGGGCATTGGTGCGTACACATATGTTGTGCAATACACAACATGCAGTGATCATCTTGCACACTATTTCTGGGCTGTACAAGAGTCTTCCACCGGTGATGTCCAGGCACCTGAAACGTGATTTCAACACGCCAAATGTGCGTTCAACAATGCCGCTGGTGCGTTTGTGGGCCACATTGTACTGCCTCTGGGCCGGGGTGTTCGGGTCTCGGAGGGGTGTCATCATCCACGGGCAGAGTGCATATCCTTGATCACCTGTGAGAGGTAAGTGAGATTAGTGTTAACTGGTGGTTCTGCATGCTGTGTTGGCAGACATACAAGTTTCGTGGTGTGTGATTTGTGCGACCTTGGGATTCATGTTAGCCATGTATTGCTGCCGGCAAATGTGGTAGGACAATGTGTATTACGTAGCCTCACAGCTGCTCCTCCCTCCCACTGAGCCTATTTACTTGTGTGTGCTGCGTGGTTGCATCACTTGTACTCCTACGGCACACCATTGTCATGCCTGTCGGCGCATGACCGCAAGACTGACAGCAAGCCTGTGATGTTGGCCGTTGAAGGTGGGCTGCCACGTGTGTGTAGGCCTATGGTAATGATAGGGCGGACACAGATGTGGAGTTCTGGCCTGGCTGAACTCGCGCTGATATTGAGGCTAGGCCTTCGGTTCAGGCTGCGGCAATGTAGATACACACACAACAGTTGGTATGTATGAGCCGAGACCCCGAGCGGTCTCGCGCTCCTTTATTAATCCATTCGGGCGAGGCCGCCCTCCTGGTGCATGCTACATTGCAACATTGTCGATTACAGGCCGGGTGGCGCAGACACTACTACGGAGACACACGCCATAGTCAATCAATCAATCAAAACGAGCTTTATTCGATTTTAAACATTAAATACATAAAAGCAGGCAGTTAAAACATATCATCACACATCATAAAAATTACATTAAGACACGTTAGCTAAATAAAATTTCATAAAAAAATTCATTTAACAGTAACTATTTTTTACATCCGGGGAATAAAATGTATTATGCTGTACTTAATTTACATCATCTCATGTCTATGTTTCTCTCATATATTTTACAACTGACATTCAAATATTTAGAGATTTTCTGGCTCTATATACACTTTTTAAGAAACCTACCATAGATCCAATACAATAATAATTTCCCAACATCTGCAAATACAAAAAAGCAGGGCGACATTGTCTCCATCCCCCCTGTTTTAATAACGGTAGTACCCATCTTCGCCTTTCATCCTTGTAAAATTTGCAGAATAGGATTACGTGAATAGTCGTTTGTGATGAAATATTATCACAGGGACATCGACAAAGTTCCCTTGACCAATTGTTAATGTCTGGATGGCTAATCAAACGGTGGAAAGTCCCAAATCTAAAACGCGTTAACATATACCTATCATATCCCCCCAATATGCATGTCAAGTATGGTTGAATGTTATATGTTATAATAATTAATTGATGTTCAACCACCGTAGGTTTATTCATTTCCAGAGTTAACCTATTTTCTTCCAGGTGGGTCATACAAATTTTTTTAAGTTCCTTCCGGTTAATACAATTCATATTTTCAGGTAGGGAGAAATACTCTGGACGCCCGATATCCTGCATAAAATTTCTTACATACTTCAACCAGGGAATCTTGCTGGCGTTGTCTAATTTCATTGCATCAGTTATTATTTCCCTATTTAAACCAGTGCTAACAGAGGTCCAAATTCTGTGCCAGAGCAGCACCGGTTGCACCTTAATAAGATCAGAAATATATGTTACTCCTAATTCGCTATGGCAATTAAAAACTGGAGCACTGGCCGGGACGGAGACACACGCCATAGTCACTTTTGTGGCCATGCCAGAACTGAACCATGCCCAGAGCCCAGAACTGAACCACGCCCAGAGCCCCGGGCCATTTCTCCGCACTCCTCACACGCGTGTGCCACCGCCGCAGCGCTGGGATGTTGTGCGCTTCGGAGTACACCTCCAGACGATCTACCCAGGCTTCCCAACGGCCTGCCTGGGATGGGGGTGGCCCCGTGACTGTGAAGGGCTCCAGTGGCGTTACAGAGGACATGCTGTTGGCTACTGGAGGCGGACTTGTGGGGTAGCCCCTCGGGACAATGACTTGCGGTGCACTGAGTTCAGCCCACCGGAAGAGCTGAGTGGGTGTGCAGTCTGCGATGATGCAGCAGGCCTGGTGGCTGGACGGTGACTTGTGGTGCACTGAGTTAGTGGCACCTGAGGCCCTGCGTCCAGCACGGGCCAACCGCCACGTGGCGATGACTTGCGGTGCACTGAGGTAGGCCCACCGGAAGAGCTGAGCGGGTGTGCATCATGCTATAATGCTGGAGGCTGGACGGTGACTTGTGGTGCACTGAATTCGGCCCACCGGAAGAGCTGAGCGGGTGTGCAGCCTGCGATGATGCAGCAGTCCTGGAGGGGTGAACTGGAAAGGATGTGTCTGTTACTTGCTGTACCGCAGTGTGGTCAGAAGGCAGCAGTAGACAACTTGCAACTCCGCGGTGCGGTGCCGCTGGGTGCGCTGGGGGCCTGTTGCGCAGAATCCAGCGATCGGCTGAGGAGGTTGCCAAGCTCGCGGAGCCTGGCCTTGGAAATTGCACCGGCACTTGGTGGGCCCTCTTGGAGAGACGCCGGTGGCGGCAGGTGAGCAGTGAGGCCTGGGTGCGCAGGGGCGGGCATTCACCGCTGGGCGCAGGTCGGGTCTGGGGATCAGCGGGCTGGGGTGCGGCAGGCGCACAGGATCACGCAGGCACCACCGGTCACGACGGCGGCCTCGTGGCAGGGTGAGGTACGCCGCCCTGGAAGACACGCCAGCAAAAGAATGATGGATTTAACCCAGATCCTTGTGACTGGGGGTGAATGTTTGCATTGTCCAGCATTCCGTCCATCAATTGTTTCTTTTGCATTTGTCGCCCTAAGTGGGAAGGGTATGCCCAGACGTGGGTCCCGTGCTCACTACACCACTGGATTCAAGCTAGCCTGGCTGAAGAAGGGTGATGCCCAGAAACCGGTCCCAGGATGCTTGTTTCCGGTCCAGTGAGGACCTGGCTTGGCAGTTCGGGCTGGACTGTTCCCACAAGGAACAGGGTCAAGACTGATTTGCATACGGCTGGGTCCAAAATGGGGTGGTGTGGTGAGCAAAAGAATGATGGATTTAACCCAGATCCTTGTGACTGGGGGTGAATGTTTGCATTGTCCAGCATTCCGTCCATCAATTGTTTCTTTTGCATTTGGCGCCCTGGAAGACACGCCACTACAGGCAATGACGAGATGTGCGCCGGGTGGCGTGGGACGTAGCCACCTCGTCGACGGTGTGACTTTGCCCGTTGTAGGTGGTCAGCCACGTGTGTGTAGGCCTATGGTCAGGATATGGCGGACACAGAGCCACACGCAGTAGTTACTTCGGTGGCCGTCCCGGAAGTGAACCACTCCCTGAGCCCCGGCCTATTTAGTCACTCCCCTACGCTGGACTGGCGTGCGCCGGCCCTGCCCACTACGCTTACGCTTACAGGGGGGCCGACATGGCTACTTGTCCAAGGTGTTCCCCACTGCCTGTGATGGCATGGTTGCGTCCACTGTCCACGACACTACAGACTCCAGCAGTATGTGTCCACATGGACATGTCTGTGCTCTGCATACTCAAGACTGTCCAGCACTGCCACACTTGGCATTGTGTACATTGCTATTCATAGGTCCATTACCTCCTTCGCACAATCGTGGTTCCCACCTCTCCCCACATTCTGCATATGTGTGGCAGAGGGGCTATGCCTTAGTGTATGGTTTGTCCACATTTCTGGCCTCTCTTACCACGGTTACTTGTGTTGTCGTGTCTGGCAGGTGTGCATGTTGGTTGGCATGTTGAATGTGATTTTGTTACGTGTCCATTCCCACAGTTGTGCGTTGTGTGATTGTGGAATTGAGGTGTGCGGTGTGTTCCGTTGGTACTTACCAACGAGCAGTCCATTTCCATAGGTGCCATCCTGAAAGCGCTTGTTGATGATGGACTGTCAGAAGATGTATGAATCATGCACACTGCCTGGGAAGTTGGCGACGACATTGGTGAACAGTCCCCGGTGGTCCACTATTGCCTGCACATTGATGGAATGCGTGTGCTTCCTGTTGCGGTAATTGTGTGCAGTGTCGGCAGGGGGCACAAGTAGGACATGTCTGCAGTCGATTGCCCCCAACACGTGCGGGAATCCAGCTATGGCGTAGAAGCCTTGCTTGGTCTCCAGCTGTTCCTGCGCAGTGTGGGGGAAGTGAAGGTGCTGGGGTATGAAGCTGATGATGGCATCCAAGACAGGTGTGAGGAACTTTGATAGGGCTGGCTGTGAGACTCCTCTGACTCTGGCAGTTGTTGGTTGGAAGGTACCAGAGGCCAACAGGTGCAGCACAGCCAGCAGCTTTGTCTGCGGAGGGAGGTTGGTTGTCCGCTGTGTTGGTACCGTCAGCCTGTGGGCAATGTGGGTCATGATACGGAGGATGGTTGTCCTTTTGAGCCTGTAGTGGGCAATGACATCCTCTGGCGTTAAGTCTCTGAGGCTGATGCGTTTTCGGAAGGTCAGCTGTCTTCTTCTGCGCTGCCTCAGTGGTGGTCCGGGGGGGTGGTCCTGGGGGTGGGGGTGGTCCTGGGTGTGGTGGCAGTGGGTGTTGTGGCCCTCTTGGGTCTCCAAGCTGCATGATTAGTCGCTCCATGACATGTGTTGGTCTTCAGATGTGGCTCTGGCCTCGGCTCCCTTTCATGCTGCAGGTTGTCGTCCTGCTTTACACCAGTAAAAGGCAGGTGTTAAATCCCTGCTGCTAACGCGCCTTATCGCCTGTTTTTGGGTCGCATCGCAGATCTGGCTGGTCGTTGAGAATATCGCGGAGTGGTGTTTTCGTGTGTTTTTGCACAGGAACGCCTTTTCTACATATCATTAGTGTTAGTTGTCGCTCTCATCCGTGGCAATGTTTTTTGCGCCAGCTATCGCTCGAAAACTGGCGATATCGTCAGTTTGCACCAGCTTGAGAATAGGGCGATAAATCTATCGCCACTTTTGCGGCGCTAAAGTGCTGATAAATTGACGATAAGTCCTTGAGAATATGCCCCTTTGTCCTTTTCTATCTCGGCATGGATGGCACTGTCCTAATCCTATGCTTAAAGACTTTGATAGAAAAGCAGACATTTGAGGTGAGCAGATCTAGAGTGTCGCTGGTGTTGAGAGTGCTCAATACAGGAGCTGCTTTCCACCTAAACTTGAGAACTACCCAGAGTTCTCTGCTTCTTTTTTGCATAATTTATGCGTCACTCTATGCCTGAAAGGGTATTGTTTTGACTTATACTGGGTGCTCCCTTGTGTCTGGATGTAGCTATACCTCTCTGAAAAGCTCTAATTTCAATGAGACACTGTGTTGGTGGTTGCTTTTACTCATTTCAGGTTGGCTTGGTTGGTATTTTACCAATTCAAAGCTGTAATATTGTGCCTGGAGTGATAAATGGCTTTTGTCATTTTACAGCTCGCCGTGGACAGCACTGTGCTAGTCCTATGCTTAAAGACTTTGGGGCATATTCTCAAGAACTTATTGCCGAGTTAGCGGCACTTTATTGCAGGCAAAGTGGCGATAAATTTATCGCACCATTCACAAGCAGGTGCTAACAGTCGACATCACCAGTTTTCCTGCGAAAGCAGCATCAAAAAACATCGCCACAAATGATACCGGCAACTAACGCTAATGATATGCAGAGTAGGCGTTCCCGTGCAAAAAGCCGCGGAAACACCACTGCGCAACATTCTCAACGACCAGCCAGATCGGCGATAAGAATCAAAAACATGCAATAAGGCCCGTTAGCAGCAGGGATTTAACACCTGCTCCTACCTGGTGCTAAGTCGGACGACAACCTGCACCATAAAAGGGAGCCCAGCCCACAGCCACAACAGAAGAACAACAGATGCCATGGAGCTACTGATCATGCAGCTCGGAGCCCCAAGAGGGCCACAACACCCACCGCCACCACCGCCAGGACCCCCACCCCCCCAGGACACCTCCCGGACTACCACAGAGGCAGCGCAGACAAAGACACCGGACCTTCCGAAAATGCACCAGTCTCGGAGACTTAACGCCAGAGGAAGTCATTGCCCACTAGAGGCTCAAAAGGACAACCATCCTCCGCATCCTGACCCACATTGCCCACAGGCTGACGGTACCAACACAGCGGAAAACCAACATCCCTCCGCAGACAAAGCTGCTGGCCGTGCTGCACCTGTTGGCCTCTGGGACCTTCCAACCAACAACTGCCAGAGTCGGAGGAGTCTCACAGCCAGCCCTGTAGAAGTTCCTCACACCTGTCTTGGATGCCATCATCAGCTTGGTACCCCAGCAACTTTACTTCCCACACACTGCGCAGGAACAGCTGGAGATCAAGCAAGGCTTCTATGCCATAGCTGGCTTTCCGCACGTGTTGGGGCAATCGACTGCACACATGTACTCCTCGTGCCCCCTGCCGCCACTGCACACAATTACCGCAACAGGAAACAGACGCATTCCATCAATGTGCAGGCAATAGTGGACCACCGGGGACTCTTCACCAATGTCGTCGCCAACTACCCAGGCAGTGTGCATGATTTCTTCATCTTCCGACAGTCCATCATCAACCAGCGCTTTCAGGATGGCACCTATGGAAATGCACTGCTTGTCGGTAAGTAACAACTGAACACACCACACACCTCAACTCCACCAACATACAACTCACAACTCTGGGAATGCACACGTCACAAAATCACATACAACATGACCACCAACATCCCCACATTCCAGACACGACAACACAACTTACTGTGGCAACCTGGGCTAGCCATCTACACAAGCCATCAAAGGCATGGCACCTCAGCCACACAATAGCAGAATGTGGGGAGAGGCGGGAACCAGGCATGTGCGAAGGATGCAAGTGACCCATGAATGTGAATGTACACAATGTCAAGTGTGGCATGGATGTGCTGGACAGACTTGAGTATGCAGACCACAGACATTTCCATGTCGACATACACTGCTGGTGTCTGCAGTGTACTGGACAGTGGACGCAACCATGTTACCGCAGCCAGTGGGGAAGAATGCGGAAATGTAGCTTGTTACTTCCCCCCCCTGTGAGCGGAGTGGGCTATCTGTGACTGGGGGTGAATGTTTTGCCAATGTGCAACATTCCGTCCATCATCTTGTGTGTTTTGCTGTTCGCCCTATGTGGGAAGGGTATGCCCAGACGTGGGTCCCGTGCTCACTACGCCACTGGAGTCAAGCTATCCTGGCTGATGACGGCTGATAGCCAGAAACCGGTCCTAGGATGCTTGATTCCGGTCCAGGGAAGACATGGCTTGGCAGTTCGGGCTGGACTGTTCCCATGAGGCCCAGGGTCAAGACTGATTTGCATATGGCCATGTCTGAACTGGGGTGGCGTGGTGAGCAAAATAATGATGGATAAAACCCAGATCTGTGACTGGGGGTGAATGTTTTGCCAATGTGCAACATTCCGTCCATCATCTTGTGTGTTTTGCTGTTCGCCCTATGTGGGAAGGGTATGCCCAGACGTGGGTCCCGTGCTCACTACGCCACTGGAGTCAAGCTATCCTGGCTGATGACGGCTGATAGCCAGAAACCGGTCCAGGGAAGACATGGCTTGGCAGTTCGGGCTGGACTGTTCCCATGAGGCCCAGGGTCAAGACTGATTTGCATATGGCCATGTCTGAACTGGGGTGGCGTGGTGAGCAAAATAATGATGGATTAAACCCAGATCTGTGACTGGGGGTGAATGTTTTGCCAATGTGCAACATTCCGTCCATCATCTTGTGTGTTTTGCTGGCCCGGTGTACGCCAGGCCAGCATAGGGGTGTGAATAAAAAGCCTGTTACTCTGGGCGTGGTTCTCTTCCGGAATGGCCAACGTGTCTGCCAGGGCAGCGCCTCTCACCCCACCACGAGGCCAACGGCGTGAGCGGCGGTCCCTGCGATCCTGTGCGCCTGCTGCACCCGAGGCCGCTGGTCCCAAGACCCGTCTTGCCCGCCCCAGCGCACCCAGGCCTCACTGCTCACCTGCCGACACCGGCGTGTGTCAAAGAGGGCCCACCATGTGCCGGTGCAAGCTCCAAGCCCGAGGCCCGCGACCATGGCAGCCTCCTCAGACCATCACGGCCTCCGCGTCACAGGTCCCCAATACACCTTTCTCATTGACGTACTCCACCGCTGCCTCCGGCCTACACTGCGGTCCAGTAGGTCACACATTTGGAACTGAGTCTTGATTATACAATGGCAGAGTACATATGTTTATGGCAGATTTTATATCACCATACTCCCTTCGATGTGGTGCCACCAACTCTGTGCATAGCATTCCAACAACACGTGTCTGTGGGCCCTTGCTGACTACTGCCTTCGGCCTACTCTGCGGCCCAGCACCGCGGGGTCACCTGTGTACTGCCTATACTGCGGTCCAGCAGGCCTCACACCAATCCAATCCAGTCCGGACCAGGCAGGGCACGGCATTGTCGCAGGCTGCACACACGCTCAGCTCTGGTGCTTCTACCTCCGTCAACCACAAATCATCGCGACATGGCATTCCAACGTCGTGTGCGAGAGTACCAGGAGGAGCTGCCTGAACAGCGGTTGGCCCGCTCTGACCGCTGCCTCCGGCCTACACTGCGGTCAAGTAGGTCACACATTTGGAACTGAGTCTTGATTTATTAATGGCAGAGTTTATATCATTGTACGCAAGGAGAGGAGTAAGAGGAAGACGCGGTTCAGTCCGGATGAAAAAAGGATCCTCGTTACGGAGGTGACCGAACACTACCAACAACTGCTCTGGTGCCACTAACTCTGTGCATCGCAAGCCAAGGACACGTGGCTGGGGTCCCCTGCTGACTGCTGCCTCCGGCCTACACTACGGTCAAGTAGGTAACACATTTGGAACTGAGTCTTGATTTATTAATGGCAGCGTTTATACCATTGTACAGGCCTCATTGCAGACTGCATCCCCTTTCAGCTCTGGTGTCACTGACTCCATGCCCCGAAATTCATGGACACTCTCTGGTTGAACTTTGGTGGCGTCTGAGTCTATGGCCTGGGGGTTGTCTTCATCATCATGTAGCTGATACTGACTTAGTGTCAAAAATGAGTCTGTAGCATTCATCTCCTCCATATTGCCTGTGTCTGCTTGGTACTGCCCTCTGTATCATGCCCTGGAAGATCACCTTCCACTGTCCCCCAAAACCCTCTGCGACATTCACCTTAGACATCGACGAGGACCCGCTCAGCTCTCGTGGCCCTACCTCAGTGCACCGGTAGTCACCGTCCCATGGCGGTGTTCCATGTGCCGGCCGCTGTGCATCCGGGGCCACTAACTCCGTGCAGCTCAAGTCATGGACCCTTGCTGTTTGGACTGTGAACTTCTGATTGTCTGATCACTGTTGTAGTTGTTGCCAGCACCAACCACTCCTTGAGGGCTGGCTCACACTCACCCCACAACCATCCAGCACAGGCGTCACTGGACATGTGACCCTGGCAATAAAAGGGGCCGGGCGCACGTGCCCGTAGCCAGTTCCACAAACTATCTAAGTGTGTCTGTGTCGTCATTGTGTATGCATGAGGGCCCCGGGCCCTACCACATTGCATTGTGCTGTGTACAGCGGACGCAACCATGTCACCTCAGGCAGTGGGTGAGACCTGGGACATGTAGCTGTGTCGTACCCCCCTGTAGACGTTGCCGGAGTGGGCTGGCGTACGACAGTCCAGCGTAGGGGTGTGGATAATCACCCCGGGGCTCTGGGCGTGGTTACGTGTTGGGCTTGCCAATGAAGTACCTAATGCATGTGTCTCTGTTGTAGTGTCGGCGCCACCCGTCCCGCAATTGACAAAGTTGCAATGTAACATGCCCCCAGAGTGCGGGGTCGGCCGAAGGGATAAATGGATGAGCGCAAGCCCGCTCGGGGTCCGGGATCATACATGCCAACTGTTGTGTGTGTATCGCTATTACCGCAGCATAAGCCAAAGGTCTTGCCTCGACCGCATCGCGAGTTCAGCCAGCCATGAACTCTACATCTGTGTCCGCCCTATCCTTACCATAGGCCTACACACACGTGGCCGCACACCTTCAAAGCACAACATCACAGTGTCGTTGTCAGGCTTGTGGACATGCGCAGACAGGCATGACAATGGTGTGCCGTAGGAGTGCAAGTGATGCAACCGCGCAGCGCACACAAGTAAATAGGCTCTGGGGAGGGAGGAGCAGCAGTGAGGCTACGTAATACACATTGATGGTGCTCATTTGCTACAAGCAGTACATGTCAAACAGGAATCACTATGACACACATATCACACGCCAATCAACTAGTGAGCCTGCCAACACATCATGCAGAACCAACTATTGACTCATGTCTCTCTGCACTATCACAGGTGATCAAGGATATGCACTCTGCCCTTGGATGATGACACCCCTCCGAGCCCCGAACACACAGGCCCAGAGGCAGTACAATTGGGCCCACAAACGCACCAGGGGCATTGTGGAACGCACATTTGGTGTGTTGAAGTCACGTTTCAGGTACCTGGACATCACAGGTGGGAGGCTCCTGTACAGCCCAGACATCGTGTGCAAGATGATCGTTGCATGTTGTGTGTTGCACAACATATGTGTGCGCACCAATGCCAGATGCACCGGACGATGATGAGGAAGATGAGGCAGGTGGACCACATCCCACTGCAGCTGCAGCAGGAATAGCCCGTAGGAACAACATCATTGACAATTTCTTCACATGAGGACGTCACATTGTGACAGTCCTTAGCAATCATGAGACAGTACAAAATGACCACAGGCACAGCATGTGCAGATAAATTCATTTCAACACACATTCCCTGAGTTTCTGTATGTGTGCTGCAGTGTGGCACGGGGATCAGGGACATGATCCAGAGTCATTGTGGGTGTGCAGTGTGCTCTACTTAATTGTGCATGTGTGCCATTGTGCCCATCTCCCCCAGTCCCCCCAGTCCCTGGTCGGTACTCACCCTGTTGATGTTGTGTCAGGTCATGTTGAGCAGTGTCCCGATCCCCGACTCCTGGCACCGTATCCCGACTGATGACTGTGGCCACCATTTTCTCAATGTCATCCAGCTCCTGGTGTGCCGCTGGTCCCCCACCTCCAATCTGCGTTGCTCCTTTCATGTTGGCATCGAGTTTCTTCCTGGTTTTGCCCTTCACATCATTCCAGCGCCTCTTGACCCTTTCCATTGTCCTCCTCGACACTCCGACTGCATTCACGTTGTTCTGCCATATTTCTGTTTGTGTTGCCGATGACACAGTGGAGGTGACGAACAGTTGTTGGTAGTGTTCTGTCACCTCCGTGACGATTATCCGGTTTTCCTGCGGACTGAACCCGTCTTCCTCTTCCTCTTCTCCTTGCCCTTCCCCGGCCCCGGTGTTCCTGGCTGGTCGTCTGTGGGGCTTGTCGGGTTCGCGTTGTCCTCTGCACTCCGTCCGGGTGCATCCTTGGTGCTATGCAGTTACATTTTTTTCTCTTTTTTTTTTCTCTGCTTTTATAGTGTATTTTCCCGCATGTCGCGTGGGATTGCAGGCCTGTTGTTGGTTATCGCTGGTTTTTGTTTTGCGATTTGGGACATCGCAACTTTTTTGGCATTCGTGTTTCGCATTTTTTCGGCGTCGCGTTAATTTTAACGCGGGCATTTGTTCCATTATCGTGAGACTATCGCATGGTGCCACCAGGTTGGGAATACTGCGTTAACACGGTGTTATTTTCCCGTGATAGACTGCAATGTGAGAAGTTGGGTTAAGCAAATTTGGCGATAGTTAACACACGTTCTTGAGAATATCCCCCTTTGTCCTTTTCTATCTCGGCATGGATGGCACTGTGCTAATCCTATGCTTAAAGACTTTGACAGAAAAGCAGACATCTGAGGTGAGCAGATCTAGAGTGTTGCTGGTGTTGAGAGTGATGAATACAGGAGCTGCTTTCCACCTGAACTTGAGAATTACCCAGAGTTCTCTGCTTCTTTTTTGCATAATTTATGCATCACTCTATGCCTGAAAGGTTATTGTTTTGACTTAGACTGGGTGCTCCCTTGTGTCTGGACAAAGCTATACTTCTCTAAAGAGCTCTAACTAGAGCGAGATTCTCTGTCGGGGGTTGCTTTTACTCATTTCTGGTTGGCTTTGTTGGTATTTTACCAATTCAAAGCTGTAATATTGTGCCTGGAGTGGTAAATGGCTTTTGTCAGTTTACAGCTTGGCGTGGACAGCACTGTTCGTTCTATGCTTAAAGACTTTGGGGGATATTCTCAAGAACGTGTGTTAATTATCGCCAAATTCGCTTAACGCAACTTCTCACATTGCAGTCTATCGTGGGAAAATAACACTGTGTTAACGCACTATTCTCAACCCGGCGGCACCATGCGATAGTCTCACGATAACGTGACAAATGCCTGTGTTAAAATTAACGTGATGCCGAAAAGCGAAACATGAAAGCAAAAAAAGTTGCGATGTCCCAAATCGCGAAAGAAAAATCAGCGATAACCAGCGACAGGCCTGCAATTCCCATGCGTCATGCGGGAAAATGCACTATAAAAGCAGAGAAAAAAAAAAGACAAAAAAATTTAACTGCGTAGCACCATGGACGCACCCGGACTGAGTGCAGAGGACAACGCGACCACACAAGCCCCACAGACGACCAGCCAGGAACCCTGGGGCCGGGGAAGGGCAAGGAGAAGAGGAAGAGGAAGACGGGGTTCAGTCCGCAGGAAAACCGGATCATCGTCACGGAGGTGACAGAACACTACCAACAACTGTTCGTCACCTCCACTGTGTCATCGGCAACACAAACGGAAATATGGCAGTCCATCGTGAACAACGTGAATGCAGTCGGAGTGTTGAGGAGGTCAATGGAGGAGGTCAAGAGGCGCTGGCATGATGTGAAAAGCCAAACCAAGCAGAAACTCGCTGCCAACCGGAAGACAGCAACGGCGACTGGAGGTGGGAGTCCTGCGCCACAGGAGGAGCTGGATGAGCTGGAGGAAATGGTGGCCACAGTCATCAGTGCGGAGACGGTGCAGGAGTTGGGGGTCAGGACACTGCTCAATATGACCTGACCCAACAGCAACAGAGTGAGAAACGACCAGGGACTGGGGGGACGGGGGGAGACGGGCACAATGGCACACATGCACAATTATGTGTAGCACACTGCACACCCACAAAGACTGTGGAACATGTCCCTGATACCCTTGGCACACTGCAGCACACATAGAAACACCAAGTAGGCCCCCGTCCACCATGTGCACAAATGCCCCCCTCCTCATCAATCTCACAACCCACCCATGCACATGTGCTGAACCCAGCAAAGCAGCGGCTCTGTGAGCCACACTGACAATGCAAGTGACACAGCATGACCAATAGCATGGCTGCAGTCAAAATACATGACGTGGTGCACGCCGCGACACTGAGATGGCCCAGTGTGGATAACATCCTCAAAGGAGCAGGTCACACCCTGACACATCCACGTGCACATACAGTCCCTGACATCAACAACACATCTGCAGACAAACAATGCACAAGAGTCCAAAATCCGGCCAAGAGCACAAATGACCCAAGTCGCCAACATCTCAGCACCGTAATACCACACAAATCAAAGGCACACCACCTCAAATGGATAAGGGGCCGCTAAATCAGAGCTGGAGGGGCCACTCTCCCACAATGCAGCACACACACATAGCAATCACAGCACATCAACATTGACGACAATGTGGTACAAAGTGCCACACCTACACCACAGAACAGAGGACACAACTGGTGCAGCATGTGCATAGAAACTGACCAACCACATCAGGCATAGCAGGAAACTGTCAGATGATAATGTACGAGTACAACCTCACATCCGTCATGTAGTCGAAATGTCCACTGTCTCCCATCAAATACCCAGCTCCTCCAAAACAGTCACAATGTACATTGTCATGCAGTTTGTATGTAAACATGTACAATGCGTGCACATACATGGAACACACTGTTAACCTGCATCTCCCCTTCACATTGCAGAGGGACAATCAAGACCTCCTGCAGAGCAGAACAGACATCTCTTCAGTGATGATGAGGAGGACCCCCTGGCCATCTGCTCCGACACCCTCCAAAGGCTCATGGATAGCCTCCGCACCCCACCTCCAGGAGCAGGGCAGCCCAGCTGCATCGAGGTGATCCCACCCCCTGCACAGACCACACAGCAGGAAGCACCCACCACCACGGCTGGCTCCCAGCACCTCACCGAAGAACACATGGCATTCCAACGCCGTCTGTCAGACTGCCAGAGGGGGCTGGCTGAACAGGTGCGGGTGGGTTTCGACCTCATGGCAGCCAAACTAGATGCCATACGTGGGTGTCTTAGTTCCATCAGGGACCACTTACAGTCCCTAACGGACACCCACAGACCGCTCCATGCCCTACAACAATCCTTGGCTGACCTCGCTGGAGCCATTACTCGGATACAAGAACTGTCTAGTCAGAGAGGCACCAGTGACAACAGCACAGAGTTGGCACAGATGCGCAGGACAATGGAGAACATGGTGCGGATGCAGGCAGGAAGGATGGCTGCCACGGCTGAACACCAGCGAGATGTAGCTGGGATCTACCTTGCTCTGCAGATTCTCATCTTGCCATTGCTGCCACAGAGTCTGTCCCAGATGACTGCTGCAGGAACTTCGACACGCATCTCCGCCCCCTGATGTGTCAGTGGCACACAGTGATGCAGCCATACCACGTCCGCCCCCTGATGTGTCAGTGGCACACAGTGATGCAGCCATAACACCACCACACACACCTGACACACCTGACACAGAAGACATATCAGAGGACGAAGATGTGGATGTTAATGACTCTGTGTCAAAAAGGAGGTTGTAGCATTCAACCCCCGCCATATGGTCTGTTTCTGCTTGGTGCAGCCCTCTGCATCATGCCCTGATACAACACCTTCCCCTGTCCCCCGGAACACTCTGCGACATTCACCTGGACCCCGACATGGACTGCCATATCTGCTCTGGTTACCAATGACACAGCAAACAGGCTGCGGACTCAACCCCTTCCTCTACCGATTAACTTGTCATCCCCTAAAGGACTCTGTTTGGACCTCCACTGGGCAACCATGTAATGTGGGGTGTGCATGGCCATGTACTGCTCCAGCTCCGACACTCCACAGGATGTGAATAAAACATTCCTAATCACACAGATGTGTTATGTCTATGTTCAATCAAGTATAACAGTATGGATGACTGTAGGGACATTGATTGCACAAAAAGGTACACCCTGGGAAATGACATCAATGCGCATGTTTGACCGTGACACACATGGCCAATTAGATGACTGTGAAGGTGTGAACTAGCTGTGGCCTCATTGATCATGAACAACAATCTCGCAACCCCCCAACGTAGCCCCACGTCCATGTATTAAATAGGGCTGTGTTTTCAAAAATGTCAAAGTCGGTAGGAGGCCTAAAGAGTCTGCTGCCTCTTGTCCCTTGCAGGCGGTGTGCCTTTGACTTCTGTGTCCATGCAGTGTTGAGACGTTACCAGTCTTGGGTGGATGTGTGTCTTGGTGGGAGTGGGGACTCTGGGGCATGGTTTGTCCACAGCTGTGTTGTTGATGTCAGGGGTTGATTGTGCAGGTGGATGTGTCAGAGTGTGACCTGCTCCTATACGGATGTGGTCCACACTCAGCCACTTCAGTGTCGTTGAGTGCACCATGTCATGGTAATCGGACTGCAGGCATGGTATTCGTCATGCAGTGTCACTTGTGTTGTCAGTGTGGCTCACGGAGCTGCAGCTTGGCTGGGTTCCGCACATGTGCATGTGTTGTATGTGAGCTGTGTGATGTGTGGGGTGGGCCCACTCTGGGCAGATGGTCGAGGGTGACGTACTTGGTGTTCCTATGTGTGCTGCAGTATGGCAAGGGGATCAGGGACATGATCCGTAGTCATTGTGGGTGTGCAGTGTGGTCTGCTTATTTGTGCATGTGTGCCATTGTGCCCATCTCCCCCATCCCCCAGTCCCTGGTTGCTACTCACCCTGTTACTGTTGTGTCCGGTCCTGTAGAGCAGTGTCCGGGCCCCCAACTCCTGCCACCGTATCCACACTGATGACTGTCGACACCATCTCCTACATCTCGTACAGCTCCTCCTGCGGTGCAGGACTCCCACCTCCAGTCTGCATTGCTGCTTTGAGGTTGTTGGCGAGTTTGCTCTTGGTTTTGCGCTTGATATCAGTCCATCGCCTCTTGACCTCGTCCATTGACCTCCTCTGCACTCCGACAGCATTCACCTTGTCCAAGATGGACTGCCATATTCCATTTCTTGTGCCCAGTGACACGGGAGAGGTGATGAACAGTTGTTGATGGTGTCCTATCACCTCCGTGACCAGGATCTGATTCTCCTGCAGACTGAACCACGGCTTCCTCTTCTTCTTGTCCTTCCCTGTCCCCGAGGGCCCTGGCTGGGACTCCGGGGGGGCTTGTGGGGTTCCGATCGTCCCCTGTGCCAGCTCCGCCTGACTCCATCATGCTTCGCTGTTGGTGTTTTTTTGTTTGGTGTTTTTTTTATCTGTTTTTGTGGTGATTTTTCCCGCCTGACGTGTGTGTGTTGCAGGCCTTGTGCGCCTTATCGCGGATTGTCTCATCGCGATTGGGCCCATCGCACCTTTTTTCGCGTTAAGGTTTGAATTTTTATCGCAGTCACGCTAGTTGTTTCGCGGACATTTTCCACGTTCGCGTGCGTTTATTGCATGGTATCGCCGTGTTGGGAATGCCACGTTGACACGGCGTTATTTTCACGCGATGACATCAATGCGCATGTTTGACCGTGACACACATGGCCAATTAGATGACTGTGAAGGTGTGAACTAGCTGTGGCCTCATTGATCATGAACAACAATCTCGCAACCCCCCAACGTAGCCCCACGTCCATGTATTAAATAGGGCTGTGTTTTCAAAAATGTCAAAGTCGGTAGGAGGCCTAAAGTAGTGTCCCACATCACATGTGACAACAGAACATCTCTTCGCATACCTACACACACTCAACTGTGTGGACACAGCCTGGTTTGATGGAACACATTGATCCACATGGCAAGAAGTTGGACACCATACTCACATTGCTGAAGACACGTAGGCGCACAGGTCTACCAGCAACTCTCCCAACCACAATGTCTGGCTCACAGAGGAGGAGCTGGCAATAGGGACCCACCCCTAAGTGAAATGCGTCAGTCAGTCCATCCCTGTGTACGGACAATGCTCATTGAGGCACACGATTTGTCATGCTAATCAACACTCATCACAGTTGAACACTAGTGAAGTTGCGTATAATTTATTAGCATGTGCGTGTCAGTACGGGCAAGACAAGGGCCACAACATGCAGACCAATGCATCATACACTAACAGGCAGCAAAGGAACATGTAGAGGTGCAAGACATGGGGAGGCACAAATGAACACCAATCATTACGGATGCCAACGGTCTCAGCCCACCTTGCCTTGCTGGACGAGTCATGTGGTGTTTGGCGAATGCTCATTGCACCGTGTCAGGGGACACCACTCACAGCCCATGGGATCTGTATAGTCCTGTACCACCGGACTGCGCTGACTGTCTGCTCTGCTGACAGTGAGCAGGTGAAGGAGTCCAACAAGGTCACATGTAGTACTACATTGCCATGTGTGTACTCTCCCTCCAGCGGTGTGTCAGGTTGAGGAACGTTGCCAGGCGCCGCTGTCCACACACCTTGCACAGGTGTGTGTCAACCCGAAGTCTTGCACGCACATGCATTCTGAGTCCAGGCGAATGCAGCCATGTCCACTGTTATGGTGGGATATGTGTCCATTTCTCCAAGATGCAAAAGGGTGTTGGGACTTGTGCTATGGGTTACAATCTTTTGTGGCTGCAGGAACGTAGTTACTCGTCCATTAAAGCGAGCGCAGCTTCATGGGCAATCAGTTCCAAGAGTACGTCGTTGTCGACTTCAACGAACATGGGGGGGAGCCAATCCATTAGCTGGTCCGGACAGATGTGCTCTGTCCATGCCGTTTCACCAATCCGCAACACAGCCCAATAGGGGAGCGCTTCGATGTGGTCACTGCACACAAGGAATTGTGCAATCTCACATGCCCAACTGCCAGCACATATGCCACATACAAAGGCATCCCATGAACGGGTATCACGGTTACACTCCTGGTCGTGGTCCAACAGGGGGCGCACACACATGTCATAATCCAGTTCAGCTACCGTTGTGTTGGATAGGCAGACATCCATGGCCCAATCGAATATGCATGATTGACAGTGGAACCAGGGCTGGATGAAGGTGACGTACGCAAGACGGAAGCTCAGACGGTAACTGATGTGCAACACTGCCAGTGGCAGGGCCCCCAAAAAATGCAGCATATGGTCACGGTACAGTTCCACGTGACAGGCGTTGTGCATGCGCCCGGGATGTTCTGACATTGCGTTGTTCGCTCACGTAGAACCGGCACTCTTCTGACCTGCGGCTGTTATGTGGATGATATGTCACAGCTCGGAGCAATGAGTCGTATGAGTGTGCAGAGTTTGGACGTATGGGTTGTCCTGTACGTAAGTGTCAAGGCCATTCCATGCAGGAGTACCTCGAGCAGGGACTTCTGTGTGTGGGGTGTGGATACGTTGATCTTTCATTAGCGCTGTGTGTAGTGTGGGAGTCGTCATCATCTGCCATGGTATCTCTCTCAGGGGGTGCATGCCGCATGCAATTCCAAGGTCGGAGGTGCAGATGTCCTTCCGCCTTCTGTATTGAGACAAAGGGGCTTTCATCACTAATGTTAGTCTGACTACTGCTTGTGTCCTGGGAATGTGATGTGGCTTTCGCGCTGCAATTGAGGCTAGGCCTTGGGCTTATGGTGCACCAAATGCGATGAACACACAAAACAGTTGGCATGTATGAGCCAAGACCCCGAGCGGCCTTGCGCTCCTTGTACAATCCCTTAGTGCGCGGACGCCCTCCGGGTGCATGCAACATTGCAACATTGTCGATTGCGGGCCGTGTGGCGCAGACACAGCAACAGAGACACACGCATCAGTTGGTTTCCTGTGCAGCCCAGATATGAACCATGCACAGAAGCCAGGGATATTTGTTCACACCCCTTCGCTGGCCTGGCGTATGCCGAGCCAGCCCACTCGGCTTACGTATAAAGGGGTGGACGACAACGCAACGTGTCCCAGTTCTTCCCCACTGCCTGAGGTGACATGGCTGCGTCCGCCTGCCATATGACGAGACTCAATCATATAGGGTCCATGACTTGCGTTGCACGGAGTCGGTGGCACCGGTCACACTGCGGCCGGCACGGACCTACCACCACGGGACGGTGACTTTCTGTGCACTGAGGTGGGGGCACCTGAAGTGCTGAGCGGGTGTGCAGTCTGCGATGATGCTGTGTGCACTGATATGGTCTCTGCCATTGCAATATCAAGACCCAGAATCAAGTGTGCGACCTGGTGGACCGCACGGTAGGCCTGAGCCAGCGGGCAGCGCGGGCCTACCGCCACGTGGCGTTGCCTTGTGGTTCACAGAGTTAGTGGCACCTATAGAGCTGAGCGGGTGTGTAGCCTGCGATGATGGCATGTGCACTCATATGATCTCTGCCATTGCAAAATCAAGACCCAGAATCAAGTGTGCGACCTGGTGGACCGCGGTGCGGGGATGCGTGATGTGGAGGCTGCCAAGGTCACGGGCCCTCATGAATGTTAATTGTTGTACTTGTGCGACATCAGGCGAATTGTTGTGTTCATGAATTTGTAAGGTAGATGTGAAATATCTTTGTCCAGGGGGGTGGGTGCATGGGGTAGGACCCGGGGGAGGGGGGCCGGGGGGGCCTGGGTGTTGTGGCCCTCTTGGGGCTCCGAGCTGCATGATCAGTGGCTCCATGGCATCTGTTGTTCTTCAGGTGTGGCTCTGGGCTGGGCTCCCTTTCATGGTGCAGGTTGTCGTACGACTTAACACCAGGTAGGAGCAGGTGTTAATCCCCTGCTGCTAACTCGCCTTATCGCATGTTTTTGATTCTTATCGCCGATCTGGCTGGTCGTTGAAAATGTTGCGAAGTGGTGTTTCCGCGGCTTTTTGCACGGGAACGCCTACTCTGCATCTCATTAGCGTTAGTTGCCGGTGTCATCCGTGGCGATGTTTTTTGCGGCTGCTATCACAGGAAAACTGGTGATATCGGCTGTTAGCACCAGCTTGTGAATAGTTCGATGAATTTATCACCACTTTGACTGTGATAAAGTGCCGCTAACTCGGCAATAGGTCCTTGAGAATATGCCCCTTTGCTGTAGAAATGGCAAAAGACTTTGTCCTTTTCTATCTCGGCATGGATGGCACTGTGCTAATCCTATGCTTAAAGACTTTGATAGAAAAGCAGACATTTGAGGTGAGCAGATCTAGAGTGTCACTGGTGTTGAGAGTGCTCTATACAGGAGCTGCTTTCTACCTAAACTTGAGAACTACCCAGAGTTCTCTGCTTCTTTTTTGCATAATTTATGCGTCACTCTATGCCTGAAAGGGTATTGTTTTGACTTATACTGGGTGGTCCCTTGTGTTTGGATGTAGCTATACTTCTCTGAAAAGCTCTAATTTGAATGAGACACTGTTTTGGGGGTTGCTTTTACTCATTTCAGGTTGGCTTGGTTGGTATTTTACCAACTCAAAGCTGTAATATTGTGCCTGGAGTGATGAATGGCTTTTGTCATTTTACAGCTGGGCGTCAACAGCACTGTTCTAGTCCTATGCCTAAAGACTTTGCTGTAGAAATGGCAAAAGATTTTGGGGCTTATTTACAAGCCCCTTGCGCCACTTTTGCATAATTTTTAACATGGGAAAAGTGACGTACGGGTGGCGCAAGGGGCTTGTAAATAAGCCCCTTTGTCTTTTTCTATCTCGGCATGGATCGCACTGTGCTAATCCTATGCTTAAAGACTTTGGGGCATATTCACAAGGACTTATCGCCGAGTTATCGGCACTTTAACGCAGCAAAAGTGGCGATAGAATTACCGCCCCTTTCGCAAGCTGGTGCTAACTGCCTACATCACCACATAACCCGCGATAGCTGCCGCAAAAAACATCGCCACCGTTGACACCGCCAACTAACGCTAATGAGATGCAGAATAGGCGTGTCCGTGCAAAAACACACGAAAAGACAACACCACGCGATTCTCTACGGACAGCCAGATCTGCGATGCGAGGCAAAAACAGGCGATAAGCCGCGGTAGCAGCAGGGATTTAACACCTGCCTTTTGCTGGTGCTAAGCAGGACGACTACCTGCACCACAAAAGGGAGCCCAGCCCACAGCCACACCTCAAGAACAACAGATGCCATGGAACCACTGCCCATGCAGCTCAGAGACCCCTGAGGCCCACAACACCAAGCGCCACCATCCCCAGGACCCCCCCACACTCCTGGCCCCCCCCTGGCCCACCCACCCCGGATGAAGATGTGCCACAGCAAATTACGAAATCACGAGAAAAATAAGAGCCTGATGTCGCACAAATACAACAACAAACCTACATGTGTGGTCAGAATAAGGAGAAACAAACATACAACTTAGAAATCACACAACAGAACTTTATTAATACACAACACAAAACAACAATTCTGAAGAGTCCATGCGGATCCACTCCGGACAATCTGGAAGTCACAGCCTGCAAGAAAAAACCGAGATAAGAAGGCGTGTCATGCGCTCATCAAAGGAAAGAGAGAGAAAGAAAGGGAGCAAGAGAAAGAAAGGGAGGGACAGAAAGAAAGGGAGAGACAGAAAGAGAGAGAGAGAAAGAAAGGGAGCGAGAGAAAGAAAGGGAGAGAGAGAAAGAAACGGGAGCGAGAGAAAGAAAGGGAGAGACAGAAAGAAAGGGAGCGAGAGAAAGAAAGGGAGAGACAGAAAGAGAGACAGAGAAACAAAGAAAGGGAGCGAGAGAAAGAAAGGGAGCGAGAGAAAGAAAGGGAGCGAGAGAAAGAAAGGGAGAGAGAGAGAGAAAGAAAGGGAGCGAGAGAAAGAAAGGGAGAGAGAGAAAGAAAGGGAGAGAGGGAGAGAGACCGCTGCCCATGCGCACCCCGGCCCCACTGCTCACCTTCCTCCACCGGTGTGTCTCCAACCACGTGCTGGTGCACGCTCCGAGCCCGGGACACGCAACCTTGGCAGCCTCCACATCCCGCGGACGCGGCCCACTAGATCACACACCTGAATCTGGGCCTCGAGTTCGGAATGGGAGAGTCCATTACAGTGCACACGTCATCATCGCAGGCTGCACACCCGCTCAGCTCCATAGGTGCCACTAACTCTGTGAACCTTGAGGCAACGCCACGTGGCGGTAGGCCTGCATCGCACGCAGGCTCCGGCCAACACTGCAATCCACCAGGTCCCCTATCTGAAACGAGTACACAACAGATAATTGCAGAGTCCAAATCATTGCACACGGCATCATCGCCTGTCCGCCCCTGCGCACACATGCTGCTGCACCACAGCCCCTCCCACCGCCCAGCGGTGAATGTCCACCCCTGCGCACCCAGGCCCCACTGCTCACCTGCTGCCACCGGTGTGTCCCCAACAGGGCACACCACGTGCCGATGCCAAGTCCAGGGCCGGGGCCCGCAGCCTTGGCAGTCCCCACATCATGCGGCACCCCCCCGCGGTCCAGCAGGTCACACACTTGATATTGGGTCTTGAGTCAGAAATGGCAGAGACCATATCAGTGCAAACGACATCATCACAGGCTGCACACCCGCTCAGCTTCATAGGTGCGACTAACCCTGTGCAACTCAAGCCAGCGCCACGTGGTGGTAGGCCCGTGGCGGCCACCGGACGTCGAGGGCGACTAACCCTGTGTGCCACAAGTCATGGACCCTCCATGATTGAGCCCTGTTGCGCGTACGTCGTCAGGTCACCTCCAGCAGTGGGGAATGTGACGTTGCAGGCCCCTTTTATTGGCGGTGTCACATGGCCCGTGACGCATCTGCTGGATGGGTGTGGTGTGTGTGAAACCTGCCCTCAGGGAGTGGCCGTGGCATGCTGGCAACTAGAACAGTGACAAGCAGATCTCAAGCGTGGAATCCTGGGACATGTAGCTATGTCGTCCCCCCTCGGAGCGTAAGCGCAGTGGTCTGGCCTGGCGTACGCCGGACCTGCGTCGGGCGTGCAAGAATGATCCCGGGGCTGTGTGGGCTGGTTCAGTCCTTGTCCGGACAAGTAAGTGACGAATGCGTGTGTCCCTCATGTCGTGACTACGCCGCACGGAACGCAATGGGCAATGTAGCACCCTGTGACTCATGTCCCACGACGTGTGCAACATGGACGTCAGGGGGAATTACTGACCCAACACACATCCACACTCACATACTTGAATGATCGAAGACATGACACAACTCTGCATTAGTGAATGATTTATTGTCATCCAGTGGAGTGTTGCAGCTGGAGCAGTACAGGGCCATGCAGACCCCACTTCACATCATTGGCACGTGGCGGGCCAGCCAGAGTCCTTCAGGGCATGACAAGTACATCGGAAGAGGAAGAGTCCAGACCGCAGTGTGATCGCTGTGTCATCCGTCATCTAACAGAATATGGCAGTCCATGTCGAGGTCCAAGGTGAGAGTCAATGAGTGCATCGGGGGCAGTGGAAGGTCATGATGCCAAGGGCAGAACCAAGATGAAACAGGCCAAATGGGTGGGAGGAATGCTACTGCCGCCTCATGATCAAGAAGTCTGGATCATCAACATCCTCATCCTCTGATGTGTGCTCTGCCTCACCTGTGGGTGCTGCAGTTCCGGCTGCAGCACTGTGTGCCATTGACACATCAGGGGCCGGAGGTGGATTGTCTGCCGCACTGTGAGGCAGTGACACACCAGGGGGCGCAGATGGGGATGGTGTAGGGGCAGCAGCATCCATCTGCGCCAGGCCTTGTGGCAGCAATGCCATGACGAGGATCTGCAGGGCATGGTATATCCCAGCTACATTTTGCTGATGTGCAGCAGTGACAGCCAACCTTTCCGCCTCCATCCACACCATGTCCTCCATGAGCCTCCGCATATGTGCCAAGTCACTGCTGAGATCGCTGGAGCCACTCTGACTTGACAGGTGTTCTTGTCTCCGAGTCAGGACTCCAGCGATGTCGGCCAGGGCTCGTTGGAGGCCATGGAGCGGACTGTGGGTGTCCGTCAGGGAGTGTAAGTGGTCCCCGAAGGGACGTAGACACCCATGGATGGCATCAAGTTTGGCTGCCAGGAGGTCAAACCCCACCCGCACCTGATCAGCCAGCTTCTCCTGGGCCTCTAACACTCGGGTTTGGAAGGCCAGGTGGGTTCCGTGGGGTTCTTGGGAGACAGCCAGTGTAGCAGGTGCTGGCTGCTGTGTGGTCTATGCAGGGGGTGGGGTCTCCTCGATGCAGCTGGGCTGCCCTGATCCTGGAGGTGGGGAGCAGATTCGGCCAATGAGCTCTCTGAGGGCTTCGGTGTCAATGATGGGGTTGTCATCCTCGTCATCAGTGTAGAGTTGTTGGGTCTGCTCTGCAGGTGGTGTTGATGGTCCCTCTGCAATGTTAAGGGGAGATGGTGCATTACATCGTGTTGACATGTTTGTACAGGCATTGTACAAGTTCACATACAGACTGCATGACGAGGTACATTGTGGCTGTGTAGGTGGAGATGCCTGTTGGATGCGGGACATTTGACATTTCAACACCATCAGGGATGTGAGGTTGTACTTGTGCAGTTTCATCTCACATACCCCTGCTATGCCAAATGTAATTGGCCAGTAACTTCACACAAGCAGCAGCAGTTCCGCCCTCTGTCCTGTTGTTCATGTGTTGCAGTTTGTCCCACACTGTTGTCTATGCTGCTGTGCTCTGACTGTCATATGTGTGTGCTGCAGTTTAGTGAGAGTCGCACCTGCAGCTCTGAGTCTGCTGCCTCTTGTCCCTTGCAGGCGGTGTGCCTTTGACTTCTGTGTCCATGCAGTGTTGAGACGTTACCAGTCTTGGGTGGATGTGTGTCTTGGTGGGAGTGGGGACTCTGGGGCATGGTTTGTCCACAGCTGTGTTGTTGATGTCAGGGGTTGATTGTGCAGGTGGATGTGTCAGAGTGTGACCTGCTCCTATACGGATGTGGTCCACACTCAGCCACTTCAGTGTCGTTGAGTGCACCATGTCATGGTAATCGGACTGCAGGCATGGTATTCGTCATGCAGTGTCACTTGTGTTGTCAGTGTGGCTCACGGAGCTGCAGCTTGGCTGGGTTCCGCACATGTGCATGTGTTGTATGTGAGCTGTGTAATGTGTGGGGTGGGCCCACTCTGGGCACATGGTTGAGGGTGACGTACTTGGTGTTCCTATGTGTGCTGCAGTATGGCAAGGGGATCAGGGACATGATCCGTAGTCATTGTGGGTGTGCAGTGTGGTCTGCTTATTTGTGCATGTGTGCCATTGTGCCCATCTCCCCCCATCCCCCCAGTCCCTGGTTGCTACTCACCCTGTTACTGTTGTGTCCGGTCCTGTAGAGCAGTGTCCGGGCCCCCAACTCCTGCCACCGTATCCACACTGATGACTGTCGACACCATCTCCTACATCTCGTACAGCTCCTCCTGCGGTGCAGGACTCCCACCTCCAGTCTGCATTGCTGCTTTGAGGTTGTTGGCGAGTTTGCTCTTGGTTTTGCGCTTGATATCAGTCCATCGCCTCTTGACCTCGTCCATTGACCTCCTCTGCACTCCGACAGCATTCACCTTGTCCAAGATGGACTGCCATATTCCATTTCTTGTGCCCAGTGACACGGGAGAGGTGATGAACAGTTGTTGATGGTGTCCTATCACCTCCGTGACCAGGATCTGATTCTCCTGCAGACTGAACCACGGCTTCCTCTTCTTCTTGTCCTTCCCTGTCCCCGAGGGCCCTGGCTGGGGCTCCGGGGGGCTTGTGGGGTTCCGATCGTCCCCTGTGCCAGCTCCACCTGACTCCATCATGCTTCGCTGTTGGTGTTTTTTTGTTTGGTGTCTTTTTTATCTGTTTTTGTGGTGATTTTTCCCGCCTGACGTGTGTGTGTTGCAGGCCTTGCGCGCCTTATCGCGGATTGTCTCATCGCGATTGGGCCCATCGCACCTTTTTTCGCGTTAAGGTTTGAATTTTTATCGCAGTCACGCTAGTTGTTTCGCGGACATTTTCCGCGTTCGCGTGCGTTTATTGCATGGTATCGCCGTGTTGGGAATGCCACGTTGACACGGCGTTATTTTCACGCGATGACATTAATGCGCATGTTTGACCGTGACACACATGGCCAATTAGATGACTGTGAAGGTGTGAACTAGCTGTGGCCTCATTGATCATGAACAACAATCTCGCAACCCCCCAACGTAGCCCCACGTCCATGTATTAAATAGGGCTGTGTTTTCAAAAATGTCAAAGTCGGTAGGAGGCCTAAAGTAGTGTTCCACATCACATGTGACAACAGAACATCTCTTCGCATACCTACACACACTCAACTGTGTGGACACAGCCTGGTTTGATGGAACACATTGATCCACATGGCAAGAAGTTGGACACCATACTCACATTGCTGAAGACACGTAGGCGCACAGGTCTACCAGCAACTCTCCCAACCACAATGTCTGGCTCACAGAGGAGGAGCTGGCAATAGGGACCCACCCCTAAGTGAAATGCGTCAGTCAGTCCCTCCCTGTGTACGGACAATGCTCATTGAGGCACACGATTTGGCATGCTAATCAACACTCATCACAGTTGAACACTAGTGAAGTTGCGTATAATTTATTAGCATGTGCGTGTCAGTACGGGCAAGACAAGGGCCACAACATGCAGACCAATGCATCATACACTAACAGGCAGCAAAGGAACATGTAGAGGTGCAAGACATGGGGAGGCACAAATGAACACCAATCATTACGGATGCCAACGGTCTCAGCCCACCTTGCCTTGCTGGACGAGTCATGTGATGTTTGGCGAATGCTCATTGCACCGTGTCAGGGGACACCACTCACAGCCCATGGGATCTGTATAGTCCTGTACCACCGGACTGCGCTGACTGTCTGCTCTGCTGACAGTGAGCAGGTGAAGGAGTCCAACAAGGTCACATGTAGTACTACATTGCCATGTCTGTACTCTCCCTCCAGCGGTGTGTCAGGTTGAGGATCGTTGCCAGGCGCCGCTGTCCACACACCTTGCACAGGTGTGTGTCAACCCGCAGTCTTGCACGCACATGCATTCTGAGTCCAGGCGAATGCAGCCATGTCCACTGTTATGGTGGGATATGTGTCCATTTCTCCAAGATGCAAAAGGGTGTTGGGACTTGTGCTATGGGTTACAATCTTTTGTGGCTGCAGGAACGTAGTTACTCGTCCATTAAAGCGAGCGCTGCTTCATGGGCAATCAGTTCCAAGAGTACGTCGTTGTCGACTTCAACGAACATGGGGGCGAGCCAATCCATTAGCTGGTCCGGACAGATGTGCTCTGTCCATGCCGTTTCACCAATCCGCAACACAGCCCAATAGGGGAGCGCTTCGATGTGGTCACTGCACACAAGGAATTGTGCAATCTCACATGCCCAACTGCCAGCACATATGCCACATATCAAGGCATCCCATGAACGGGTATCACGGTTACACTCCTGGTCGTGGTCCAACAGGGCGCACACACATGTCATAATCCAGTTCAGCTACCGTTGTGTTGGATAGGCAGACATCCATGGGCCACTCGAATATGCATGATCGACAGTGGAACCAGGGCTGGATGCAGGTGACGTACGGCAAGACGGAAGCTCAGACGGTAACTGATGTGCAACACTGCCAGTGGCAGTGCCCCCAACAAATGCAGCATATGGTCACGGTACAGTTCCACGTGACAGGCGTTGTGCATGCGCCCGGGATGTTCTGACATTGCATTGTTCGCTCACGTAGAACCGGCACTCTTCTGACCTGCGGCTGTAATGTGGATGATATGTCACAGCTCGGAGCAATGAGTCGTATGAGTGTGCAGAGTTTGGACGTATGGGTTGTCCTGTACGTAAGTGTCAAGGCCATTCCATGCAGGAGTACCTCGAGCAGGGACTTCTGTGTGTGGGGTGTGGATACGTTGATCTTTCATTAGCGCTGTGTGTAGTGTGGGAGTCGTCATCATCTGCCATGGTATCTCTCTCAGGGGGTGCATGCCGCATGCAATTCCAAGGTCGGAGGTGCAGATGTCCTTCCGCCTTCTGTATTGAGACAAAGGGGCTTTCATCCCTAATGTTAGTCTGACTACTGCTTGTGTCCTGGGAATGTGATGTGGCTTTCGCGCTGCAATTGAGGCTAGGCCTTGGGCTTATGGTGCACCAAATGCGATGAACACACAAAACAGTTGGCATGTATGAGCCAAGACCCCGAGCGGCCTTGCGCTCCTTGTACAATCCCTTAGTGCGCGGACGCCCTCCGGGTGCATGCAACATTGCAACATTGTCGATTGCGGGCCGTGTGGCGCAGACACAGCAACAGAGACACACGCATCAGTTGGTTTCCTGTGCAGCCCAGATATGAACCATGCCCAGAAGCCAGGGATATTTGTTCACACCCCTTCGCTGGCCTGGCGTATGCCGAGCCAGCCCACTCGGCTTACGTATAAAGGGGGGGACGACAACGCAACGTGTCCCAGTTCTTCCCCACTGCCTGAGGTGACATGGCTGCGTCCGCCTGCCATATGACGAGACTCAATCATATAGGGTCCATGACTTGCGTTGCACGGAGTCGGTGGCACCGGTCACACTGCGGCCGGCACGGACCTACCACCACGGGACGGTGACTTTCTGTGCACTGAGGTGTGGGCACCTGAAGTGCTGAGCGGGTGTGCAGTCTGCGATGATGCTGTGTGCACTGATATGGTCTCTGCCATTGCAATATCAAGACCCAGAATCAAGTGTGCGACCTGGTGGACCGCAGTGTAGGCCTGAGCCAGCGGGCAGCGCGGGCCTATCGCCATGTGGCGTTGCTTTGTGGTTCACAGAGTTAGTGGCACCTATAGAGCTGAGCGGGTGTGTAGCCTGCGATGATGGCATGTGCACTCATATGATCTCTGCCATTGCAAAATCAAGACCCAGAATCAAGTGTGCGACCTGGTGGACCGCGGTGCGGGGATGCGTGATGTGGAGGCTGCCAAGGTCGCGGGCCCTCATGAATGTTAATTGTTGTACTTGTGCGACATCAGGCGAATTGTTGTGTTCATGAATTTGTAAGGTAGATGTGAAATATCTTTGTCCGGGGGGGGTGGGTGCATGGGGTAGGACCCGGGGGAGGGGGGCCGGGGGGGGGCCTGGGTGTTGTGGCCCTCTTGGGGCTCCGAGCTGCATGATCAGTGGCTCCATGGCATCTGTTGTTCTTCAGGTGTGGCTCTGGGCTGGGCTCCCTTTCATGGTGCAGGTTGTCGTCCGACTTAACAGCAGGTAGGAGCAGGTGTTAATTCCCTACTCCTAACGCGCCTTATCGCATGTTTTTGATTCTAATCGCCGATCTGGCTGGTCGTTGAGAATGTTGCGAAGTGGTGTTTCCGCGGCTTTTTGCACGGGACCGCCTACTCTGCATCTCATTAGCATTAGTTGCCGGTGTCATCCGTGGCGATGTTTTTTGCGGCTGCTATCGCAGGAAAACTGGTGATATCGGCTGTTAGCACCAGCTTGTGACTAGTGCGATGAATTTATCACCACTTTGACTGGGATAAAAGGGCCGCTAACTCGGCAATAGGTCTTTGAGAATATGCCCCTTTGCTGTAGAAATGGCAAAAGACTTTGTCCTTTTCTATCTCGGCATGGATGGCACTGTGCTAATCCTATGCTTAAAGACTTTGATAGAAAAGCAGACATTTGAGGTGAGCAGATCTAGAGTGTCGCTGGTGTTGAGAGTGCTCTATACAGGAGCTGCTTTCCACCTAAACTTGAGAACTACCCAGAGTTCTCTGCTTCTTTTTGCATAATTTATGCGTCACTCTATGCCTGAAAGGGTATTGTTTTGACTTATACTGGGTGGTCCCTTGTGTCTGGATGTAGCTATACCTCTCTGAAAAGCTCTAATTTGAATGATACACTGTTTTGGGGGTTGCTTTTACTCATTTCAGGTTGGCTTGGTTGGTATTTTACCAACTCAAAGCTGTAATATTGTGCCTGGAGTGATAAATGGCTTTTGTCGTTTTACAGCTGGGCGTCAACAGCACTGTGCTAGTCCTATGCCTAAAGACTTTGCTGTAGAAATGGCAAAAGACTTTGGGGCTTATTTACAAGCCCCTTGCGCCACTTTTGCGTAATTTTTAACATGGGAAAAGTGATGTACGGGTGGCGCAAGGGGCTTGTAAATAAGCCCCTTTGTCTTTTTCTATCTCGGCATGGATCGCACTGTGCTAATCCTATGCTTAAAGACTTTGGGGCATATTCACAAGGACTTATCGCCGAGTTATCGGCACTTTAACGCAGCAAAAGTGACGATAGAATTACCGCCCCTTTCGCAAGCTGGTGCTAACTGCCTACATCACCACATAACCCGCGATAGCTGCCGCAAAAAACATCGCCACCGTTGACACCGCCAACTAACGCTAATGAGATGCAGAATAGGCGTGTCCGTGCAAAAACACACGAAAAGACAACACCACGCGATTCTCTACGGACAGCCAGATCTGCGATGCGAGGCAAAAACAGGCGATAAGCCGCGGTAGCAGCAGGGATTTAACACCTGCCTTTTGCTGGTGCTAAGCAGGACGACTACCTGCACCACAAAAGGGAGCCCAGCCCACAGCCACACCTCAAGAACAACAGATGCCATGGAGCCACTGCCCATGCAGCTCAGAGACCCCTGAGGCCCACAACACTAAGCGCCACCATCCCCAGGACCCCCCCACACTCCTGGCCCCCCCCTGGCCCACCCACCCCGGATGAAGATGTGCCACAGCAAATTACGAAATCACGAAAAAATAAGAGCCTGATGTCGCACAAATACAACAACAAACCTACATGTGTGGTCAGAATAAGGAGAAACAAACATACAACTTAGAAATCACACAACAGAACTTTATTAATACACAACACAAAACAACAATTCTGAAGAGTCCATGCGGATCCACTCCGGACAATCTGGAAGTCACAGCCTGCAAGAAAAAACCGAGATAAGAAGGCGTGTCATGCGCTCATCAAAGGAAAGAGAGAGAGAGAAAGAAAGGGAGCAAGAGAAAGAAAGGGAGAGACAGAAAGAAAGGGAGAGACAGAAAGAGAGAGAAAGAAAGGGAGCGAGAGAAAGAAAGGGAGAGAGAGAAAGAAACGGGAGCGAGAGAAAGAAAGGGAGAGAGAAAGAAAGGGAGCGAGAGAAAGAAAGGGAGAGACAGAAAGAGAGACAGAGAAACAAAGAAAGGGAGCGAGAGAAAGAAAGGGAGCGAGAGAAAGAAAGGGAGTGAGAGAAAGAAAGGGAGAGAGAGAGAAAGAAAGGGAGCGAGAGAAAGAAAGGGAGAGGGAGAAAGAAAGGGAGAGAGGGAGAGAGACCGCTGCCCATGCGCACCCCGGCCCCACTGCTCACCTTCCTCCACCGGTGTGTCTCCAACCACGTACCGGTGTACGCTCCGAGCCCGGGACACGCAACCTTGGCAGCCTCCACATCCCGCGGACGCGGCCCACTAGGTCACACACCTGAATCTGGGCCTTGAGTTCGGAATGGGAGAGTCCATTACAGTGCACACATCATCATCGCAGGCTGCACACCCGCTCAGCTCCATAGGTGCCACTAACTCTGTGAACCTTGAGGCAACGCCACATGGCGGTAGGCCTGTATCGCACGCAGGCTCCGGCCAACACTGCAATCCACCAGGTCCCCTATCTGAAATGAGTACACAACAGATAATTGCAGAGTCCAAATCATTGCACACGGCATCATCGCCTGTCCGCCCCTGCGCACACATGCTGCTGCACCACAGCCCCTCCCACCGCCCAGCGGTGAATGTCCACCCCTGCGCACCCAGGCCCCACTGCTCACCTGCTGCCACCGGTGTGTCCCCAACAGGGCACACCACGTGCCGATGCCAAGTCCAAGGCCGGGGCCCGCAGCCTTGGCAGTCCCCACATCATGCGGCACCCCCCCCCCGCGGTCCAGCAGGTCACACACTTGATTTTGGGTCTTGAGTCAGAAATGGCAGAGACCATATCAGTGCACATGACATCATCACAGGCTGCACACCCGCTCAGCTTCATAGGTGCGACTAACCCTGTGCATGCAACTCAAGCCAGCGCCACGTGGTGGTAGGCCCGTGGCGGCCACCGGACGTCGAGGGCGACTAACCCTGTGTGCCACAAGTCATGGACCCTCCATGATTGAGCCCTGTTGCGCGTACGTCGTCAGGTCACCTCCAGCAGTGGGGAATGTGACGTTGCAGGCCCCTTTTATTGGCGGTGTCACATGGCCCGTGACGCATCTGCTGGATGGGTGTGGTGTGTGTGAAACCTGCCCTCAGGGAGTGGCCGTGGCATGCTGGCAACTAGAACAGTGACAAGCAGATCTCAAGCGTGGAATCCTGGGACATGTAGCTATGTCGTCCCCCCTCGGAGCGTAAGAGCAGTGGTCTGGCCTGGCGTACGCCGGACCTGCGTCAGGCGTGCAAGAATGATCCCGTGGCTGTGTGGGCTGGTTCAGTCCTTGTCCGGACAAGTAAGTGACGAATGCGTGTGTACCTCATGTCGTGACTATGCCGCACGGAACACAATGGGCAATGTAGCACCCTGTGATCATGTCCCACGACGTGTGCAACATGGACGTAAGGGGGAATTACTGACCCAACACACATCCACACTCACATACTTGAATGATCGAAGACATGACACAACTCTGCATTAGTGAATGATTTATTGTCATCCAGTGGAGTGTTGCAGATGGAGCAGTACAGGGCCATGCAGACCCCACTTCACATCAATGTCACGTGGCGGGCCAGCCAGGGTCCTTCAGGGCATGACAAGTACATCGGAAGAGGAAGAGTCCAGACCGCATTGTGATCGCTGTGTCATCCGTCATCTAACAGAATATGGCAGTCCATGTCGAGGTCCAAGGTGAGAGTCAATGAGTGCATCGGGGGGCAGTGGAAGGTCATGATGCCAAGGGCAGAACCAAGATGAAACAGGCCAAATGGGTGGGAGGAATGCTACTGCCGCCTCATGATCAAGAAGTCTGGATCATCCACATCCTCATCCTCTGATGTGTGCCTTGCCTTCACCTGTGGGTGCTGCAGTTCCGGCTGCAGCACTGTGTGCCACTGACACATCAGGGGCCGGAGGTGGATTGTCGGCCGCACCGTGTGGCAGTGACACATCAGGTGCAGGAGTAGAAATGTCTGCCGCACTGTGAGGCAGTGACACACCAGGGGGCGCAGATGGGGATGGTGTAGGGGCAGCAGCATCCATCTGCGCCAGGCCTTGTGGCAGCAATGCCATGACGAGGATCTGCAGGGCATGGTATATCCCAGCTACATTTTGCTGATGTGCAGCAGTGACAGCCAACCTTTCCGCCTCCATCCGCACCATGTCCTCCATGAGCCTCCGCATATGTGCCAAGTCACTGCTGAGATCGCTGGAGCCACTCTGACTTGACAGGTGTTCTTGTCTCCGAGTCAGGACTCCAGCGATGTCGGCCAGGGCTCGTTGGAGGCCATGGAGCGGACTGTGGGTGTCCGTCAGGGAGTGTAAGTGGTCCCCGAAGGGACGTAGACACCCATGGATGGCATCAAGTTTGGCTGCCAGGAGGTCAAACCCCACCCGCACCTGATCAGCCAGCTTCTCCTGGGCCTCTAACACTCGGGTTTGGAAGGCCAGGTGGGTTCCGTGGGGGTCTTGGGAGACAGCCAGTGTAGCAGGTGCTGCCTGCTGTGTGGTCTATGCAGGGGGTGGGGTCTCCTCGATGCAGCTGGGCTGCCCTGATCCTGGAGGTGGGGAGCGGATTCGGCCAATGAGCTCTCTGAGGGCTTCGGTGTCAATGATGGGGTTGTCATCCTCGTCATCAGTGTAGAGTTGTTGGGTCTGCTCTGCAGGTGGTGTTGATGGTCCCTCTGCAATGTTAAGGGGAGATGGTGCATTACATTGTGTTGACATGTTTGTACAGGCATTGTACAAGTTCACATACAGACTGCATGACGAGGTACATTGTGGCTGTGTAGGTGGAGATGCCTGTTGGATGCGGGACAGTTGACATTTCAACACCATCAGGGATGTGAGGTTGTACTTGTGCAGTTTCATCTCACATACCCCTGCTATGACAAATGTAATTGGCCAGTAACTTCACACAAGCAGCAGCAGTTCCGCCCTCTGTCCTGTTGTTCATGTGTTGCAGTTTGTCCCACACTGTTGTCTATGCTGCTGTGCTCTGACTGTCATATGTGTGTGCTGCAGTTTAGTGAGAGTCGCACCTGCAGCTCTGAGTCTGCTGCCTCTTGTCCCTTGCAGGCGGTGTGCCTTTGACTTCTGTGTCCATGCAGTGTTGAGACGTTACCAGTCTTGGGTGGATGTGTGTCTTGGTGGGAGTGGGGACTCTGGGGCATGGTTTGTCCGCAGCTGTGTTGTTGATGTCAGGGGTTGATTGTGCAGGTGGATGTGTCAGAGTGTGACCTGCTCCTATACGGATGTGGTCCACACTCAGCCACTTCAGTGTCGTTGAGTGCACCATGTCATGGTAATAGGACTGCAGGCATGGTATTCGTCATGCAGTGTCACTTGTGTTGTCAGTGTGGCTCACGGAGCTGCAGCTTGGCTGGGTTCAGCACATGTGCATGTGTTGTATGTGAGCTGTGTGATGTGTGGGGTGGGCCCACTCTGGGCAGATGGTCGAGGGTGACGTACTTGGTGTTCCTATGTGTGCTGCAGTATGGCAAGGGGATCAGGGACATGATCCGTAGTCATTGTGGGTGTGCAGTGTGGTCTGCTTATTTGTGCATGTGTGCCATTGTGCCCATCTCCCCCCATCCCCCCAGTCCCTGGTTGCTACTCACCCTGTTGCTGTTGTGTCCGGTCCTGTAGAGCAGTGTCCGGGCCCCCAACTCCTGCCACCGTATCCACACTGATGACTGTCGACACCATCTCCTACATCTCGTCCAGCTCCTCCTGCGGTGCAGGACTCCCACCTCCAGTCTGCATTGCTGCTTTGAGGTTGTTGGCGAGTTTGCTCTTGGTTTTGCGCTTGATATCAGTCCATCGCCTCTTGACCTCGTCCATTGACCTCCTCTGCACTCCGACAGCATTCACCTTGTCCAAGATGGACTGCCATATTCCATTTCTTGTGCCCAGTGACACGGTAGAGGTGATGAACAGTTGTTGATGGTGTCCTATCACCTCCGTGACCAGGATCTGATTCTCCTGCAGACTGAACCGCGGCTTCCTCTTCTTCTTGTCCTTCCCTGTCCCCGAGGGCCCTGGCTGGGCTTCGGGGGGCTTGTGGGGTTCTGATCGTTCCCTGTGCCAGCTCCGCCTGACTCCATCATGCTTCGCTGTTGGTGTTTTTTTGTTTGGTGTTTTTTTTAATCTGTTTTTGTGGTGATTTTTCCCGCCTGACGTGTGTGTGTTGCAGGCCTTGCGCGCCTTATCGCGGATTGTCTCATCGCAATTGGGCCCTTCGCACCTTTTTTCGCGTTAAGGTTTGAATTTTTATCGCAGTCACGCTAGTTGTTTCGCGGACATTTTCCGCGTTCGCGTGCGTTTATTGCATGGTATCGCCGTGTTGGGAATGCCACGTTGACACAGCGTTATTTTCACGCAATGACATCAATGCGCATGTTTGACCGTGGCACACATGGCCAATTAGATGACTGTGAAGGTGTGAACTAGGTGTGGCCTCATTGATCATGAACAACAATCTCGCAACCCCCCAACGTAGCCCCACGTCCATGTATTAAATAGGGCTGTGTTTTCAAAAATGTCAAAGTCGGTAGGAGGCCTAAAGTAGTGTCCCACATCACATGTGACAACAGAACATCTCTTCGCATACCTACACACACTCAACTGTGTGGACACAGCCTGGTTTGATGGAACACATTGATCCACATGGCAAGAAGTTGGACACCATACTCACATTGCTGAAGACACGTAGGCGTACAGGTCTACCAGCAACTCTCCCAACCACAATGTCTGGCTCCCAGAGGAGGAGCTGGCAATAGGGACCCACCCCTAAGTGAAATGCGTCAGTCAGTCCCTCCCTGTGTACGGACAATGCTCATTGAGGCACACGATTTGGCATGCTAATCAACACTCATCACAGTTGAACACTAGTGAAGTTGCGTATAATTTATTAGCATGTGCGTGTCAGTACGGGCAAGACAAGGGCCACAACATGCAGACCAATGCATCATACACTAACAGGCAGCAAAGGAACATGTAGAGGTGCAAGACATGGGGAGGCACAAATGAACACCAATCATTACGGATGCCAACGGTCTCAGCCCACCTTGCCTTGCTGGACGAGTCATGTGGTGTTTGGCGAATGCTCATTGCACCGTGTCAGGGGACACCACTCACAGCCCATGGGATCTGTATAGTCCTGTACCACCGGACTGCACTGACTGTCTGCTCTGCTGACAGTGAGCAGGTGAAGGAGTCCAACAAGGTCACATGTAGTACTACATTGCCATGTGTGTACTCTCCCTCCAGCGGTGTGTCAGGTTGAGGAACGTTGCCAGGCGCCGCTGTCCACACCCCTTGCACAGGTGTGTGTCAACCCGCAGTCTTGCACGCACATGCATTCTGAGTCCAGGCGAATGCAGCCATGTCCACTGTTATGGTGGGATATGTGTCCATTTCTCCAAGATGCAAAAGGGTGTTGGGACTTGTGCTATGGGTTACAATCTTTTGTGGCTGCAGGAACGTAGTTACTCGTCCATTAAAGCGAGCGCAGCTTCATGGGCAATCAGTTCCAAGAGTACGTCGTTGTCGACTTCAACGAACATGGGGGCGAGCCAATCCATTAGCTGGTCCAGACAGATGTGCTCTGTCCATGCCGTTTCACCAATCCGCAACACAGCCCAATAGGGGAGCGCGTCGATGTGGTCACTGCACACAAGGAATTGTGCAATCTCACATGCCCAACTGCGAGCACATATGCCACATACCAAGGCATCCCATGAACGGGTATCACGGTTACACTCCTGGTCGTGGTCCAACAGGGGGCGCACACACATGTCATAATCCAGTTCAGCTACCGTTGTGTTGGATAGGCAGACATCCATGGGCCACTCGAATATGCATGATCGACAGTGGAACCAGGGCTGGATGCAGGTGACGTACGGCAAGACGGAAGCTCAGACGGTAACTGATGTGCAACACTGCCAGTGGCAGTGCCCCCAACAAATGCAGCATATGGTCACGGTACAGTTCCACGTGACAGGCGTTGTGCATGCGCCCGGGATGTTCTGACATTGCGTTGTTCGCTCACGTAGAACCAGCACTCTTCTGACCTGCGGCTGTTATGTGGATGATATGTCACAGCTCGGAGCAATGAGTCGTATGAGTGTGCAGAGTTTGGACGTATGGGTTGTGCTGTACGTAAGTGTCAAGGCCATTCCATGCACGAGTACCTCGAGCAGGGACTTCTGTGTGTGGGGTGTGGATACGTTGATCTTTCATTAGCGCTGTGTGTAGTGTGGGAGTCGTCATCATCTGCCATGGTATCTCTCTCAGGGGGTGCATGCTGCATGCAATTCCAAGGTCGGAGGTGCAGATGTCCTTCCGCCTTCTGTATTGAGACAAAGGGGCTTTCATCCCTAATGTTAGTCTGACTACTGCTTGTGTCCTGGGAATGTGATGTGGCTTTCGCGCTGCAATTGAGGCTAGGCCTTGGGCTTATGGTGCACCAAATGCGATGAACACACAAAACAGTTGGCATGTATTAGCCAAGACCCCGAGCAGCCTTGTGCTCCTTGTACAATCCCTTAGTGCGCGGACGCCCTCCGGGTGCATGCAACATTGCAACATTGTCGATTGCGGGCCGTGTGGCGCAGACACAGCAACAGAGACACACGCATCAGTTGGTTTCCTGTGCAGCCCAGATATGAACCATGCCCAGAAGCCAGGGATATTTGTTCACACCCCTACGCTGGCCTGGCGTACGCCGAGCCAGCCCACTCGGCTTACGTATAAAGGGGGGGACGACAACGCAACGTGTCCCAGTTCTTCCCCACTGCCTGAGGTGACATGGCTGCGTCCGCCTGCCATATGACGAGACTCAATCATATAGGGTCCATGACTTGCGTTGCACGGAGTCGGTGGCACCGGTCACACTGCGGCCGGCACGGACCTACCACCACGGGACGGTGACTTTCTGTGCACTGAGGTGGGGGCACCTGAAGTGCTGAGCGGGTGTGCAGTCTGCGATGATGCTGTGTGCACTGATATGGTCTCTGCCATTGCAATATCAAGACCCAGAATCAAGTGTGCAACCTGGTGGACCGCAGTGTAGGCCTGAGCCAGCGGGCAGCGCGGGCCTACCGACACGTGGCGTTGCCTCGTGGTTCACAGAGTTAGTGGCACCTATAGAGTTGAGCGGGTGTGTAGCCTGCGATGATGGCATGTGCACTCATATGATCTCTGCCATTGCAAAATCAAGACCCAGAATCAAGTGTGCGACCTGGTGGACCGCGGTGCGGGGATGCGTGATGTGGATGCTGCCAAGGTCGCGGGCCCTCATGAATGTTAATTGTTGTACTTGTGCGACATCAGGCGAATTGTTGTGTTCATGAATTTGTAAGGTAGATGTGAAATATCTTTGTCCGGGGGGGGTGGGTGCATGGGGTAATACTCGGGGGAGGGGGGCCGGGGGGAGGCCTGGGTGTTGTGGCCCTCTTGGGGCTCCGAGATGCATGATCAGTGGCTCCATGGCATCTGTTGTTCTTCAGGTGTGGCTCTGGGCTGGGCTCCCTTTCATGGTGCAGGTTGTCGTCCGACTTAACACCAGGTAGGAGCAGGTGTTAATTCCCTGCTGCTAACGCGCCTTATCGCATGTTTTTGATTCTTATCGCCGATCTGGCTGGTCGTTGAGAATGTTGCGAAGTGGTGTTTCCGCGGCTTTTTGCACGGGAACGCCTACTCTGCATCTCATTAGCGTTAGTTGCCGGTGTCATCCGTGGCGATGTTTTTTGCGGCTGCTATCGCAGGAAAACTGGTGATATCGGCTGTTAGCACCAGCTTATGAAAAGTTCGATGAATTTATCACCACTTTGACTGTGATAAAGTGCCGCTAACTCGGCAATAGGTCCTTGAGAATATGCCCCTTTGCTGTAGAAATGGCAAAAGACTTTGTCCTTTTCTATCTCGGCATGGATGGCACTGTGCTAATCCTATGCTTAAAGACTTTGATAGAAAAGCAGACATTTGAGGTGAGCAGATCTAGAGTGTCGCTGGTGTTGAGAGTTCTCTATACAGGAGCTGCTTTCTACCTAAACTTGAGAACTATCCAGAGTTCTCTGCTTCTTTTTTGCATAATTTATGCGTCACTCTATGCCTGAAAGGGTATTGTTTTGACTTATACTGGGTGGTCCCTTGTGTCTGGATGTAGCTATACCTCTCTGAAAAGCTCTAATTTGAATGAGACACTGTTTTGGGGGTTGCTTTTACTCATTTCAGGTTGGCTTGGTTGGTATTTTACCAACTCAAATTGGCTTTTGGCGTTTTACAGCTGGGCGTAAACAGCACTAGCACAGTGCTAGTCCTATGCCTAAAGACTTTGCTGTAGAAATGGCAAAAGACTTTGGGGCTTATTTACAAGCCCCTTGCGCCACTTTTGCGTAATTTTTAACATGGGAAAAGTGACGTACGGGTGGCGCAAGGGGCTTGTAAATAAGCCCCTTTGTCTTTTTCTATCTCGGCATGGATTGCACTGGGCATATTCACAAGGACTTATCGCCGAGTTATCGGCACTTTAACGCAGCAAAAGTGGGGATAGAATTACCGACCCTTTCGCAAGCTGGTGCTAACTGCCTACATCACCACATAACCCGTGATAGCTGCTGCAAAAAACATTGCCACCGTTGACACCGCCAACTAACGCTACTGAGATGCAGAATAGGCGTGTCCTTGCAAAAACACACGAAAAGACAACACCACGCGATTCTCTACGGACAGCCAGATCTGCGATGCGAGGCAAAAACAGGCGATAAGCCGCGGTAGCAGCAGGGATTTAACACCTGCCTTTTGCTGGTGCTAAGCAGGACGACTACCTGCACCACAAAAGGGAGCCCAGCCCACAGCCACACCTCAAGAACAACAGATGCCATGGAGCCACTGCCCATGCAGCTCAGAGACCCCTGAGGCCCACAACACCAAGCGCCACCATCCCCAGGACCCCCACACTCCTGGCCCCCCCCTGGCCCACCCACCCCGGATGAAGATGTGCCACAGCAAATTACGAAATCACGAGAAAAATAAGAGCCTGATGTCGCACAAATACAACAACAAACCTACATGTGTGGTCAGAATAAGGAGAAACAAACATACAACTTAGAAATCACACAACAGAACTTTATTAATACACAACACAAAACAACAATTCTGAAGAGTCCATGCGGATCCACTCCGGACAATCTGGAAGTCACAGCCTGCAAGAAAAAACCGAGATAAGAAGGCGTGTCATGCGCTCATCAAAGGAAAGAGAGAGAAAGAAAGGGAGCAAGAGAAAGAAAGGGAGGGACAGAAAGAAAGGGAGAGACAGAAAGAGAGAGAGAGAAAGAAAGGGAGCGAGAGAAAGAAAGGGAGAGAGAGAAAGAAAGAAACGGGAGCGAGAGAAAGAAAGGGAGAGACAGAAAGAAAGGGAGCGAGAGAAAGAAAGGGAGAGAGAGAGAGAAAGAAAGGGAGCGAGAGAAAGAAAGGGAGAGAGAGAAAGAAAGGGAGAGAGGGAGAGAGACCGCTGCCCATGCGCACCCCGGCCCCACTGCTCACCTTCCTCCACCGGTGTGTCTCCAACCACGTGCTGGTGCACGCTCCGAGCCCGGGACACGCAACCTTGGCAGCCTCCACATCCCGCGGACGCGGCCCACTAGATCACACACCTGAATCTGGGCCTCGAGTTCGGAATGGGAGAGTCCATTACAGTGCACACGTCATCATCGCAGGCTGCACACGCGCTCAGCTCCATAGGTGCCACTAACTCTGTGAACCTTGAGGCAACGCCACGTGGCGGTAGGCCTGCATCGCACGCAGGCTCCGGCCAACACTGCAATCCACCAGGTCCCCTATCTGAAACGAGTACACAACAGATAATTGCAGAGTCCAAATCATTGCACACGGCATCATCGCCTGTCCGCCCCTGCACCACAGCCCCTCCCACCGCCCAGCGGTGAATGTCCGCCCCTGCGCACCCAGGCCCCACTGCTCACCTGCTTCCACCGGTATGTCCCCATCAGGGCACACCACGTGCCGATGCCAAGTCCAGGGCCGGGGCCGGCAGCCTTGGCAGTCCCCACATCATGCGGCACCCCCCCCCGCGGTCCAGCAGGTCACACACTTGATATTGGGTCTTATGGCAGAGACCATATCAGTGCACACGACATCATCACAGGCTGCACACCCGCTCAGCTTCATAGGTGCGACTAACCCTGTGCAACTCAAGCCAGCGCCATGTGGTGGCAGGCCCGTGGCGGCCACCGGACGTCGAGGGCGAGTAACCCTGTGTGCCACAAGTCATGGACCCTCCATGATTGAGCCCTGTTGCGCGTACGTCGTCAGGTCACCTCCAGCAGTGGGGAATGTGACGTTGCAGGCCCCTTTTATTGTCGGTGTCACATGGCCCGTGATGCATCTGCTGGATGGATGTGGTGTGTGTGAAACCTGCCCTCAGGGAGTGGCCGTGGCTTGCTGGCAACTAGAACAGTGACAAGCAGATCTCAAGCGTGGAATCCTGGGACATGTAGCTATGTCGTCCCCCCTCGGAGCGTAAGTGCAGTGGTCTGGCCTGGCGTACGCCGGACCTGCGTCGGGCGTGCAAGAATGATCCCGGGGCTGTGTGGGCTGGTTCAGTCCTTGTCCGGACAAGTAAGTGACGAATGCGTGTGTCCCTCATGTCGTGACTACGCCGCACGGAACGCAATGGGCAATGTAGCACCCTGTGACTCATGTCCCACGACGTGTGCAACATGGACGTCAGGGGGAATTACTGACCCAACACACATCCACACTCACATACTTGAATGATCGAAGACATGACACAACTGTGCATTAGTGAATGATTTATTGTCATCCAGTGGAGTGTTGCAGCTGGAGCAGTACAGGGCCATGCAGACCCCACTTCACATCATTGGCACGTGGCGGGCCAGCCAGAGTCCTTCAGGGCATGACAAGTACATCGGAAGAGGAAGAGTCCAGACCGCAGTGTGATCGCTGTGTCATCCGTCATCTAACAGAATATGGCAGTCCATGTCGAGGTCCAAGGTGAGAGTCAATGAGTGCATCGGGGGCAGTGGAAGGTCATGATGCCAAGGGCAGAACCAAGATGGAACAGGCCAAATGGGTGGGAGGAATGCTACTGCCGCCTCATGATCAAGAAGTCTGGATCATCCACATCCTCATCCTCTGATGTGTGCTCTGCCTCACCTGTGGGTGCTGCAGTTCCGGCTGCAGCACTGTGTGCCACTGACACATCAGGGGCCGGAGGTGGATTGTCGGCCGCACCGTGTGGCAGTGACACATCAGGTGCAGGAGTAGAAATGTCTGCCGCACTGTGAGGCAGTGACACACCAGGGGGCGCAGTTGGGGATGGTGTAGGGGCAGCAGCATCCATCTGCGCCAGGCCTTGTGGCAGCAATGCCATGACGAGGATCTGCAGGGCATGGTATATCCCAGCTACATTTTCCTGATGTGCAGCAGTGACAGCCAACCTTTCCGCCTCCATCCACACCATGTCCTCCATGAGCCTCCACATATGTGCCAAGTCACTGCTGAGATCGCTGGAGCCACTCTGACTTGACAGGTGTTCTTGTCTCCGAGTCAGGACTCCAGCGATGTCAGCCAGGGCTCGTTGGAGGCCATGGAGCGGACTGTGGGTGTCCGTCAGGGAGTGTAAGTGGTCCCCGAAGGGACGTAGACACCCATGGATGGCATCAAGTTTGGCTGCCAGGAGGTCAAACCCCACCCGCACCTGATCAGCCAGCTTCTCCTGGGCCTCTAACACTCGGGTTTGGAAGGCCAGGTGGGTTCCGTGGGGGTCTTGGGAGACAGCCAGTGTAGCAGGTGCTGCCTGCTGTGTGGTCTATGCAGGGGGTGGGGTCTCCTCGATGCAGCTGGGCTGCCCTGATCCTGGAGGTGGGGAGCGGATTCGGCCAATGAGCTCTCTGAGGGCTTCGGTGTCAATGATGGGGTTGTCATCCTCGTCATCAGTGTAGAGTTGTTGGGTCTGCTCTGCAGGTGGTGTTGATGGTCCCTCTGCAATGTTAAGGGGAGATGGTGCATTACATCGTGTTGACATGTTTGTACAGGCATTGTACAAGTTCACATACAGACTGCATGACGAGGTACATTGTGGCTGTGTAGGCGGAGATGCCTGTTGGATGCGGGACAGTTGACATTTCAACACCATCAGGGATGTGAGGTTGTACTTGTGCAGTTTCATCTCACATACCCCTGCTATGCCAAATGTAATTGGCCAGTAACTTCACACAAGCAGCAGCAGTTCCGCCCTCTGTCCTGTTGTTCATGTGTTGCAGTTTGTCCCACACTGTTGTCTATGCTGCTGTGCTCTGACTGTCATATGTGTGTGCTGCAGTTTAGTGAGAGTCGCACCTGCAGCTCTGAGTCTGCTGCCTCTTGTCCCTTGCAGGCGATGTGCCTTTGACTTCTGTGTCCATGCAGTGTTGAGACGTTACCAGTCTTGGGTGGATGTGTGTCTTGGTGGGAGTGGGGACTCTGGGGCATGGTTTGTCCGCAGCTGTGTTGTTGATGTCAGGGGTTGATTGTGCAGGTGGATGTGTCAGAGTGTGCCACTTCAGTGTCGTTGAGTGCACCATGTCATGGTAATCGGACTGCAGGCATGGTATTCGTCATGCAGTGTCACTTATGTTGTCAGTGTGGCTCACGGAGCTGCAGCTTGGCTGGGTTCAGCACATGTGCATGGGTTGTATGTGAGCTGTGTGATGTGTGGGGTGGGCCCACTCTGGGCAGATGGTCGAGAGTGACGTACTTGGTGTTCCTATGTGTGCTGCAGTATGGCAAGGGGATCAGGGACATGATCCGTAGTCATTGTGGGTGTGCAGTGTGGTCTGCTTATTTGTGCATGTGTGCCATTGTGCCCATCTCCCCCCATCCCCCCTGTCCCTGGTTGCTACTCACCCTGTTGCTGTTGTGTCCGGTCCTGTAGAGCAGTGTCCGGGCCCCCAACTCCTGCCACCGTATCCACACTGATGACTGTCGACACCATCTCCTACATCTCGTCCAGCTCCTCCTGCGGTGCAGGACTCCCACCTCCAGTCTGCATTGCTGCTTTGAGGTTGTTGGCGAGTTTGCTCTAGGTTTTGCGCTTGATATCAGTCCATCGCCTCTTGACCTCGTCCATTGACCTCCTCTGCACTCCGACAGCATTCACCTTGTCCAAGATGGACTGCCATATTCCATTTCTTGTGCCCAGTGACACGGTAGAGGTGATGAACAGTTGTTGATGGTGTCCTATCACCTCCGTGACCAGGATCTGATTCTCCTGCAGACTGAACCGCGGCTTCCTCTTCTTCTTGTCCTTCCCGGTCCCCGAGGGCCCTGGCTGGGGCTCCGGGGGGCTTGTGGGGTTCCGATCGTCCCCTGTGCCAGCTCCGCCTGACTCCATCATGCTTCGCTGTTGGTGTTTTTTTGTTTGGTGTTTTTTTTATCTGTTTTTGTGGTGATTTTTCCCGCCTGACTTGTGTGTGTTGCAGGCCTTGCGCGCCTTATCGCGGATTGTCTCATCGCGATTGGGCCCATCGCACCTTTTTTCGCGTTAAGGTTTGAATTTTTATCGCAGTCACGCTAGTTGTTTCGCGGACATTTTCCGCGTTCGCGTGCGTTTATTGCATGGTATTGCCGTGTTGGGAATGCCACGTTGACACAGCGTTATTTTCACGCGATGGGCTGCGATGTGGGAAGTTGCGGTAAGCTATTTTGGCGATGTTTATCGCACGTTCTTGTGAATATACCCCTTTGATAGAAAAGCAGACATTTGAGGTGAGCAGATATAGAGAGTCGCTGGTGTTGAGAGTGCTCAATAGAGGAGCTGCTTTCCACCTAAACTTGAGAACTACCCAGAGTTCTCTGCTTCTTTTTGCATAATTTATGCGTCACTCTATGCCTGAAAGGGTATTGTTTTGACTTATACTGGGTGCTCCCTTGTGTCTGGACAAAGCTATATCTCTCTGAAGAGCTCTAACTAGAGGGAGACACTTTGTCAGGGGTTGCTTTTACTCGTTTCAGGTTTGCTAGGTTGGTATTTTACCAATTCAAAGCTGAAATATTGCGACTGGAGTGGTAAATGGCTTTTGTCATTTTACAGCTTGGCGTGGACAGCACTGTGCAAGTCCAATGCTTAAAAACTTTGCTGTGGAAATGGCAAAAGACTTTGGGGCATATTCTCAAGGAGTTATCGCCGAGTTAGCGGCACTTTATCGCAGCCATGGAGCTACTGATCATGCAGCTCGGAGCCCCAAGAGGGCCACAACATCCACTGCCACCACTGCCAGGACCCCCACCCACCAGCCCCCCCTGACTACCACAGAGGCAGCGCAGACAAAGACAAAGGACCTTCCGAAAACGCACCAGCCTCGGAGACTTAACGCCAGAGGAAGTCATTGCCCACTACAGGCTCAAAAGGACAACCATCCTCCGCATCCTGACCCTCATTCCACACAGGCTGACAGTACCAACACAGCGGAGAACCAACATCCCTCCGCAGACAAAGCTGCTGGCCGTGCTGCACCTGTTGGCCTCTGGGACCTTCCAACCAACAACTGCCAGAGTCGGAGGAGTCTCACAGCCAGCCCTGTCAAAGTTCCTCACACCTGTCCTGGATGCCATCATCAGCTTGGTACACCAGCAACTTTACTTCCCACACACTGCGTAAGAACAGCTGGAGATCAAGCAAGGCTCCTACGCCATAGCTGGCTTCCCGCACGTCTTGGGGGCAATCGACTGCACACATGTACTCCTCGTGCCCCCTGCTGCCACTGCACACAATTACCGCAACAGGAAACACACGCATTCCATCAATGTGCAGGCAATAGTGGACCACCGGGGACTCTTCACAAATGTCGTCGCCAACTACCCAGGCAGTGTGCATGATCCCTTCATCTTCTGACAGTCCATCATCAACCAGCGCTTTCAGGATGCCACCTATGGTAATGCACTGCTCGTCGGTAAGTAACAACTGAACACACCACACACCTCAACTCCACCAACATACAACTCACAATTCTGGGAATGCACACGTCACAAAATCACATACAACATGACAACCAACAGTCCCACATTCCAGACACGACAACACAACTCACTGTGGTAAGCTGGACTAGCCATGTACACAAGCCAACAACGGCATGGCACCTCAGCCACACAATAGCAGAATGTGGGGAGAGGTGGGAACCAGCCATGTGCGAAGGAGGCAAGTGACCCATGAATGTGAATGTACACAATGCCAAGTGTGGCGCGGATGTGCTGGACAGACCTGAGTATGCAGACCACAGACATTTCCATGTCGACATACACTGATGGTGTCTGGAGTGTACTGGACGCAACCATGTTGCCGCAGCCAGTGGGGAAGATCACGGAAATGTTGCTTGTTACGTCCCCCCCGTAAGCGTGAGCGGAGTGGGCTGGCCCGGCGTACACCAGGCCAGCGTAGGGGTGTGGATATTCACCCCGGGGCTCTGGGCGTGGTTAAGTGTTGGGATGCCAATGTAGTACCTAATGCGTGTGTCTTTGTTGTGGTGTCTGCGCCACCCGTCCCGCAATGGACAAAGTTGCAATTCAACATGCCCCCGGAGTGCGGGCTTGGACGAAGTGATAAATGAGTGAGCGCAAGCCCGCTCGGGGTCCGGGATCATACATGCCAACTGTTGTGTGTGTGTATCGCTATTGACGCAGCATAAGCCAAAGGTCTTGCCTCGATCGATTCGCGAGTTCAGCCAGCCATGAACTCCACATCTGTGTCCGTCCTATCCTTACCATAGGCCTACACACACGTGGCCGCCCACCTTCAACGCACAACATCACAGTGTCGTTGTCAGGCTTGTGGACATGAGCAGACAGGCATGACGATGGTGTGCCGTAGGAGTGCAAGTGATGCAACCGCGCAGCGTACATAAGTAAATGGGCTCGGGGGGAGGGAGGAGCAGCAATGAGCAGTGGCGGTTTCTTTTTGAGGGCGTCGGGGATCCGCCCCCCTTACATTGCTGAATATGCTCAGCTGAGCACTGAGCAGTGATTTAATATACCCATGATTAATTTACGAGCACGGAGCTCAGCTGCCAAAATGCCTTGAACACGGGGCACTTTATGCCCCACACTCACTCACCGCCGATATGTATACTATCACCACATTGTTAATTGATTGAGCAGTCAGTCACTGAGTTGACCTCACGTCACGTGACTCACCCTGCCCAGGCTACGTGTTTGCCGGCTGAGAACCTCACAGCCCTGAAAGCTGTGATGTCATCAGCTCGGCAAAGACCTAGCTGCAAGCAGTAGGGTCCACCCCCTGATGGCGTGGAGGTAAAGTTAGCCCCGGGCGTTTTGAATACAAGCCCGGGATCGCTAACCCTCCACGTCAATGAGAGAGAGTGGAGCTTGTCACCACACCCTTTCCCAACTCGTTACAGGGAGTGGGTGGGACCCCTCCCTGTGACGAGTTGGGAAAGGGTGTGGCAGGTGGGAAGCAGGAATTGAGTCTGCGCAGACTCGACCACCTCAGGCGTCCCGCGCATGAGTCTGAGTGACTGTGGCAGTTGGTGGTCGGACTCGAGTGCATTTTTGACTGCGTAATAAGGTAAGACTTGAACAGCAACAGGGTGAGTAACCACCAGGGACTGGGGGACGGGGGGAGATGGGCACAATGGCACACATGCACAATGAAGTATAGCACAGCGCACAACCACAATGACTCTGGATCATGTCCCTGATCTCCTTGCCATACTGCAGCACACATAGAAACAGCAAGTAGTCCCCCGTCCACAATGTGCCCAGAGGGGGCCCTCCCCACACATCACCAATCTCACAACAAACCCATGCACATGTGGTGAACCCAGCAAAGTTGCGGATCCGTGAGCCCCACTGACAATGCAAGTGACACTGCATGATGATGAGCATGTCTGCAGGCCACTCATCATTACATGTTGCACCCCACGACACTGAGGTGGCTGAGTGTGGTCCACATCCGGAAAGGAGCAGGTCACACACTGACACATCCACATGCAAAAGCAACCCCTGATGGCAACAAGACATCTTCGGACAAACCATGCCCAAGAGCCCCAACTCCCACCAAGAGCCCAATTTACCCAAGTATGCAACATCACAGCACTGCATAAGCACAGAAGTCAAAGGCACACCGCCTGAAAGGGAGAAGGCCAAGCAAAGTCTGAGCTGCAGGGGCGACTCTCCCACAATGCAGCACACACACAAGAATCAGAGCACATCAACATTGACAACAATGTGGTACAAACTGCAACACTTTCACAACAGAACAGAGGACACAAATGTTGCAGCTTGTGTGTAGAAACTGGCCAATCACATTTGGCATCGCAGGAAACTGTGACATGATAATGGACAAGTACAACCCCACATCCCTGATGGTGCACACATTTCCACTGTCCCGCTTCAAATAGGCAGCTCCTCCTAAACAGTCACAATGTACATTGTCATGCAGTCTGTTTGGAAACTTGGCCAATGCTTGAACATACATGGAACACACTGTTAAACTGCATCTCCCCTTTACATTGCAGAGGGAGAATCAACACCTCCTGCAGAGCAGACCCAACATCTCTTCACTGATGACGAAGAGGACCTCCACACCTTCGACACCGACGCCCTCCAAGAGCTCATGGACACCCTCAACACCCCACCCCCAGGAGCAGGGCAGCCCAGCTGCATCGAGGAGACCCCACCCCCTGCACAGACCACACAGCAGGAAGCACCCACCACCCCGGCTGTCTCCCAGGATCCCCACGACCAACACATGGCATTTCAATGCCGTGTGTTGGAGGGCCAGAAGGTGATGGCTGAGCAGGTGCGGGTGGGGTTCGACCTCATGGCAGCCAAGCTAGATGCCATCCATGGGTGCTTACGTCCCATCAGGGACCACTTACAGTCCCTAACGGACACCCACAGTCCGCTCCATGGTCTCCAACGAGCCATGGCTGACATCGCTCTGAGTCATGACTCGGAGACAAGAACACCTGTCTAGTCAGAGTGGCTCCAGCGATCTCAGCCGGGAGTTGGGACACATGCGGAGGCTCATGGGGACATGGTGCGGATGGATGCGGAAAGGATGGCTGCCACTGCTGCACATCAGCGACATGTAGCTGGGATCTTCCATGCCCTGCAGATACTCATCATGGCATTGCTGCCACAAGTCCTGGCGCAGATGAATGCTGCTGCTCCTACATCATCCACATCTCCGCCCCCTGATGTGTCAGTGCCCCACAGTGTGGCAGACATTCCACCTCTGGCACCTGATGTGTCAATGCCACACAGTGCGGACGACAATCCACCTCCGGCCCCTGATGTGTCAGAGCCCCACAGTGCTGCAGCCGAAACACCACCACCCACAGGTGAGGCACATCACACAGCAGAGGACGATGATGTGGATGAGACTGATGTTGTGGTAATGAGGAAGCAGTAGCATTCATCTCTGCCATATGGCCTGTTTCAGCTTGGTACGGCCCTTTGCATCATCACCTTCCACTGTCCCCCGATACACTCTGCGGCACTCACCTTGGACCTCGACATGGACTGCCATATTCTGTTTGGTTACCAATGACACAGCAATCAGACTGTGGACTGAACTCTTCCTCTTCCGATGTATCTGTCCTTCCCTAATGGACTCTGGCTGGCCCTCCATGGGGCAACAATGTAAAGTGGGGTTTGCATGGCCCTGTACTGCTCCAGCTGCAACACTCCACTGAATGTGAATAAAACATTCAAATTCACACAGATGTGTCATGTCTATGATCTTTCAAGTATGACAGTATGGATAAATGTAGGGTCACTGATTCCCCCTCACGTCCAATTAGCACATGTTGTGGGGCTTGGGTCACAGGGTGCAACATTGCCGATTGCGATCCGGGTGACGCAGACACTACAACGGAGACACACGCATTGGTTAATTCCTTGTCCAGGCCAGAACTGAACCACGCCCAGAGCCCCAGGCTCAGTGTTCACAACCCTACGCTGGACTGGCATACGCCAGCCCAGCCCACTCCGCTTACACTCACAGGGGCTGACGACACAGCTACATGTCCCAGGTCTTCCCTGTAGTGATCTGCTGGTCACTGGTCTAGTCGTCAGCATGCCACAGCCACTCCCTGAGGGCTGGTTTACACCCACACCACACCCATCCAGCACAGGCGTCACGGGACATGTGACCCTGCCAATAAAAGGGGCCCACCACAGCACATCCCCCACTGCCGGAGGTGACATGATGGCGTCCGCATCCACGGAAAACAATCATCAAGGGTCCATGACTTGTGTTGCCCTGAGTTGGTGGCACCCGATGGCATGGGTCCGGCACGGGCCTACCGCCATGTGGCGATGACTTGCGTTGCACTAAGTTGGTGGCACCCGATGGCCTGGGTCCGGCACGGGCCTACCGCCACGTGGCAATGACTTGCGTTGCACTGAGTTAGGCCCACCTGACGAGCTGAGCGGGTGTGCAGCCTGCGATGATGCGTTGGCCTTGATACGGCGTCCAGCATATCAGGACTCAATTTGATTTGTGAGCCCCGCTGGACCGCAGTGTACGCGCAGGCAGCAGTCAGCACACACATGACTCCGCGGTGTGGTGCCGCAGGGTGCGCTGGGGGCCTGTGGCCCGGAATCCAGCCATCGGCTGAGGAGTTTGCACCGGCACGTGGAGGGCCCTCTTGGAGACACGCCGGTGGCGGCAGGTGAGCATTGAGGCCTGGGTGAGCAGGGGCGGGCAGTCATCGCTGGGCGGCAGACCGGTCTGGGGACCAGGGCTGGGGTGCAGCAGGCGCACAGGATCGCGCACGCACCCCCGACATGGCGGCGGCCTCGTGGCTGGGTGGGGGGCACCGCCCTGGCAGACACGGCTCTGCATGCGCTGACGAGATGTGCGCGGGTTGGCTTGGGACGTAGTCACCTCGTCTCCAGTGTGAATGCAGCTGTTGATTGTTGTCGGGCACGTGTGTGTAGGCCTATGGTCACGATATGGCAGACACAGAGGCACACGCAGTAGTTACTGTGGTGGCCATCCCGGAAATGGACCACGCCCAGGGCCCCGGGGTACTCATTTGCGACATACGCCGGCCAAGGCCGCTCCGCTCAGGCTTACAAGGGGGGACCACATGGCTACATGTCCAAGGGCTTCCACACTGCCTGGGGTAACCTGTTTGCGTCCACTATACTGCAAACACCAGCAGTAGATGTCCACATGGACATGTCTGTGCTCTGCATACTGCAGTCTGTCCAGCACATCTCCGCAACACTTGGCATTCTGTCCTTTCTTTGTGCTGGGTCACTTGCCTCCTTCGCTCATACTTGGTTCCCACCTCTCCCCACATTCTGTAATTGTGTGGCAGGGGGTTCTGCCTTTGTGGATGGTTTGTCTACATGTCTGGCCCCTGTTACCACGGTTACTTGTGTTGTCGTGTCCGGTAGTTGGGCATGTTGGTTGGCATGTTGTATGTGATTTTGTTACGTTTGCTCTCCCACAGTTGTGAGTTGTGTGATTGTGGAGTTGAGGTGTGTGGTGTGTTCAGTTAGTCCTTACCAATGAGCAGTGCATTGCCATGGGTGCCATCCTGGAAGCGCTGGTTGATGATGGACTGTCGGAAGATGTATGTATCATGCACACTGCCTGTGAAGTTGGCGACGACGTTGGTGAACTGTCCCCGGTGGTCCACTATCGCCTGCACATTGATGGAATGCGTGTGCTTTCTGTAGCGGTAATTGTGTGCAGGGTCGGCAGGTGGCACAAGTGGTACATGTGTACAGTCAATTGCCCCCGACACGTGCGGTAAGGCAGCTATGGCGTGATTCCCTTGCATGGTCTTCAGCTGTTTATGCACAACGTGGGGGAAGTGAAGGTGCAGGGGTATCAAGATGATGCATACCGTGATGTTTACAGGTATGATGAATCCTGCATGATGAGACCGTAACAGATGTTTGTGTGGTCGTAACCTTCCTTTTCTTTCCTGCGGAGGTTACGGGCACACGGACTTCTGCTACAGTATGTTTGGACTGGATTCATCATACCTGTATGCATTCCGGTTTGTCCAAGTGCAATACACTGTACCAGATTACGTTTGTGACTATGAGGACGCTTGACCATGGTCACTATTTCTCCAACAGGTTTCTGACTACTGATTTCGGGATATGGAATGGTATTGGGGAGTTCCAGCAGCATTTGCAGTTTATTGGATCCACAAGTTGCCCTGGTGAAGTTCCTCGTTGGGAATGGAACGCGTTGGCTGTGCTTTTCGTCTTGTTGTTTATGTATTTGTAATAAAGTTCTGTTTTTCCACTACCGTTGACTACTGGACTTCATGACCTGGGGGAGGGTCCGGGGGTGTTTGCGGTGGGTGTTGTGGCCCTCTTGGGTCTCCAGGCTGCATGATCATTGTATCCATGGCATCTGTTGGTCTTCAGATGTGGCTCTAGGCTGGGCTCCCTTTCATACTGCAGGTTGTCGTCCTGCTTAACACCAGTAAGAGGCAGGTGTTGAATCCCTGCTGCTAACGCGCATTATCGCCTGTTTTCGGATCGCATCGCTGATTTGTTTGCTCGTTGGGAATATCGCAAAGTGGTGTTTTCTTGTGTTTTTGCACGGGAACGCCTACTCTGCATATCATTAGCGTTAGTTGTCGCTCTCATCCGTGGCGATGTGTTTTGCGGCAGCTATCGCGGGAAAACTGGCGATATCGGCAGTTTGCACCAGCTTGTGAATGGGTCGATAAGTCTATCGCCACTTTTGCGGCGCTAAAGTGCCGATAAATCGGCGATGGCTCCTTGAGAATATGCCCCTTTGATAGAAAAGCAGACATTTGAGGTGAGCAGATCTAGAGTGTCGCTGGTTTTGAGAGTGCTCTATACAGGAGCTGTTTTCCACCTAAACTTGAGAACTACCCAGAGTTCTCTGCTTCTTCTTTGCATAATTTATGCATCACGCTATGCCTGAAAGGGTATTCTTTTAACTTATACTGGGTGCTCCCTTGTGTCTGAACAAAGCTATACCTCTCTGAAGAGCTCTAACTAGAGGGAGACACTGTGTTGGGGGTTGCTTTTACTCATTTCACGTTGGCTTGGTTGATATTTTACCAATTCAAAGGTTTAATATTGTGTCTGGAGTGGTAAATGGCTTTTTTCATTTTACAGCTCGGCATGGACAGCACTGTGCTAGTCCCATGCTTAAAGACTTTGCTGTAGAAATGGCAAAAGACTTTGTCCTTTTCTATCTCAGCATGGATGGCACTTTGCTAATCCTATGCTTAAAGACTTTGATAGAAATGCAGACATTTGAGGTGAGCAGATCTAGAGTGTCGCTGGTGTTGAGAATGCTATATATAGGAGCTGCTTTCCACCTAAACTTGAGAACTACCCAGTGTTCTCTGCTTCTTTTTTGCATAATTTATGCGTCACTCTATGCCTGAAAGGGTATTATTTTGACTTATACTGGGTGCTCCATTGTGTCTGGACAAAGCTGTACCTCTCTGAAGAGCTCTAACTAGAGTGAGACACTGTGTCGGGGGTTGCTTTTACTCATTTCAGGTTTGCTAGGTTGGTATTTTACCAATTCAAAGCTGTAATATTGTGCCTGGAGTGGTAAATGGCTTTTGTCATTTTACAGCTCGGCGTGGACAGCACTGTGCTAGTCCTATGCTTAAAGACTTTGGGGGATATTCTCAAGAACGTGTGATAATTATCGCAAAATTAGCTTAACGCAACTTTGCACATTGCAGTCCATCGCGGGAAAATAACACTGTGTTAACGTTGTATTCACAACACGGCGGCACCATGCGATAGTCACACGATAACGCGCCAAATGACCGCGATAAAATTAACGTGACGCTGAAAAAATGCGAAACACAAACGCGAAAAAAGTTGCGATGCCCCAAATCGCGATAAAAAATCAGCGATAACCAGCGACAGGCCTGCAATTCCCACGCGTCATGCGGGAAAATGCACTATAAAAGGAAAAAACAAAAAAAAGACAAAAAAAAAAAACTGCGTCACACCATGAATGCACCCGGACCGAGTGCAGAGGAAAACGTGAACCCCACAAGCCCCACAGACGACCAACAAGGAACCTCGGGGTCGGGGAAGGGCAAGGAGAAGAGGAAGAAGAAGACGGGTTCAGTCCGCAGGACAACCGGATCATCGTCACGGAGGTGATAGAACACTACCAACAACTGTTCGTCACCTCCACTGTGTCATTGGCAACACAAACGGAAATATGGCAGTCGATCGTGAACAACGTGAATGCAGTTGGAGTGTTGAGGAGGTCAATGGAGGAGGTCAAGAGGCGCTGGCATGATGTGAATAGCCAAACCAAGCAGAAACTCGCTGCCAACCGGAAGGCACAACGGCGACTGGAGGTGGGAGTCCTGCGCCACAGGAGGAGCTGGATGAGCTGGAGGAAATGGTGTCCACAGTCATCAGTGTGGAGAAGGTGCAAGGAGTTGGGGGTCCGGACACAGCTCGATATGACCTGACCCAACAGCAACAGGGTGTGTAACGACCAGGGACTGGGGGGACGGGGGGAGATGGGCACAATGGCACAGATGCACAATTATGTGTAGCACACTGCACACCCACAATGACTGTGGAACATGTCCCTGATACCCTTGGCACACTGCAGCACACATAGAAACCCCAAGTAGGCCCCCATCCACTATGTGCACAAAGGGGCCCCCTCCCTATCACCAATTTCACAACCTACCCATGCACATGTGCTGAATCCAGCAAAGCAGCGGCTCTGTGAGCCACACTGACAATGCAAGTGACACTGCATGACCAGTAGCATGGCTGCAGTCAAAATACATGACATGGTGCACGACACGACACTGAGGTGGCCCAGTGTGGATCACATCCTCAAAGGAGCAGGTCACACTCTGACACATCCACGTGCACATACAACCCCTGACGTCAACAACACATCTGCAGACAAACAATGCAGAAGAGTACAAAAACCGTCCAAGAGCACAAATGACCCAAGTCGCCAACATCTCAGCACCTCAAAAGCATACAAGTCAAAGGCACACCGCCTCAAAGGGATAAGGGGCTGCTAAATCAGACCTGCAGGGGCTACTCTCCCACAATGCAGCACACACACATAGCAATCACAGCACATCAACATTGACGACAATGTGGTACAAAGTGCAACACTTTCACTACAGAACAGAGGACACAACTGGTGCCGCTTGTGCATAGAAACTGGCCAATCACATCTGGCATAGCAGGAAACTGTGAGATGATAATGTACGAGTACAACCTCACATCCGTCATGTAGTCGAAATGTCCACTGTCTCCCATCAAATAGCCAGCTCATCCAAAACAGTCACAATGTACATTGTCATGCAGTCTGTATGTAAACATGTACAATGCGTCAACATACATGGAACACACTGTTAACCTGCATCTCCCCTTTATATTGCAGAGGGACAATCAACACCTCCTGCAGAGCAGACCAGACATCTCTTCAGTGATGATGAGGAGGACCCCCTGGCCATCTGCTCTGACACCCTCCAACGGCTCGTGGACAGCCTCCGCACCCCACCTCCAGGAGCAGGGCAGCCCAGCTGCATCGAGGTGACCCCACCCCCCTGCACAGCCCACACAGCAGGAAGCACCCACCACCACGGCTGGCTCCCAGCACCTCACGGAAAGACACATGGCATTCCAATGCCGTCTGTCAGACTGCCAGAGGGGGCTGGCTGAACAGGTGCGGGTGGGTTTCGACCTCATGGCTGCCAAACTTGATGCTATACGTGGGTGTATGAGTCCCATCAGGGACCACTTACAGTCCCTAATGGACACCCACAGTCCGTTCCATGCTCTACAACAATCCTTGGCTGACCTCGCTGGAGCCATTACTCGGATACAAGAACTGTCTAGTCAGAGAGGCTCCAGCGATGACAGCACAGAGTTGGCACAGATGCGGAGAACAATGGAGAACATGGAGCGGATGCAGGCTGGAAGGATGGCTGCCACGGCTGTACACCAGCGAGATGTAGCTGGGATCTTCCATGCCCTGCAGAACCTCATCTTGCCATTGCTGCCACAGAGCCTGTCCCAGATGACTGCTGCAGGTACTTCGACACACACATCTCCGCCCCCTGATGTGTCAGTGGCACACAGTGATGCAGCCATACCACCTCCGCCCCTGATGTGTCAGTGGCACACAGTGATGTAGCCATACCACCTCCGCCCCCTGATGTGTCAGTGGCACACAGTGATGCAGCCATACCACCTCCGCCCCCTAATGTGTCTGTGGCACACAGTGATGCAGCCATACCACCTCCACCACCTGATGTATCAGTGGCACACAGTGATGCAGCCATACCACCTCCGCCCCATGATGTGTCAGTGGCACACAGTGATGCAGCCATAACACCACACACACGCCTGACACACCTGACACAGAAGACATATCAGAGGACTAAGATGTGGATGGCAATGACTCTGTGTGAAAAAGGAGGTTGCAGCATTCATCCCCGCCATATGGCCTTTTCCTGCTTGGTTCAGCCCTCTGCATCATGCCCGGGAACAACTCCTTCCACTGTCCCCCGAAACACTCTGCGACATTCACCTGGACCCCGACATGGACTGCCATATCTGCTCTGGTTACCAATGACACAGCAATCAGGCTGTGGACTGAACTCTTCCTCTTCCGATTAAATTGTCATTCCCCAAAGGACTCTGGTTGGCCCTCCACTGGGCAACCATGTAATGTGGGGTTTGCATGGCCATGTACTGCTGCAGCTCCGACACTCCACAGAATGTGAATAAAACATTCCAAATCACACAGATGTGTCATGTCTATGTTCAATCAAGTATAAAAGCATGGATGAATGTAGGGACATTGATTGCACAAAAAGGTACTCCCTGGGAAATGACATCAATGCGCATGTTTGACCCTGACCCACATGGCCAATTAGATGACTGTGAAGGTGTGAACTAGCTGTGGCCTCATTGCTCATGAACAACAATCTCGCAACCCCCCAACGTAGCCCCACGTCCATGTATCAAATAGGGCTGTGTGTAAAAATGTCTAATTCGGTAGCAGGCCTAAAATAGTGTCCCCCATCACATGTGACAACAGAACATCTCTTTGCATACCTACTCACACTCAACTGTGTGGACACAGCCTGTTTTGATGGATCACATTGATCCACTTGGCAAGAAGTTGGACACCATACTCACATTGCTGAAGACATGTAAGAGCACAGGTCTACCAGCAACTATCCCAACCACAATGTCTGGCTCACAGAGGTGTAGCTGGCAATAGGGACTCACCCCTAAGTGAAATGCGTCAGTCAGTCCCTCCCTGTGTACGGACAATGCTCATTGAGGCACAAGCTTTGTCATTCTAATCAACACTCATCACAGTTGAACACTAGTGTAGTGGCGTAGACTTTATTAGCATGTGCATGTCAGTACGGGCAAGACAAGGGCCACAACATGCAGACCAATGCTTCAGACACTAACAGGCAGCATGGGAACATGTAGAGGTGCAAGAAATGGGGGGGCAAAAATGAACACCAATCATTACGGATGGCAACGGTCTCAGCCCACCTTGCCTTGCTGGACGAGTCATGTGATGTTTGGCGTATGCTCATTGCCCCGTGTCAGGGGACACGACTCACAGCCCATGGGATCTGCATAGTGCCGTACCACTGGACTGCGCAGACTGTCTGCTCTGCTGACAGTGAGCAGGTGAAAGTGTCCAACAAGGTCACATGTAGTACTACATTGCCATGTGTGTACTCTCCCTCCAGCAGTATGTCAGATTTAGGAACCTTGCCAAGCAACGCTGTGCAGCTCCGCCCATGGGACTGCCTCACCTTGCACAGGTGTGTGTCAACACGCGTAGGTGCACACACATGCATTCTGAGTCCAGGCGAATGCAGCCATGTCCACTGTTGTGGTGGGATATGTGACCATTTCTCCAAGATGCAACAAGGTGTTGGGACCTGTGCTCTGGGTTACAAGCAGTTGTGGCTGCAGGAACGTAGTTACTCGTCCATGAATGCGAGCGCAGACTCCTGGGCAATCAGTTCCAAGAGTACGTCGTTGTCGACTTCAACAAACACGAGGGCGAGCCAATCCATTAACTGGTCCGGACAGATGTGCTCCGTCCACGCCGTTTCACCAATCCGCAACACAGCCCAATAGGGAGCGCTTCGATGTGGTCACTGCACACAAGGACTTGTGCAAACTCTCTGCCCAACTGCCAGCACAAACGCCAAATATCAAGGCATCCCATGAACGGGTATCACGGTTACACTCCTGGTTGTGGGCCAACAGGGGGCGCACACACAAGTCATAATCCAGTTCAGCTACCGTTGTGTTGGATAGGCAGACATCCATGGGCCACTCGAATATGCATGATCGACAGTGGAACCAGGGCTGGACGCAGTTGACGTACGCAAGATGGAAGCTCAGACGGTAACTGATGCGCAACACTGCCAGTGGCAGTGCCCCCAACAAATGCAGCATACGTGCACGGTACAGTTCCACATGACAGGGGTTGTGCATGTGCCCGGGATGTTCTGCCATTGCGTTGGTGGCACTCTTCTGACCTGCGGCAGTTATGTGGATGATATGCCACAGCTCGGAGCAATGAGTCGTATGTGTGTGCAACGTTTGGACGTATGGGTTGTTGTGTACGTAAGTGTCAAGGGCATTCCATGCAAGAGTACCTCGAGCAAGGACTTCTGTGTGTGGGGTGTGGATACGTTGGTCTTTCATTAGCGCTGTGCGTAGTGTGGGAGTCGTCATCATCTGCTATGGTATCTCTCTCAGGGGGTGCCTGCCGCATGCAAGACCAAGGTCGGAGGTGCAGATGTCCTTCTGCCTTATGTATTGAGACAAAGGAGCTTTCATCCCTAATGTTAGTCTGACTACTGCTTGCATTCTGGAAATGTGATGTGGCTTTCGCGCTGCATTTGGGGCTAGGCCTTAGGCTTATGGTGCACCAATAGCGATACACACACAACAGTTGGCATGTATGTGCCAAGAGCCTTCCTTTCACTGTCTCTCTCTCCCTCTCTTTCTCTCTCTCTCTCTTTCTCTCTCTCTCTCTCTTTCTCTCTCTCTCCCTCTCTTCCTTTCACTGTCTCTCTCTCCCTCTCTTTCTCTCCCTTCCTCTCTCTCTCTCTCTCTCTCTTTCTCTCTCTCTCTCCCTCTCTTCCTTTCACTGTCTCTCTCTCTCTCCCTCTCTTTCTCTCTCTTTCTCTCTCTCCCTCTCTCTCCCTCTCTCTCTCCCTCTCTTTCACTCTCTCTCTCTCTCCCTTTCTTTCTCTCTCTCTCTGTCCTTTGAGCGCATGACACACCTTCTTATCTTGAATTTTGTCTTGCAGGCTGTGACTTACAGATTGTCCAGAGAAGACCCGCCATGGCTCTTCCAAATAGTTGTTTTGAGTTGAATTTGAATAAAATGATTTGTTTGGAAATTCAGAGGTGAATGAATGATTCTCCTTTTTTGGACCACACGTATGTTAATTGTTGTAATTGTGCGACATCAGGCGAATTGTTTTGTTCATGATTTTGTAAAGTTGGTGTAAAATATCTTTGTCTGGGGGGGCCCGGGGCAGGGCCCGGGGGGGGGTCCTGGGGGGGGGTGGCGGTGGGTGTTGTGGCCCTCTTGGGTGTCCTTGCTGCATGATCAGTAGTTCCATGGCATCTGTTGTTCTTCTGGTGTGGCTGTGGGCTGGGCTCCCATTTCTGGTGCAGGTTATCGTCCGACTTAGGGGCATATTAACAAGGCGGCGATATGAAATTATCGCCGCTTTTGCGTCCGTTTTCGGGCAAAAAGCGGCGATAATTTCATCACCTTATCAGCAAAGACACGCTATCGCGTGTTTTGCTGACGTAGCGCCCATTCCCAGCACTCCTAACTTTGCATCGCTAATGAGATGCAAAGTAGGCGTGGCTGTGAAACCAAACAGGGATAATATCGCGAAGGCAGCTTCGCGATATTATCAAGGAGGGTTAGCGATTTTTTAAATCGCGTTAAGTATGCCTTAACGCAGGAATTTAACGTCTGTTAAATTCCTGACTAAGGCATACTTAACATGAGGGATGGATTCTGTGGCTAAGACCACAGGCCCTATCATCTAGGATATCGCCGTTTTCCACCATGGAAAACGGCGATATCCACGCTATCTCTGGAATTTTATCGCCTCCGCGATGCGCGTTGTTCATACCGCGCTAACCGGGCGATAAATTACAGGGATAGCCGGCGATAAATATGCATGCGCTAAGCACGCTTTGCGATATTTATCGCCGGGCCTTGTTAATATGCCCCTTGATACCCGGAAAGAGCAGGTGTTAATTCCCTGCTGCTAACGCGCCTTATCGCATGTTTTGTGATCTTATCGCTGATCTGGCTGGCTGTTGAGAATGTTGCGAAGTGGTGTTGTCGCGGCTTTTTGCACGGGAACGCCTACTCTGCATCTCATTAGCGTTAGTTGCCGGTGTCATCCGTGGCGATGTTTTTTGCGGCTGCTATCGCAGGAAAACTGGTGATATCGGCTGTTACCACCAGCTTGTGAATAGGGCGATAAATCTATCCCCACTTTGGCTGCGATAAAGTGCCACTAACTCCTTGAGAATATGCCCCTTTGTCCTTTTCTATCTCGGCATGGATGGCACTGTGCTAATCCTATGCCTAAAGACTTTGGGGCATATTCTCAAGGACTCGTCGCCGAGTTAACAGCACTTTAGCGCAGCAAAAGTGGCAAAAGAATCATCGCCCCATTCACAAGCTAATGCAAACTCCTCACATCACCAGTATACCAGCGATAGCTGCCGCAAAAAACATCGCCACGGATGAGAGAGACAACTAACGCTAATGATATGCAGAGTAGGCGTTCCTGTGCAAAAACACACGAAAACACCACTTCACGATATTCTCAACGACCAGCCAGAACTGCGATGCGACCCAAAAACAGGTGATAAGGCGCATTAGCAGCAGGGATTTAACACCTGCCTTTTACTGGTGGTAAGCAGGACGACAACCTGCAGTATAAAGGGAGCCGAGCCCAGAGCCACATCTGAAGACCAACACATGTCATGGAGCTACTGATCATGCAGCTCGGAGCCCCAAGAGGCCCACAACACCCACCGTCACCCCCCCAGGCCCCCCACCCCCCCAGGACCACCTCCCCGGACTACCACCGAGGCAGCGCAGAATGAGACAGCGGTCCTTCCGAAAACGCACCAGCCTCGGATACTTAATGCCAGAGGAAGTCATTGCCCACTACAGGCTCAAAAGGACGACCATCCTCCGCATCCTGACCCACATTGCCCACAGGCTGACGGTACCAACACAGCGGAGAACCAACATCCCTCCGCAGACAAAGCTGCTGGCTGTGCTGCACCTGTTGGCCTCTGGTACCTTCCAACCAACAACTGCCAGAGTCGGAGGAGTCTCACAGCCAGCCCTATCAAAGTTCCTCACACCTGTCTTTATGCCATCATCAGCTTGGTACCCCAGTACCTTCACTTCCCCCGCACTGCGCAGGAACAGCTGTAGACCAAGCAAGGCTTCTACGCCATAGCTGGCTTCCCGCACGTGTTGGGGGCAATTGACTGCACACATGTCCTACTTGTGCCCCCTGCCGACACTGCACACAATTACCGCAACAGAAAGCACACGCATTCCATCAATGTGCAGGCTATAGTGGACCACCGGGGACTCTTCACCAACGTCGTCGCCAACTACCCAGGCAGTGTGCATGATTCCTACATCTTCCGACAGTCCATCATCAACCAGCGCTTCCAGGATGGCACCTACGGAAATGCACTGCTCGTCGGTAAGTACCAACGGAACACACCACACACCTCAACTCCACAATCATGCAACTCACAACTGTGGGAATGCACACGTTACAACATCACATACGACATGCCAAACAACATGCCCTTCACCAGACACGACAACACATGGTAATGTTGTAACAGGGGCCAGACATGCAGACAAGCCATCCACGTCATGGCACCTCTGCCACACAATAGCAGGATGTGGTGAGAGGCGGGAACCAAGTATGTGCGAGGGGGGCAAGTGACCCATGAATCAGAATGTACACAATGCCAAGTGTGGAGGGGATGTGCTGGACAGACTTAAGTATGCAGAGCACAGACATGTCCATGTGGACATATACTGCTGGTGTTTGTAGTGTCGTAGACAGTGGGTGCTACAATGTTACCTCAGGCAGTGGGGTAGACCCTGGACATGTAGCCATGTAGTCCCCCCCTGTAAGCGGAAGCAGAGTGGGCTGGGCCAGCGTAGGAGTGGCAATCTATAGCCCGGGGCTCAGGGCGTGGTTCACTTTTGGGATGGCCACCTAGGCAACTACTGCGTGTGTCTCTGTTCCCTCCATATCCCGACCATAGGCCTACGCACACATGGACGATCAGCTTCAACGGCCAATATATCAGTGTCGTTGTAAGGCTTGTAGACATGCACAGACAGTCATGACAATGGTGTGCCGCAGGAGTGCAAGTGTTGCAACCGCGCAGCGCACACAAGGAAATAGGCTCGGAGGAGTGAGGAGCAGATGTGAGGCAACGTACTATATATGGATGCCGCTCATTTGCCACATGCAAGACATGTCGGACATGTATCCCAAAGTACCACACATCACACACCAATATACTTATGAGCCTGCCAACACAGAATGCCGAACCACCGATTGACACATCTCTCTCCCCTGTCACAGGTGATCAAGGATATGCACTCTGCCCGTGGATGATGGCACCCCTCCGAGCCCCGAACACCCAGGCCCAGAGGCAGTACAATGCGGCCCACATACGCACCAGGGGCATTGTGGAGCGCTCATTTGGCGTGTTGAAGTCACGTTTCAGGTGCCTGGACATCACAGGTGCAAGACTCCTATACAGCCCGCAAATAGTGTGCAAGATGATCATTGCATGTTGTGTGTTGCACAACATATGTGTACGCACCAATGCCCCATGGATCCAAGTGCCTGATGCACCGGACGATGATGATGAAGATGAGGCAGGTGGACCACACCCCGGTGCAGCAGCAGCTGGGATGGCCCGAAGGGACACTATCATTCACAATTTCTTCACATAGACACGTCACATGGGGACTGTCCTTTGCAATCATGGGACAGGTCAAAATGACCACAGGCACAGCATGTACAAATAAATTAATTCCTAGTCACATACCCTGTGTGCATGTCACTCCTCTGCATTGGCACATCGCTCTGATAGGTGTATGTGCAACATTTAGTGCTGTTAATTACACCAATGGCAATTGGATGGTGGGAGTGTTACCTCCATAATCAGGATCCTGTTTTCCTGCGGACTGAATCGCGGGTTCCTCTTCTTCTTCTCCTTGACCTTCCCTGACCCCGGGGTCCCTCGGCTGCTCCTCCGTGGGGCTTTTGGGATTCGGGTTGTCCTCTGTACTTGCTCCAGCTCCTTCCATTGTGCTTCCCAGTTATGTCTTTTTTATTTCTTTCTGGTTTTTTTGCTGCTTTTATGGTGATTTTACCCACATGACGTGGGTATTGCAAGCCTGGCGCTGCTTGTCGCCGATTTTTCTATCGCAGTTGGGCCCATTGCAACTTTTTTCACGTTCGGGTTGTGGTTTTTATCTCCGTCCCGGTTGAGTTATCGCGGACATTTGCCGCGTTATCGGGGTACTATCGCATGTTACCGCCGTGTTGTGAATGCCACTGATGGAGCAGGGGAAACAAAATATTTTTTTGTGCACCCCCTTGGAAGTTAATAACCCCATAACGATTAATGATACTAACCATTTGAAACGCATGGACTAATCAACAAATGCACCTTTTTATTAAACATTACACGTGGGCAACTTGCTGGCATTGCAAAATCTAATTTATGTACAAATGTGAAGCAAAATAACATTAGTATTGTGATTTGCGTAGTAAATAGAGTAAATTGCATGCTTTGTGTTGCGTAGTAAATTACACCGTGGCAAAGAATGCAATTGGTAAGTAAAATGGCTTTAAATGTCGCTTCTGCTAGGTAATACTTAACGTGGGTCTTTAGAATGGCGGGTGGTAAACAGAAAGGCTTATTTTCTATGTTTTAATTTTCGTTGTGTTTGTTCTTATATTAGTTTCGTTCGGGCCTGCTAGGCCGTGGTTCGAAAATGGCTGCTGGAAAGGACGAGATCGCGTGCGCTGAATAAAATGGCCCCCGCGCAGGCTCAGTGTGAGTGCTCCAGTCACGTGTATGCGGCCTGTGCCCAGAGTGAGAGATGTCAAGGCCAATCTGACATGCAACGAGGATCGTGCCAAGAGTTCAGCATATATGCATGGGAACGGATGAGAAAATCGAGCGACAGGGGATGAACTAATATGTGACCATCGGAGTTTGTTTCAAAATGGATTAACAAATTGAACTACTTTTAGAATATCGTTGGTCATAAGACTTAATGTGTGCGTTATTGTCCCCAAACCAGTTCGAACAAGGAGGGCGATGAGGTGACCATCACCACCCCTCCAATGGACCAATTAGCGTGATTTCTGCCCCTAAAGATTGCAACTTTAAGTGTAGCGAATTAGAGAATAGGGTATAAGAGAGTCTGCTCTTACGTTGTCCAAGGTTGGTTGGTTGGTTGACTTCTTCGCTTCTTCTATCCTGATGCTGCGAGAGACTCTGTCATTTTGGACTTCGAACTTTGACTGGGAAAGGAACGAGACCGTTGCGGGAGTTGCCCGGGAGGAGATTGCGTCCGAGGAGGTTAGCGGGACAGTCAGTCAGTTTTGGGAGTCTATCCTGTGATCTGCGGTTCATCTTTCTTTCCTGGTGAACCATTCTTGTCATCGCCCTATGGCCAAGGGTAATTAGTATTTCTCATCTTTGTTTCATAATCTTTTACTTAAATGCTTAATGATATAATAAATGTATTTACCTAAAATGAACTTTACTTATTTGCTCAAAGAATTTAGATAAAATTATATGCTAACTCTAAATGAGTCTGTGGTTCTTTAAATAAAATTGTGATTGATAAATGTCAAAGGTTTTGATTGTGATTGAGCTGGTCTTAATCGCCATCAACTGATTCTACTAGTTGGTCCATCGACCGAATAGCAGAGTACCTTGATGTTTAGAACCGACAGGATCCGAAGTTAATGTATATAATGCATAGATTATAATTCTGTCGTTTTAATAAGGTATTCCGCTCGTCCAGCAACTCATTTTTCCTTGGCGTTTGATCCAGAAAATTGAATGAATGAATGTATGCGGTGTTATGGGCCCCACCGACATGAGTACCAAGTGATCAAGGTTGTGTAGGTGTTTCTGGATTAGTGACATAAGGAAAAATTTATATTTGCCGCGCTGGATCAGATTTCTTGGTAGCAGAGTTATGGTTACTATAGATTAGTTTGGTGATTATTGATTATTGATTTATTCATGTCTAACACTCTATGTTGAGTTTGTATTACGTTATGTGTAAGTCAGAATTTTGAAGCTTCCGGGAAGTAGGAAGTGGACACGTGTGGCAAGAGAAGTCACACAGAATTGTGCATTGTCTGATTTCAAATTTGGTGATAACACAGGACTGTGTTATGTTAGGGAAATTGCACACATGAATTGCATTTGAGTGAAATAGCAACAGGTTTTCTTGTGAAACTTTGGCCTTAATTCTCAGGAGCAGTGTAGTCTCCACATGTGTTTTATCCCCAGAGAAACGGGTTTACCTCTTGCTTGAGAGAAGGGTAAGGTAGAGAGAAGTGCTACACTTATCAAACGAAACAGTATTCTTGTAAGATTGGAATAAACTATCTCTTTTGTTCAGAGAAACAGACAATGGTAATGTGTTTTACGTTGTAACTAATCAATTTAGTTGAAAAGAAAAGTTAAGAAAAGTGCCGATAATTTTTGTAAAGGAGGGGTCAGTAGAAAACAGGAGTAGAGCTGACGTCGACAAAAACCGCGCTGGTATTGGCCAGTTGTGGAAGAACGAAGAGTTTCCTGATTGGTGCGTTAGTGTGAGACGCGCTGGGATAGGTTAGTGTGAGAGTGACGTAAAAGCTTTCTGATTGGTGCGTTGGTGTGAGACGCGATGGGATAGGTCCGAATAGCCAAGCAGTAGAAAGAACCGATTGGTGAAGGATTGTGTGAATTGCTTCGGCAAAACAACAGTGATATGGCTTATTACAATGAATGTGAAAGGGAGAAACCGTCATGGTTTGCGAAGCTTAAAAATCTTTTTAAGAAAGATAAAAAGGTTGTGACTAGGGAAGGAGAAGTACTTCCTCCGTTGAAAACACCAGCATCTTATATGATGGTGAAATATGGCTATCATACTTGTATTTGGTTGGAAAATTGGGCAAAATATACCAAAGACGATGGAGTATTGGCGTTTCCGGAAAATGGTTCGTTTAGCACAGCTGTACTTCGAAATTTGAGAGAAAAATGATGAAACTTGAACCGAGACCTAGACCGACACAGTTCGAAGCTTTAGGTGAATGGGAAGATGAGATGTATGAAAGGGAAAAATACAGAGGTGCAAAGCATTATAATTTTATTCATGGAAGAGTATGGGGTGTGAGTCATGAAGACAGGATGAGACGATGGCGGTATGCCAACATGACGGATGGTATGTTTCCTACCAAAACAGTTGAATAATTTACAGGGAAAAAGTGTAGGGAGAAAAAGAAGCATGCAGTAACAGAGAGATATGGGTATGGAGTTAGCGACACAGAGGATGAGTTGCTGGAGGACATATTAAATAAAAGACCCCCTCCATATCAACAGGATTCTGTGATGGTGACACCAAATGCACCGTCAATGGAAACTGTAAGAAATCAAAGCCCTGAACGAATTTCTGAAATAAATAGTCCATTTAATAAACTAGAAGCACCACAGACTGTGAAACATGATAATGGTAATACAGCTGAATTAGCCAGAACCACAAGAGAGTTGACTGAAAAGATAAGAGAACTGACAAAGAATATGGAAGCTGTGACTGTGCCAGTAACTATAGGGCCAGTAATCCCAGTATTTGAAAATCAAAAGATAGATGAACACTCCTTAACAATTTCATTAAATTCCAGTATGCAAAAAGTAAGAGAAGGGATAATTCCAGAAAATAGAGAGAAAGAAGATTCTGTTGGTCCATTTAGGTCAAGTCCACCTGTAAATTTGACAATTAATGAGAGTCCGATAAATAGGATTCCTATGGGAACTGAGTCAGGAACTGAAACTCCGGAGAGAAGTGTAAATTGGGCAGAAGTAAATAAAACCCCTGTGGGTCCGACTGCAGAGGAATTAAATGATTGGGTGAGGAGTTTGCAGAAAAAGGATGCTGAACCACAACCTTTGGATGTGGTCAGATTAAAGATAGATATGGAGGAATTGATTCTGGGGACTATTGGTACAGATCGATTGAAGTCCTATCAAGATGATGAATTAATGTTTATGTGTAAAAGCATCACTTGGAGAGCTAGGAACTTGCATGAAAAATTGGAAGAAACAGCGAACGAACTAGGAGTAGAGTTTGCAAAAATTAGAGGATTGCAGAAACCGTACAGGGTAGATTTTAGTGAAAAGGACATAGAAAATCTGAACACTTCAGGATGACTAACACAGATAAAAGAACTGATTGTGTTACTGAGAAAATGGGGAGATGTAGATAAGTGGAGAAGTAGGTGGATAAGGAGAAAGGAGGGAACAACTGATAAAGCATCATTGGCTTTTCCAGTAAAAGAGAAAGAACCAACGGCAATAGAATGTCCAATGAGAGAAACTCCAGGAGGAAGTTATGTACATGTCCCATGGTCCAGGCAAGATATATTGTCATTTACAAATGATTTTCCAAAATTGAGAGAAAAGCCTGTAGAATGGTATAGACAGGTAGAAAGATTTGTAAAGGTTTCAAAAGTATTGTGGGAAGATCTGGATGGACTGTTTGAGATCGTTGTTCCTGCAGATTTATGGACAGAATGTAAAATTACAATTGATTGGCCGAAGGAAGAATATCCTAGAGATGCAAAAACAGGAGCCCCAGGTTCAGAAGTAATGAGAAAATATGAACAGGCAATCACATTTCTGAAAAATAAGATTCCACCAAAAGAAACGGACTGGGTAAAGATTGATAGAACAACTCAGGAAAGTAAGGAGTCTGTACATGCCTACTATGAGAGGTTGCTTTTGGTTTTCAAGCAGTATAGTTGTTATGAGAATTTGAGTGAAAAAGACATGAGTCATTTTGTGTATAGATTTGTGTATGGATTGAGACCTGAGATAAGTGAGATGATTAAGCAGCATATGTTATGTTGGCAGAATAGCACAGTAGATGAGGTATTACGGTATGCAAAATATTGCAGTGACGATATTGAGTGTAGACAGCGTAAACTCAAGGAAAAGGCAATGTGGGCACAAGTAAAGGTTGCAGAAAAGCAAGAAGCTCAGATGAATAATCAGTCTAGTGACGCAGGACAGACCAAGTCCAAACCGAACATTGGTAAGGGAAAAGGTCAGATGAGTATAGAAGAAGCTAAAAAGAAATGGCCATGTCATAATTGCGGAAAGTTAGGGCACTGGAGAAACGAGTGTAAATTACCTCCGAGAGTTAATACCGAGAATCAACCATTAAATCCACAGGTGCAGAATGAGGTGAGTTACCAACAGCCGCAAAAACCGCAGGTAGTTACTCAACAGTGTCAGGTGCCGCAACCACCTCTTCCAAAGAGAGTAAATCCTCAAAGATACAGTACAGAGGCAGGATTCTACAAAGGAGAGCAGGTAACAAAATTGCTGCGCGCAGCTGCAGATTCGCAGTATTGGTTACGGCAGGATGGAGATGAATCGGATGAAAGTTTATGACGGTGCCTAGGAGAGGAAGAGGAGTGCGTACTTGGCGCAACTCTAGAGGTAGATCAGTCAGGTCCATTTGTGGATGGAAAGGTGAATGGTGTAAATGTTACATTCCATGTGGACACTGGTGCTACCCGTTCTACTGTTAGATCAGTGGAAATTCCAAACCTTCCTCTCTCAGGAGAATACATCCAAGTTGTAGGTGTTTCAAACATGCAAATTAAAACCCCTCTTACAAAACCAATAGAGGTGGAAATTGGTCCATTCAAAGAGATGCATCGCTTTGTGGTGTGTGATTGTAGTCCTGTAAATTTATTAGGATGCAATCTGCTTTGCAAAATGAATTGTACCATCTACTGTACTCCAGATGGTATTGCTTTCCAGACACCAGATGATGATGTTCTGTATAAAATGACAATGGCAGAACTAGAACCAGGAGTGAATGATATGTTTCCTGTGTTTGATGCGGAGAAAATCCCTATTGAATTGAAAGGAATAGTCAGGTCTGATGTGTGGGATTTCACAGGAGAAGATATTGGACTAATGAGAGAAGTTGATCCTGTAAAAATTGCTGTAAAAGAAGGAACGAATTACCCAAATACCCCGCAGTACAAATTAACACCAGAAATTATTGAAGGAATAACACCTGTAATTAATAAGATGATTGAACAAGGAATTTTGAGAGAAATAATGAGCAGTCCATGTAATTCTCCGATAATGGGATTGAAAAAGCCAAATGGAACATATAGAATAGTACAAGATTTGAGAAAGGTGAACAAAATTGTTATTCCTTGCTGCCCAATTGTGCCAAACCCTGCTGTACTACTGTATCAAATCACTCATGATGCAGAATGGTACACAGTCATTGATTTGTGCCATGCATTTTTCTCTATTCCATTGCACCCTGACAACCAGCCATTATTTGCATTTCGGTTTGGAGAGCGTATTTTGGCATGGTGCCGAATTCCTCAAGGGTATACTGAAAGTCCTTCAATTTTTAATCAGATTCTAAAGAAATCCTTAGAAGATTTGAAAATGCCCGAAAAATATGTGATGGTCCAATATATTGATGACCTATTAGTGGCATCAAAGACCAGAGAAGCATGTGTTACGGACACCATTGCTTTACTGAATCATTTGGCAGAAGGAGGACACAAGGTGTCCCCATCAAAACTGCAATTCTGTCAACAGGAAGTACAGTACTTAGGTCATAAGATTAAGAAAGGGATGCGAAAAGTGACAACAGAAAGGATAAGGATTATTAAAGGAATGAGAGCCCCAATGACACAAAGAGAGGTGAGAATGTTCCTTGGAATGGTTGGTTATTGCCGACAGTGGATACGTGGATTTTCATTGATTGCAAAACCTTTACAGCGATTGACAAAGAGGGATGTCAAAGATCCGATTGCATTGGATGAGGAGGAAATGAAGGCTTTCAAGGAACTGAAAACAAGTTTGTGTGAGGCAGCAGCATTGCGAATGCCTGATTATGAGAAAGAATTTGAGCTGTATTGTAGTGAGAGAGACGGATGTGCACTTTCAGTATTAGTGCAGAGGCATGGAAGAATGAAACAACCAATAGCTTATTTTTCAGCTGCTCTAGATCCGGTAGCAAAAGCGTTGCCTGGATGTCTGAAAGCAGTAGCTGCTACTTGTGTGAGTCTGGAACAAAGTGAAGGCATTGTAATGGGATATCCTTTGAGAGTATATGTCCCACATTCAGTTGAAATCCTTCTGACCCGAACAAAAACCCAATTCATGACACATAGTCGGCTGACTAGGTATGAAAAGGTGATCTTGGGTGCAGACAATGTAACCATTGTAAGATGCACAAGTGTGAATCCTTCCACTTCACTGCCAGATGCAGTAATTGCAGAAGTCAAAGATGACGTTGATCATAACTGTTTGGATGTGCTTGAATTTTGCACAAAACCTCGCCCTGATATCAGGGATGAACCTCTAAAGGAGTCAGATTATGTGACGTTTGTAGATGGGTCATGCCTGAGGACAAATGAAGGAGTTTTAAGTGCTGCGTATGCTGTATGTACGGTGGCAACTATAATGGACGCATCCTGTTTGAGAGGAATACGTTCAGCCCAAGTTGCTGAGCTGATTGCTCTGATTCGAGCGTGCAAACTGGGAAGGAATTTCAGAATTACTGTGATCACGGATAGCCAATATGGCTTCGGAGTGGACCATGATTTCGGACAGATCTGGTCCCAGAGGGGATTTCTGACATCTTCAGGGTCTCCTATTAGGAATGGTGAGTTTGTGAAGAAGTTGCTTGAGGCGATACAGCTGCCTAATCAGACTGCGGTGGTAAAATGCACTGCTCACAAAAATGGAACTGATTACATTGCAGTGGGTAACAATTTTGCTGATGAATTAGCTCAATATTGTGCCAGAAATATGACCTCAATGAATCGGAGAAGGGAAAAAGAAAATGTTCCATGTCCCTTGCTGCTTACTAACCCAGTTGAAACATGGGAAGAGGTAAAACAATTGCAGGAAGAGGCAAGTGATGAGGAGAAAGACGTTTGGATAAAATCAGGTTGCAGACGGAGGGAGGAAGATGAAGTTTGGGTTTACAGGGATGAAAGACCAGTGATGCCTGATAGCATGATCTCTAACATGGCACGGATGTACCATGGGCAGGCACACATAGGTAGGGATGCCATGATCAGACTTTTCAAACAGACCTGGTACAACCCAAAGTTTAGGGCTATAGCTGAAAGCCTTTGCCAAAGATGCCTTATATGCCAACAGATAAATCCTGAAAGGAAGACAGTAGTGAGTTTGGGAGCAATAGGACGTGAAGGAGGTCCTTTTACCAGAATGCAATTGGATTTTATTGAAATGCCCCCAAGTAACAGATTGAGGTATGTCCTGGTGGTCGTCTGTTTGTTTTCTCGTTGGGTGGAGGCCTATCCGACAAGAAGGAATGATGGAGTTACTGTAGCTAAGCTCCTACTGAGAGAATTCATTCCTAGATATGGCTTTCCAGTAACGATAGAAACAGATAGAGGAACGCATTTCCAGAATGAAATTATCCAACTAATATGTGAAGCACTAGACATTCAACAAAAGCTGCATTGTGCCTACAGACCAGAGGCTTCTGGAGTGGTAGAGCAAGTAAATGGCACAATAAAGAATAGGTTAGGGAATTGTGTCAAGCCACAGGACTCAAATGGCCCGATGCCTTACCACTGGTGCTGATGAGCATAAGAAGCGTACCTGACAGAAAAACAGGTCTGAGTCCTCATGAGATTATAATGGGACGAGCAATGAGACAAGCATACGTACCTGTCAACAAACTGCTGACTATAACTGATGATCTCATACTGGACTATTGCAAAGGATTGGCTGATGTGGTGCATTCTGTGTTTCATCAGGTTGGGCCGGATGCGACCACTCTTGAGAGAAAACCAGCTCATGATCTGAGTCCAGGAGACTGGATCCGCATAAAAGTCCACAGAAGAAGAAATTGCTTGGTTCCACGTTGGGATAAGCCACGTCAAGTGATCCTGGTGACAACGACTGCAGTAAAGTGTGCAGGTGTGAAAAACTGGATTCATGCCAGCCATACTATCAGAGTTCCAGATCCTGAAGCTCGACCTGTAAGTCGACATCTGGAAATATCAGATACCAGCTCGGCATCTGAAGCAGAGACTGAAACAATCAGAGTTCCAGATCTTGAAGCTCGACCTGTAAGTCGACATCTGGAAAAATCAGGTACCAGTTCGGCAACTGAAGAAGAAACTGAAACAATCAGAGTTCCAGATCCTGAAGCTCGACCTGTAAGTCGACATCTGGAAATATCAGATACCAGTTCGGCATCTGAAGCAGACCAACCTGAATCCAGTGAAAGACAAAAGGAAGAATCCGGAAACAAAAGAACTGATATTGAAACAGGAGAAACTGAACCAATAGACAGTGACAGTGAACAGCCAAGTACAAGCTTTGGGGAAATTCTTCCGGAAATTGTAGAGGTAACTCAAGAAAATTCAGATTCAGATAGAGAGATTGAGGAAATTGCGGAAGAAACACGAGGAGGATTAGACTCAAAATTACAAGCAGAAGAAACACAGGGAAATTCAGATTCAGATAGAGAGATTGAGGAAATTGCGGAAGAAACACGAGGAGGATATGACTCAGAATTTCAAGCAGAAGAAACACAAGGAGATTCAGATTTAGACAAAGAGACTGAGATCATAAAGTTCAAAGTTAGAGGAAGTGGAGTGAGAGCTGAGACAGAATCTGAAGAAAGTGAAAAAGAAAGAAGGCAAAGAATAGGACCAAGAAAGAGAACTTGGAGAGCGGAACGAGGAGAAAAGGAAAGTGAACTGAAAAGGCTAAGAAAAGGAGACAATTGGCCCAACGAAATTAAAAGACTGAGATATAAAATAATAAATTTGAACCAAGACAATGCAGAACAAGTAAATGAAATAACAAGTCAGAAAAGTGGATAGCAGTCACGAGAACCCAGACAAAGACTGTGAACAAGTGGGTGAGAGTGAACTGGGCCCATCCTGAGGAGGAGAAAAGAAAACCGACTAGGCACAAAACTGATAAAGTCTTGAAAACTTTACCGGGTAAAACTGCAGAAAGTCATTCTGAGGTGTGGAAAAACATTTTCTGTACATATATTTAGATAATATTTCAACATGGTAGACACTGAGAATAGAAGAGTTAAATGTGAGTTTTTCCGTAGATGGTGTAGGTTGTGTTTCTATTGTACAGGTTTACTAATGCTTATTTGGTTCATTTTAGCAATTATAATTCCACTTAGATTAGGTGTAGAGAATACATCTGCAATCATGAATGACACGAATAGTGACAAGAAATCTAACATAAAGAACACTGCAACACTGATAGATAGTACTGAATTTCATAGGGATAAGTCAATAACTGATTTCTCCAAGAATGTCTTCACAAAGCTTTTATATGAATATGTAGAAACAATGGATGTTAGAGATTGTTATGTATGCATGCAGTTACCTGCGTCTGTAACAGAAGGTGTGATGTATCATCACCTTCCTTTGACGTATGGAATAACTTGTAGTGTTTTAGCTAGTTTATTTTACAAAAAATTGATGGCGCAGGGGAAACAAAATATTTTTTTGTGTACCCCTTGGAAGTTAATAACCCCGTAACGATTAATGATACTAACCGTTTGAAACGCATGGACTAATCAACAAATGCACCTTTTTATTAAACATTACACGTGGGCAACTTGCTGGCATTGCAAAATCTAATTTATTTACAAATGTGAAGCAAAATAACATTAGTATTGTGATTTGCGTAGTAAATAGAGTAAATTGCATGCTTTGTGTTGCGTAGTAAATTGCACCGTGGCAAAGAATGCAATTGGTAAGTAAAATGACTTTAAATGTCGCTTCTGCTAGGTAATACTTAACGTGGGTCTTTAGAATGGCGGGTGGTAAACAGAGAGGCTTATTTTCTATGTTTTAATTTTCGTTGTGTTTGTTCTTATATTAGTTTCGTTCGGGCCTGCTAGGCTGTGCTTCGAAAATGGCCGCTGGAAAGGACGAGATCGCTTGCGCTCAATAAAATGGCCCCCACGCAGGCTCAGTGTGAGTGCTCCAGTCACGTGTATGCGGCCGGTGCCCAGAGTGAGAGATGTCAAATCCAATCTGACCTGCAACGAGGATCGTGCCAAGAGTTCAGCATATATGCATGGGAACGGATGAGAAAATCGAGCGACAGGGGATGAACTAATATGTGACCATCGGAGTTTGTTGCAAAATGGATTAACAAATTGAACTACTTTTAGAATATCGTTGGTCATAAGACTTAATGTGTGCGTTATTGTCCCCAAACCAGTTCGAACAAGGAGGGCGATGAGGTGACCATCACCACCCCTCCAATGGACCAATTAGCGTGATTTCTGCCCCTAAAGATTGCAACTTTAAGTGTAGCGAATTAGAGAATAGGGTATAAGAGAGTCTGCTCTTACGTTGTCCAAGGTTGGTTGGTTGGTTGACTTCTTCGCTTCTTCTATCCTGATGCTGCGAGAGACTCTGTCATTTTGGACTTCGAACTTTGACTGGGAAAGGAACGAGACCGTTGCGGGAGTTGCCCGGGAGGAGATTGCGTCCGAGGAGGTTAGCGGGACAGTCAGTCAGTTTTGGGAGTCTATCCTGTGATCTGCGGTTCATCTTTCTTTCCTGGTGAACCATTCTTGTCATCGCCCTATGGCCAAGGGTAATGAGTATTTCTCATCTTTGTTTCATAATCTTTTACTTAAATGCTTAATGATATAATAAATGTATTTACCTAAAATGAACTTTACTTATTTGCTCAAAGAATTTAGATAAAATTATATGCTAACTCTAAATGAGTCTGTGGTTCTTTAAATAAAATTGTGATTGATAAATGTCAAAGGTTTTGATTGTGATTGAGCTGGTCTTAATCGCCATCAACTGATTCTACTAGTTGGTCCATCGACCGAATAGCAGAGTACCTTGATGTTTAGAACCGACAGGATCCGAAGTTAATGTATATAATGCATAGATTATAATTCTGTCGTTTTAATAAGGTATTCCGCTCGTCCAGCAACTCATTTTTCCTTGTTGTTTGATCCAGAAAATTGAATGAATGAATGTATGCGGTGTTATGGGCCCCACCGACATGAGTACCAAGTGATCAAGGTTGTGTAGGTGTTTCTGGATTAGTGACATAAGGAAAAATGTATATTTGCCGCGCTGGATCAGATTTCTTGGTAGCAGAGTTATGGTTACTATAGATTAGTTTGGTGATTATTGATTATTGATTTATTCATGTCTAACACTCTATGTTGAGTTTGTATTACGTTATTTGTAAGTCAGAATTTTGAAGCTTCCGGGATGTAGGAAGTGGACACGTGTGGCAAGAGAAGTCACAAGGAATTGTGCATTGTCTGATTTCAAATTTGGTGATAACACAGGACTGTGTTATGTTAGGGAAATTGCACACATGAATTGCATTTGAGTGAAATAGCAACAGGTTTTCTTGTGAAACTTTGGCCTTAATTCTCAGGAGCAGTGTAGTCTCCACATGTGTTTTATCCCCAGAGAAACGGGTTTACCTCTTGCTTGAGAGAAGGGTAAGGTAGAGAGAAGTGCTACACTTATCAAACGAAACAGTATTCTTGTAAGATTGGAATAAACTATCTCTTTTGTTCAGAGAAACAGACAATGGTAATGTGTTTTACGTTGTAACTAATCAATTTAGTTGAAAAGAAAAGTTAAGAAAAGTGCCGATAATTTTTGTAAAGGAGGGGTCAGTAGAAACAGGAGTAGAGCTGACGTCAACAAAAACCGCGCTGGTATTGGCCAGTTGTGGAAGAACGAAGAGTTTCCTGATTGGTGCGTTAGTGTGAGACGTGCTGGGATAGGTTAGTGTGAGAGTGACGTAAAAGCTTTCTGATTGGTGCGTTGGTGTGAGACGCGCTGGGATAGGTCCGAATAGCCAAGCAGTAGAAAGAACCGATTGGTGAAGGATTGTGTGAATTGCTTCGGCAAAACAACAGTGATATGGCTTATTACAATGAATGTGAAAGGGAGAAACCGTCATGGTTTGCGAAGCTTAAAAATCTTTTTAAGAAAGATAAAAAGGTTGTGACTAGGGAAGGAGAAGTACTTCCTCCGCCGAAAACACCAGCATCTTATATGATGGTGAAATATGGCTATCATACTTGTATTTGGTTGGAAAATTGGGCAAAATATACCAAAGACGATGGAGTATTGGCGTTTCCGGAAAATGGTTCGTTTAGCACAGCTGTACTTCGAAATTTGAGAGAAAAAATGATGAAACTTGAACCGAGACCTAGACCGACACAGTTTGAAGCTTTAGGTGAATGGGAAGATGAGATGTATGAAAGGGAAAAATACAGAGGTGCAAAGAATTATAATTTTATTCATGGAAGAGTATGGGGTGTGAGTCATGAAGACAGGATGAGACGATGGCGGTATGCCAACATGACGGATGGTATGTTTCCTACCAAAACAGTTAAATAATTTACAGGGAAAAAGTGTAGGGAGAAAAAGAAGCATGCAGTAACAGAGAGATATGGGTATGGAGTTAGCGACACAGAGGATGAGTTGCTGGAGGACATATTAAATAAAAGACCCCTCCATATCAACAGGATTCTGTGATGGTGACACCAAATGCACCGTCAATGGAAACTGTAAGAAATCAAAGCCCTGAACGAATTTCTGAAATAAATAGTCCATTTAATAAACTAGAAGCACCACAGACTGTGAAACATGATAATGGTAATACAGCTGAATTAGCCAGAACCACAAGAGAGTTGACTGAAAAGATAAGAGAACTGACAAAGAATATGGAAGCTGTGACTGTGCCAGTAACTATAGGGCCAGTAATCCCAGTATTTGAAAATCAAAAGATAGATGAACACTCCTTAACAATTCCATTAAATTCCAGTATGCAAAAAGTAAGAGAAGGGATAATTCCAGAAAATAGAGAGAAAGAAGATTCTGTTGGTCCATTTAGGTCAAGTCCACCTGTAAATTTGACAATTAATGAGAGGCCGATAAATAGGATTCCTATGGGAACTGAGTCAGGAACTGAAACTCCGGAGAGAAGTGTAAATTGGGCAGAAGTAAATAAAACCCCTGTGGGTCCGACTGCAGAAGAATTAAATGATTGGGTGAGGAGCTTGCAGAAAAAGGATGCTGAACCACAACCTTTGGATGTGGTCAGATTAAAGATAGATATGGAGGAATTGATTCTGGGGACTATTGGTACAGATCGATTGAAGTCCTATCAAGATGATGAATTAATGTTTATGTATAAAAGCATCACTTGGAGAGCTAGGAACTTGCATGAAAAATTGGAAGAAACAGCGAACGAACTAGGAGTAGAGTTTGCAAAAATTAGAGGATTGCAGAAACCGTATAGGGTAGATTTTAGTGAAAAGGACATAGAAAATCTGAACACTTCAGGATGACTAACACAGATAAAAGAACTGATTGTGTTACTGAGAAAATGGGGAGATGTAGATAAGTGGAGAAGTAGGTGGATAAGGAGAAAGGAGGGAACAACTGATAAAGCATCATTGGCTTTTCCAGTAAAAGAGAAAGAACCAACGGCAATAGAATGTCCAATGAGAGAAACTCCAGGAGGAAGTTATGTACATGTCCCATGGTCCAGGCAAGATATATTGTCATTTACAAATGATTTTCCAAAATTGAGAGAAAAGCCTGTAGAATGGTATAGACAGGTAGAAAGATTTGTAAAGGTTTCAAAAGTATTGTGGGAAGATCTGGATGGACTGTTTGAGATCGTTGTTCCTGCAGATTTATGGACAGAATGTAAAATTACAATTCATTGGCCGAAGGAAGAATATCCTAGAGATGCAAAAACAGGAGCCCCAGGTTCAGAAGTAATGAGAAAATATGAACAGGCAATCACATTTCTGAAAAATAAGATTCCACCAAAAGAAACGGACTGGGTAAAGATTGATAGAACAACTCAGGAAAGTAAGGAGTATGTACCTGCCTACTATGAGAGGTTGCTTTTGGTTTTCAAGCAGTATAGTGGTTATGAGAATTTGAGTGAAAAAGACATGAGTCATTTTGTGTATAGATTTGTGTATGGATTGAGACCTGAGATAAGTGAGATGATTAAGCAGCATATGTTATGTTGGCAGAATAGCACAGTAGATGAGGTATTATGGTATGCAAAATATTGCAGTGACGATATTGAGTGTAGACAGCGTAAACTCAAGGAAAAGGCAATGTGGGCACAAGTAAAGGTTGCAGAAAAGCAAGAAGCTCAGATGAATAATCAGTCTAGTGACGCAGGACAGACCAAGTCCAAACCGAACATTGGTAAGGGAAAAGGTCAGATGAGTATAGAAGAAGCTAAAAAGAAATGGCCATGTCATAATTGCAGAAAGTTAGGGCACTGGAGAAACGAGTGTAAATTACCTCCGAGAGTTAATACCGAGAATCAACCATTAAATCCACAGGTGCAGAATGAGGTGAGTTACCAACAGCCGCAACAACCGCAGGTAGTTACTCAACAGTGTCAGGTGCCGCAACCACCTCTTCCAAAGAGAGTAAATCCTCAAAGATACAGTACAGAGGCAGGATTCTACAAAAGAGAGCAGGTAACAAAATTGCTGCGCGCAGCTGCAGATTCGCAGTATTGGTTACGGCAGGATGGAGATGAATCGGATGAAAGTTTATGACGGTGCCTAGGAGAGGAAGAGGAGTGTGTACTTGGCGCAACTCTAGAGGTAGATCAGTCAGGTTCATTTGTGGATGGAAAGGTGAATGGTGTAAATGTTACATTCCATGTGGACACTGGTGCTACCCGTTCTACTGTTAGATCAGTGGAAATTCCAAACCTTCCTCTCTCAGGAGAATACATCCAAGTTGTAGGTGTTTCAAACATGCAAATTAAAACCCCTCTTACAAAACCTATAGAGGTGGAAATTGGTCCATTCAAAGAGATGCATCGCTTTGTGGTGTGTGATTGTAGTCCTGTAAATTTATTAGGATGCGATCTGCTTTGCAAAATGAATTGTACCATGTGAGAAGTTGGCCTGGCATATGCTGTCCACTAATTATAGTGGGCACCTTGCACCAGTCCAAGCAACCCCTTATTGGAGATAGGTTAAAGACAACCTTATTGAAAGCTATCCTAGTGGTAGCTATGGAGAGCAGCCTTCAGGCTAAGTCTTGAAGGAATGTAAAGCAGCTTGTTTTACCAGTCTATAATCTCTTGAGTGATCAAATGAAAGAGCACCACACCAGGTATATATTCAAAATATATGTATTTATTGCTAAACACACCCCTCTCGTCTCTTTCTGAGGCTAGAGTTCGAAGTACATAAGTTAGAAGTTATTTAAACACAGTAATAGCACAAATACACGTTTGGGCCCTAGGGGCGTACCAAACCATATACCAATAAAGTGGTATAAGAACCACGACTGAACTAGACACTAGGCCTAGAGCCTCTAGAAGTGCTTGGACCACAAGGAACCACCCAAGGTAGTGACACAGGGGACCCACGGGAGACGCGTGCAGTGTAAATACACAACCGCGATACGCCGTTGACTTCTATGGAGAAAGTCGTGATCGGGAAATTAGAGAAAAGGGACACTTTAAAGAGGACTTGGACCAAACCCTTTGAGATCTAGGACTTTGAAGAGTCTCTACCCATGGGAGCACCGGAGTACTCGTGTTACCTCACCCAGGGAAGCCGGGTGCATAGGTGCCTTTCGGGGTCGGGTTTCGTCGTCGATTCTAATGGCGATCTGCTGCAAAGTGCTGCTGGCGACCAAGAGAAAAGTGTCCGGGTGGATCCAAGAGTGGATCGGAGTTCTGAGGAACCTGAAAGCAGAGGGGACAGAGTCTGGGTCACTAGCCAGTGACCAGGAAGGCGATGGACAGATGCCCACCGATGTCGAGTGCTTCAGGTGCGTTGACGGTCGTCTTGACTCTTCAGCCACGAGGTCCAGGAGGCGTTGTCAGCAACCAGGAGCAGGATTCGGGCTGGTACACGATGTTTGTCGAGTGCTGAGGTGTCGGCAACCGGATTGGACCCAACAAGCTTTGCCAACGGCAAGTCTCGATGCAGAGGAAGATCGTCGATGGTGCAGACCAGCAAGGTCTGGGGAACTCACCCAGTGAAGGTAAGTGAGGGCAGGCCTGGAGCAACCAGGATGCCAAGTTAGAAAAAGATTGGCCTTCGTTAAGGGCTACTAGCCAACGGGCTAGCGACCGCAAAGGAGCCTCGTGACGCCGCACGTGGATCTGGCTTACAGGACACTCGTGGAGTGGGGGCCAGTGATCTTCGGTGCAGGAGTTGCTGGAGGCTAGGGCTACTCGGAGCCCAAAGCACAACTTCTTGGGAGACCCAGAAGAGGATGCACTTGCAAATGTGCTCGGTGTCCAGGGGTCACGGTCTCAAGTCACCCACGATAGCCACGGGCCTCAGCTTTGCTGGGGACTCAGGGTAGCCTCGGGGAAGTCTGAGAATCCACCTCTGGTGATGCGATGACTTCGGCGTCCGACTGGAGCTTCAGAAATGCGAACCGGACAGATGCTTCTTTGGTGCCTGCCAAGCAGGGGAGTCACTCCTTGACCCCAAGGGAGATTCTTCTGTCCTCTAATCGTGAGTAGAGCGTCGAAGGTCCAGGATTCAGTTTCAGAGTTTTGTCCAGGGATAATCTAAAGTCCTAAGGACTGGGTTCCTATCTTTATACTAAAGATAGGGGTTGGACTACTCTGTGGCCCCACCTATGGGTGGGTCAGGGCAGAGGGGTGGCTACACCCCTTTCCCTTTGTCCAGTTCGCGCCAAAGCAGGGGCTGCAAGCCCCTGATCCGGTTTGAACTGGGGTATGCACAGGGACACCAAATGTGCCCCCAGTGCAGGACTTCAAAGCACCCGAAAGTGCTCCCGCCCAGCCCCAATACACATTATCCTGTCTGGGGAGGTGGTCACACCTCCCTGGGACAGGAAACCTATTGTCCAGGCCTCCCCTGCCGGAGTTTCGTCCAGCAGCAGGAGGCCAAACTCGTGTCTGTGGCAGCAGCATCCATTTTGTGATGCCAGGGCTCTGGAAAGAAGTTACCGGACTCGTCAGAGTTAACATGTCTTTCCCTCTAGAAGGGTGGAATGCTACCCCCGCCGCCAGGATTGGCGGGGGTAGTATTCCAAGATGTTTGACACCAAACACAACATGTTTAGGTGCAGCCATTCCAAAGTTAGCATTTTACCGCGAGGATATAATGCGCTTAAGAGTATATGGTCAGGCTGCACTACAAACAGCATCAGAGATGGTCTCCGAACGCTGCAGAGGGGCCCTGCTCATGCAGGGGCACCCTCTCACATAGGAACCATGCACTCTGCCTTTAGGATTGATAAGGCCTGCCTTAGGAGTGACTTATAGGTTTATATGTGTGTATGCATTTAGTGATATAGGTAACCTATATCACAGTAAGGGGTGCATGCACCACCTTACCCAGGCTGTAGTAGCAGACCTGTGGTGTCAGTTTGGATGGCCTTCCAGGGGTGGCATAATACATGCTGCAGCCCCTGGCAGGCCTCTGAGGTACCTATGCCCTTGGTACATAGTATACCATATACTAGGGACTTATAAGGGCACTCCAGATCCCAATCAGTGATGTGCCTAAGGCACATGGAACCCATTTTAGAGAGGAAGCAGCTAGGCTGGGGTTCTGATTAGCAGGGCCCCAGCCAGACTAATGTCGAAAAACAGTGAAGCATCAGCAAAAAGTGGGGGTACCCATGTGAAGCAGATCCTACTCTCCTACACAACCCCCCCAAACGTAGGGACATTAAACTAACCTTGCCCAGTTAAGTCTTCATGTTCTAAGTGGAAACACCTAGAGAGTCCATCTGCATTCGCATGGTTACTCCCAGGCCTATGTTCCACTGTAAAGTCCATCCCCTGTAGGGAAATGGACCACCTAAGCAGTTTGGGGTTTTCACCCTTCATTTGTTTTAGCCATAAGAGGGGCTTATGGTCTGTCTGAACCAGGAAGTGTGTACCAAACAAGTATGGCCTCAACTTCTTCAGAGCCCAGACCACAGCAAAGGCCTCCCTCTCTATGGCTGACCAACGTTTCTCTCTAGGGGTCAGCCTTCTGCTAATGAAAGCTACTGGCTGATCCTGACCTTCTTCATTCAATTGTGACAGTACAGCCCCTACCCCCAATTCAGATGCATCAGTTTGAACAATGAACTTCTTGGAGTAATCAGGACTCTGCAGAATGGGAGCAGTGCACATGGCCTGCTTCAGGTCATCAAATGCCTTTTGACAGCTAACTGTCCACTGAACCTTTTTGGGCATTTTCTTAGAAGTTAAGTCATTCAGGGGTGTCACTATTGATCCATACCCCTTGACAAATCTCCTATAGTACCCAGTCAGGCCTAAAAAGGCTCTCACCTGAGTCTGGGTAGTGGGAGCAGTCCAGTCCATGATGGTCTGGATCTTGCTCTGCAAAGGTTGAACCTGGCCTCCACCCACAAGGTGGCCCAGGTACACAACCTGACTCTGCCCTATCTGGCACTTAGTGGCCTTGATAGTCAGGCCTGCCTTTTGCAGGGCCTGTAAAACATTCCTGAGGTGGACCAGGTGATCCTCCCAGGTGGAGCTAAAGACAGCAATATCATCTAGATATGCTGCACTATAGGCTTCCAGACCTGTGAGAACTGTATTCACCAACCTCTGGAAAGTGGCAGGTGCATTCTTCAGACCAAAGGGCATTACCACAAATTGATAATGCCCACTGGGGGTTGAGAATGTTGTTTTGGGCTTTGCAGTATCAGCTAGTCTGATCTGCCAGTAGCCAGCTGTTAGGTCAAATGTGCTGAGATATTTGGCAGAGGCCAAAGTATCTATGAGCTCATCTGCCCTGGGTATTGGATGGGCATCAGTCCTAGTGACTGCATTGAGACCCCTGTAGTCCACACAAAACCTCATCTCTCTTTTTCCACCACTGGTGTGAGGTTTTGGTACAAGGACCACTGGACTAGCCCAAGGGCTATCTGAGGGTTCAATAACTCCCAATTCCAACATTTTCTGGACTTCAGTCCTGATACAGTCCCTGACATGGTCAGGTTGCCTATAAATCTTGTTTTTAATAGGCAGACTGTCCCCAGTGTCCACTTCATGAGTGCACCAGGTGGTCTGACTGGGTGTCAGTGAAAACATATGTCTAAACTGATTGAGGACTTGCCTGCAATCAGTTTGTTGCTGGGTAGTGAGGCTGCCTGCCAAGGCTACACCATCAACTGACCCATCGTCAGGGTTCTGTGAGAGCAGGTCAGGGAGTGGGTCACTCTCTTCCTCCTGCCCTTCATCAGTAGCCATGAGCAAGCCCATGTCAGCCCTGTCCACATATGGTGTTAACCTGTTGACATGGAGAACCCTGTGGGGACTCCTGGGTGTTCCTAGGTCTACTAAGTAAGTGACCTCACCCTTCTGCTCAACAATAGTGTGGGGTCCACTCCATTTGTCTTGGAGAGCTGCTGGGGCCACTGGCTCCAACACCCACACCTTCTGTCCTGGCTGGTAAACAGTCAGAACAGCCTTTGGTCATGCCAGGCCTTTTGAAGTTCCTGGCTAGCCTCAAGGTTTTTGGTTGCCTTTTTCATGTACTCAGCCATCCTGGAGCGGAGACCAAGTACATAGTCCACTATATCTTGCTTTGGGGGCTTGAGAGGTAACTCCCATCCTTCCTTCACCAAGCACAGTGGACCCCTCACAGGGTGGCCAAACAGAAGTTCAAAAGGGCTGTAACCAACCCCCTTCTGAGGCACCTCCCTATATGCGAATAAAAGGCAGGGCAAGAGTATGTCCCATCTACGCCTAAGCTTTTCTGGGAGCCCTTTAATCATGCCCTTCAAGGTTTTGTTGAATCTCTCAACTAAACCATTGCATTGTGGGTGATAGGGTGTGGTGAACTTATAAGTCACTCCACACTCCTTCCACATTGCTTTTAAGTACCCAGACATGAAGTTAGCAACCCTGTCTGATACTACCTCCTTAGGAAAGCCCACTCTTGAGAAAATTCCCAGGAGGGCCCTTGCCACCACAGGTGCTGTAGTGGTCCTGAGGGGAATAGCTTCTGGGTACCTGGTGGCATGATCCACTACCACCAGGATAAACCTGTGCCCAGATGCTGTTTGGGGATCCATGGGACCAACAATGTCAATCCCTACCCTTTCAAAGGGCACCCCCACCACAGGTAGTGGTTTCAGGGGGCCTTTGTAGTGCCACCTGCCTTGCCACTGGTCTGGCAGGTTACACAGGAGCGACAAAACTCCTTGCTGTCTTCAGACATGTGGGGCCAGTGAAAGTGAGGGACAATTCTGTCCCAAGTCTTGTTCTGGCCCAGGTGACCTGCTAAGGGAATATCATGGGCTAGGGTCAATAGGAAGCCCCTGAACTTCAGAGGTATAACCAACCTCCTGGTAGCACCAGGCTTGGGGTCTCTACTCTCTGAGTACAGGAGTCCATCATCCCAATACACAGTATGGGGACCACTAGCTTTCCCAGCAGCCTCAGCAGCAGCTTGCTGTCTGAGGGGTTCAAGGGAGGGGCAGCTCTGCTGCTCCTGGCTCAGATCTGCCCTAGAAGGTCCCCCTGTCCCCAAGAACTCAACCTGGTCAGGTTCAAGTTCCTCTGGGACAGTTCCTTCTTCAGGGCTGAGATCATCTCCCTCAAGGGACTGATCTTCCTCCTGAGCCAAGGGGGAAGGCACTGCCTTAACCCTACTACTCCTCCTCTTCGAAGGCACTTGGTCCATTCTTCCAGAATCCAAGGCCTGTTCAGTGCTAGACATTTTGGCTTGTGACCTGGTCACAGCAAACACATCTGCAGGGATCCCCAGCATTTCTGCATGGGTCCTGAGCTCCACTTCTGCCCAAGCAGAAGTCTCTAAGTCATTGCCAAGCAAGCATTCGACTGGTAGGTTTGCACTTACCACAACCTTCTTAAGGCCAGTTACCCCTCCCCAGGAGAAGTTAACAACTGCCAGAGTATGGTCTGTTCTGACATTGCTAGCATTGGTCACTTGGTACATCTCACCAAGTATAACTTGCCCAGGATTCACAAGGTCTTGTGTCACCATTGTGACACTTGCCCCTGTGTCCCTAAATGCCAAAGCCTCACGTCCATTGATTAAAGGCTGTTGTCTGTACTTGCCCAGATTACTGGGACTCACAGTGGAGGTCACATCCATGCCTCCATCACAGACTAACACAGCCTGAGTCAGTTCTCTGACTAGGTCAGAGCCCAACTCAGTACCCAGGGTGAACCCTACTAAACCCTTGGCTGGAGCACTCCCACCAACTGTACTAGGGGGAACAGGTGCCTTAGGGGCATTGGTGGGTGCTGGACTGGAGTCTTTGGACTTGGTGCAATCACTGGTCCAGTGGGTCTTTTGCTTACAGACCTTGCACCATGGTTTTCTTTGGCCTTTCCCTTTGGTAGACTGTGAATCCCCACCAGAAGAAGAATTTTGGGGGCCTGATGAAGACTTTTGATCTTTACCCTTCTCCCCACCCTTGTCAGAGTTCTTAGTATCTTGCTTCTTGGTTTCCCCACCTTGGTTCTGTACCTTCTGCTTCACCCTGGTTCTGACCCATTTGTCTGCTTTCTTTCCCAATTCTTGGGGAGAGGTCAGATCAGAGTCTACCAGGTACTGATGCAACAGCTGATTTTGACAGTTATTAAGAATCTGCTCCCTCATTATCAGATTGTACAATCCTGAGAAGTCACACACCTTACTGCCCATCAACCAGCCTTCCAGAGCCTTGGCAGAACAATCCACATAGTCTACCCAGTCTTGAGTCTGTGCTTTTTGGGTGTCTCTGAACTTCAACCTGTACTGTTCAGTGGTTAGGCCAAACCCATCAATAAGAGCACTCTTCAAGACCTTGTAATTATCAGCATCCTCCTCTCTAACAGTGAGGAGCTTATCTCTACCTTTGTCAGCAAAGGAGAGCCACAAGATTGCTGCCCACAGCTCCTGAGGGACCTTCTGTACCTTACAGGCCCTCTCTAGAGCAGTTATCCACTTGTGGATGTCATCCCCATTCTGATAGGGAGGGACAATCTTGCTCAGGTTCCTATGGTCATAGGACCTTTCCCTATCTCTAGGGATTTGGCTGCCACCATGGGACTCTAGTCCCAACTTTCTTCTCTCTCTAAAGAGATCTAGGGACTCCCTGTCTATGGCTAGTTGCTTCTTTTTGAGTTCAAGCTGAGCTTCCTCATATAGAACCAGCCTCTTTCTTCTTTCATGAGAGGATTCCCTCCTATGAGATGAGACAGAGCTCCCTATTGAGGTGCCAGAGTGGTTAGACTCCTGAGAAGAAGATCTAGACCTTCTGGGCACACTCACAATCCTTCCTGGGGGACAAAGGGTGCATCATTCTGATCCTCCTCTTCCTCTTCCTCAGGAGGGGTTGGATTATCCAGGTCAGGGTCATTGTCACCCTCCTGGCCAGTTTCAGAGGGGGCTGGGGGTACTGGTACCCCTGGTCCCTTCCTCATCTTCTGCCCCACCCTCAGCTCCTACCCCTTCAGTCCCCAAGGGCTTACTAAGGTCATAAGCCACCAACAACTCCTTGAGGTGTTGGGTGGTGGGGCTTTGGCCTGTCCTTATTTTTCTCAAGTTGCATAAAGCTCTCAATTCCAAGAATGGGAGTGTATCATACTTGGAGGGTGGAAGCTCAATGGCTTCCTGCAAGGATTCTTTGGATCCTGCCCTTAAAGACATTACTAGTGTGGTGTGGTGTATGCACTACCTACTCTAGTGTGGCCTACTAAACTCTCTTGAGTTGTAGAAAGGGTTGTGCTATCCCTTAACACACAACTCTAAGTTCAGTAGAACTTACTGTATTCTAAGCTTAAATTATATGTACCTTAGGTACCTTTAGTGGTTTTCAGTTGATCAATTCAATTGAGATTATCTGGTAAAACAATAGCAAGCTGGAATCCCACACGCTGCACACCAATGTGAGAAGTTGGCCTGGCATATGCTGTCCACTAATTATAGTGGGCACCTTGCACCAGTCCAAACAACCCCTTATTGGAGATAGGTTAAAGACAACCTTATTGAAAGCTATCCTAGTGGTAGCTATGGAGAGCAGCCTTCAGGCTAAGTCTTGAAGGAATGTAAAGCAGCTTGTTTTACCAGTCTATAATCTCTTGAGTGATCAAATGAAAGAGCACCACACCAGGTATATATTCAAAATATATGTATTTATTGCTAAACACACCCCTCTAGTCTCTTTCTGAGGCTAGAGTTCGAAGTACATAAGTTAGAAGTTATTTAAACACAGTAATAGCACAAATACACGTTTGGGCCCTAGGGGCGTACTCAAACCATATACCAATAAAGTGGTATAAGAACCACGACTGAACTAGACACTAGGCCTAGAGCCTCTAGAAGTGCTTGGACCACAAGGAACCACCCAAGGTAGTGACACAGGGGACCCACGGGAGACGCGTGCAGTGTAAATACACAACCGCGATACGCCGTTGACTTCTATGGAGAAAGTCGTGATCGGGAAATTAGAGAAAAGGGACACTTTAAAGAGGACTTGGACCAAACCCTTTGAGATCTAGGACTTTGAAGAGTCTCTACCCACGGGAGCACCGGAGTACTCGTGTTACCTCACCCAGGGAAGCCGGGTGCATAGGTGCCTTTCGGGGTCGGGTTTCGTCGTCGATTCTAATTGCGATCTGCTGCAAAGTGCTGCTGGCGACCAAGAGAAAAGTGTCCGGGTGGATCCAAGAGTGGATCGGAGTTCTGAGGAACCTGAAAGCAGAGGGGACAGAGTCTGGGTCACTAGCCAGTGACCAGGAAGGCGATGGACAGATGCCCACCGATGTTGAGTGCTTCAGGTGCATTGACAGTCGTCTTGACTCTTCAGCCACGAGGTCCAGGAGGCGTTGTCGGCGACCAGGAGCAGGATTCGGGCTGGTACACGATGTTTGTCGAGTGTTGATGTGTCGGCGACCGGATTGGACCCAACAAGCCTTGGCAACAGCAAGTCTCGATGCAGAGGAAGATCGTCGATGGTGCAAACCAGCAAGGTCTGGGGAACTCACCCAGCGAGGGTAAGTGAGGGCAGCCCTGGAGCAACCGGGATGCCAAGTTAGAAAAAGATTGGCCTTCGTTAAGGGCTACTAGCCAACGGGCTAGTGACCGCAAAGGAGCCTTGTGACGCCGCACGTGGATCTGGCTTACAGGACACTTGTGGAATGGGGGCCAGTGATCTTCGGTGCAGGAGGTGCTGGAGGCTAGGGCTACTCGGAGCCCAAAGCACGACTTCTTGGGAGACCCAGAAGAGGATGCACTTGCAAATGTGCTCGGTGTCCAGGGGTCATGGTCTCAAGTTACCCACGATAGCCACGGGCCTCAGCTTTGCTGGGGACTCAGGGTAGCCTCGGTGAAGTCTGAGAATCCACCTCTGGTGATGCGATGACTTCGGCGTCCGACAGGAGCTTCAGAAATGCGAACCGGACAGATGCTTCTTTGGTGCCTGCCAAGCAGGGGAGTCACTCCTTGACCCCAAGGGAGATTCTTCTGTCCTCTAATCGTGAGTAGAGCGTCGAAGGTCTAGGATTCAGTTTCAGAGTTTCGTCCAGGGATAATCTAAAGTCCTAAGGACTGGGTTCCTATCTTTATACTAAAGATAGGGGTTGGACTACTCTGTGGCCCCACCTATGGGTGGGTCAGGGCAGAGGGGTGGCTACACCCCTTTCCTTTGTCCAGTTCGCGCCAAAGCAGGGGCTGCAAGCCCCTGATCCGGTTTGAACTGGGGTATGCACAGGGACACCAAATGTGCCCCCAGTGCAGGACTTCAAAGCACCCGAAAGTGCTCCCGCCCAGCCCCAATACACATTATCCTGTCTGGGGAGGTGGTCACACCTCCCTGGGACAGGAAACCTATTGTCCAGGCCTCCCCTGCCGGAGTTTCGTCCAGCAGCAGGAGGCCAGACTCGTGTCTGTGGCAGCAGCATCCATTTTGTGATACCAGGGCTCTGGAAAGAAGTTACCGGACTCGTCAGAGTTAACATGTCTTTCCTCTAGAAGGGTGGAATGCTACCCCCGCCACCAGTATTGGCGGGGGTAGTATTCCAAGATGTTTGACACCAAACACGACATGTTTAGGTGCAGCCATTCCAAAGTTAGCATTTTACCGCAAGGATATAATGCGCTTAAGAGTATATGGTCAGGCTGCACTACAAACAGCATCAGAGATGGTCTCCGAACGCTGCAGAGGGGCCCTGCTCATGCAGGGGCACCCTCTCACATAGGAACCATGCACTCTGCCTTTAGGATTGATAAGGCCTGCCTTAGGAGTGACTTATAGGTTTATATGTGTGTATGCATTTAGTGATATAGGTAACCTATATCACAGTAAGGGGTGCATGCACCACCTTACCCAGGCTGTAGTAGCAGACCTGTGGTGTCAGTTTGGATGGCCTTCCAGGGGTGGCATAATACATGCTGCAGCCCCTGGCAGGCCTCTGAGGTACCTATGCCCTTGGTACATAGTATACCATATACTAGGGACTTATAAGGGCACTCCAGATCCCAATCAGTGATGTGCCTAAGGCACATGGAACCCATTTTAGAGAGGAAGCAGCTAGGCTGGGGTTCTGATTAGCAGGGCCCCAGCCAGACTAATGTCAAAAAACAGTGAAGCATCAGCAAAAAGTGGGGGTACCCATGTGAAGCAGATCCTACTCTCCTACATACCATCTACTGTACTCCAGATGGTATTGCTTTCCAGACACCAGATGATGATGTTCTGTATAAAATGACAATGGCAGAACTAGAACCAGGAGTGAATGATATGTTTCCTGTGTTTGATGCGGAGAAAATCCCTATTGAATTGAAAGGAATAGTCAGGTCTGATGTGTGGGATTTCACAGGAGAAGATATTGGACTAATGAGAGAAGTTGATCCTGTAAAAATTGTTGTAAAAGAAGGAACGAATTACCCAAATACCCCGCAGTACAAATTAACACCAGAAATTATTGAAGGAATAACACCTGTAATTAATAAGATTATTGAACAAGGAATTTTGAGAGAAATAATGAGCAGTCCATGTAATTCTCCGATAATGGGAATGAAAAAGCCAAATGGAACATATAGAATAGTACAAGATTTGAGAAAGGTGAACAAAATTGTTATTCCTTGCTGCCCAATTGTGCCAAACCCTGCTGTACTACTGTATCAAATCACTCATGATGCAGAATGGTACACAGTCATTGATTTGTGCCATGCATTTTTCTCTATTCCATTGCACCCTGACAGCCAGCCATTATTTGCATTTCGGTTTGGAGAGCGTATTTTGGCATGGTGACGAATTCCTCAAGGGTATACTGAAAGTCCTTCAATTTTTAATCAGATTCTAAAGAAATCCTTAGAAGATTTGAAAATGCCCGAAAAATCTGTGATGGTCCAATATATTGATGACCTATTAGTGGCATCAAAGACCAGAGAAGCATGTGTTACGGACACCATTGCTTTACTTAATCATTTGGCAGAAGGAGGACACAAGGTGTCCCCATCAAAACTGCAATTCTGTCAACAGGAAGTACAGTACTTAGGTCATAAGATTGAGAAAGGGATGCAAAAAGTGACAACAGAAAGGATAAGGATTATTAAAGGAATGAGAGCCCCAATGACACAAAGAGAGGTGAGAATGTTCCTTGGAATGGTTGGTTATTGCCGACAGTGGATACGTGGATTTTCATTGATTGCAAAACCTTTACAGCGATTGACAAAGAGGGATGTCAAAGATCCGATTGCATTGGATGAGGAGGAAATGAAGGCTTTCAAGGAACTGAGAACAAGTTTGTGTGAGGCACCAGCATTGCGAATGCCTGATTATGAGAAAGAATTTGAGCTGTATTGTAGTGAGAGAGACGGATGTGCACTTTCAGTATTAGTGCAGAGGCATGGAAGAATGAAAGGAAACCAATAGCTTATTTTTCAGCTGTTCTAGATCCGGTAGCAAAAGCGTTGCCTGGATGTCTGAAAGCAGTAGCTGCTACTTGTGTGAGTCTGGAACAAAGTGAAGGCATTGTGATGGGATATCCTTTGAGAGTATATGTCCCACATTCAGTTGAAATCCTTCTGACCCGAACAAAAACCCAATTCATGACACATAGTCGGCTGACTAGGTATGAAATGGTGATCTTGGGTGCAGACAATGTAACCATTGTAAGATGCACAAGTGTGAATCCTTCCACTTCACTGCCAGATGCAGTAAATGCAGAAGTCAAAGATGACGTTGATCATAACTGTTTGGATGTGCTTGAATTTTGCACAAAACCTCGCCCTGATTTCAGGGATGAACCTCTAAAGGAGTCAGATTATGTGACGTTTGTAGATGGGTCATGCCTGAGGACAAATGAAGGAGTTTTAAGTGCTGCGTATGCTGTATGTACGGTGGCAACCATAATGGACGCATCCTGTTTGAGAGGAATACGTTCAGCCCAAGTTGCTGAGCTGATTGCTCTGATTCGAGCGTGCAAACTGGGAAGGAATTTCAGAATTACTGTGATCACGGATAGCCAATATGGCTTCGGAGTGGTCCATGATTTCGGACAGATCTGGTCCCAGAGGGGATTTCTGACATCTTCAGGGTCTCCTATTAGGAATGGTGAGTTTGTGAAGAAGTTGCTTGAGGCGATACAGCTGCCTAATCAGACTGCGGTGGTAAAATGCACTGCTCACAAAAATGGAACTGATTACATTGCAGTGGGTAACAATTGTGCTGATGAATTAGCTCAATATTGTGCCAGAAATATGACCTCAATGAATCGGAGAAGGGAAAAAGAAAATGTTCCATGTCCCTTGTTGCTTACTAACCCAGTTGAAACATGGGAAGAGGTAAAACACTTGCAGGAAGAGGCAAGTGATGAGGAGAAAGACGTTTGGATAAAATCAGGTTGCAGACGGAAGGAGGAAGATGAAGTTTGGGTTTACAGGGATGAAAGACCAGTGATGCCTGATAGCATGATCTCTAACATGGCACTGATGTAACATGGGCAGGCACACATAGGTAGGGATGCCATGATCAGACTTTTCAAACAGACCTGGTACAACCCAAAGTTTAGGGCTATAGCTGAAAGCCTTTGCCAAAGATGCCTTATATGCCAACAGATAAATCCTGAAAGGAAGACAGTAGTGAGTTTTGAGGCAATAGGACGTGAAGGAGGTCCTTTTACCAGAATGCAATTGGATTTTATTGAAATGCCCCCAAGTAACAGATTGAGGTATGTCCTGGTGGTCGTCTGTTTGTTTTCTCGTTGGGTGGAGGCCTATCCGACAAGAAGGAATGATGGAGTTACTGTAGCTAAGCTCCTACTGAGAGAATTCATTCCTAGATATGGCTTTCCAGTAACAATAGAAACAGATAGAGGAACGCATTTCCAGAATGAAATTATCCAACTAATATGTGAAGCACTAGACATTCAACAAAAGCTGCATTGTGCCTACAGACCAGAGGCTTCTGGAGTGGTAGAGCAAGTAAATGGCACAATAAAGAATAGGTTAGGGAATTGTGTCAAGCCACAGGACTCAAATGGCCCGATGCCTTACCACTGGTGCTGATGAGCATAAGAAGCGTACCTGACAGAAAAACAGGTCTGAGTCCTCATGAGATTATAATGGGACGAGCAATGAGACAAGCATACGTACCTGTCAACAAACTGCTGACTATAACTGATGATCTCATACTGGACTATTGCAAAGGATTGGCTGATGTGGTGCATTCTGTGTTTCATCAGGTTGGGCCGGATGCGACCACTTTTGAGAGAAAACCAGCTCATGATCTGAGTCCAGGAGACTGGATCCGCATAAAAGTCCACAGAAGAAGAAATTGCTTGGTTCCACATTGGAATAAGCCACGTCAAGTGATCCTGGTGACAACGACTGCAGTAAAGTGTGCAGGTGTGAAAAATTGGATTCATGCCAGCCATACTATCAGAGTTCCAGATCCTGAAGCTCGACCTGTAAGTCGACATCTGGAAATATCAGATACCAGCTCGGCATCTGAAGCAGAGACTGAAACAATCAGAGTTCCAGATCTTGAAGCTCGACCTGTAAGTCGACATCTGGAAAAATCAGGTACCAGTTCGGCAACTGAAGAAGAAACTGAAACAATCAGAGTTCCAGATCCTGAAGCTCGACCTGTAAGTCGACATCTGGAAATATCAGATACCAGTTCGGCATCTGAAGCAGACCAACCTGAATCCAGTGAAAGACAAAAGGAAGAATCCGGAAACAAAAGAACTGATATTGAAACAGGAGAAACTGAACCAATAGACAGTGACAGTGAACAGCCAAGTACAAGCTTTGGGGAAATTCCTCCGGAAATTGTAGAGGTAACTCAAGAAAATTCAGATTCAGATAGAGAGATTGAGGAAATTGCGGAAGAAACACGAGGAGGATATGACTCAGAATTTCAAGCAGAAGAAACACAAGGAGATTCAGATTTAGACAAAGAGACTGAGATCATAAAGTTCAAAGTTAGAGGAAGTGAAGTGAGAGCTGAGACAGAATCTGAAGAAAGTGAAGAAGAAAGAAGGCAAAGAATAGGACCAAGAAAGAGAACTTGGAGAGCGGAACGAGGAGAAAAGGAAAGTGAACTGAAAAGGCTAAGAAAAGGAGACAATTGGCCCAACGAAATTAAAAGACTGAGATATAAAATAATAAATTTGAACCATGACAATGCAGAACAAGTAAATGAAATAACAAGTCAGAAAAGTGGATAGCAGTCACGAGAACCCAGACAAAGACTGTGAACAAGTGGGTGAGAGTGAACTGCGCCCATCCTGAGGAGAAGAAAAGAAAACCGGACTAGGCACAAAACTGATAAAGTCTTGAAAAATTTACCGGGTAAAACAGCAGAAAGTCATTCTGAGGTGTGGAAAAACATTTTCTGTACATATATTTAGATAATATTTCAACATGGTAGACACTGAGAATAGAAGAGTTAAATGTGAGTTTTTCCGTAGATGGTGTAGGATGTGTTTCTATTGTACAGGTTTACTAATGCTTATTTGGTTCATTTTAGCAATTATAATTCCACTTAGATTAGGTGTAGAGAATACATCTGCAATCATGATTGACACGAATAGTGACAAGAAATCTAACATAAAGAACACTGCAACACTGATAGATAGTACTGAATTTCATAGGGATAAGTCAATAACTGATTTCTCCAAGAATGTCTTCACAAAGCTTTTATATGAATATGTAGAAACAATGGATGTTAGAGATTGTTATGTATGCATGCAGTTACTCTGCGTCTGTAACAGAAGGTGTGACGTATCATCACCTTCCTTTGACGTATGGAATAACTTGTAGTGTTTTAGCTAGTTTATTTTACAAAAAATTGATGGCGCAGGGGAAACAAAATATTTTTTTGTGTACCCCCTTGGAAGTTAATAACCCTGTAACGATTAATGATACTAACCGTTTGAAACGCATGGACTAATCAACAAATGCACCTTTTTATTAAACATTACACGTGGGCAACTTGCTGGCATTGCAAAATCTAATTTATTTACAAATGTGAAGCAAAATAACATTAGTATTGTGATTTGCGTAGTAAATAGAGTAAATTGCATGCTTTGTGTTGCGTACTAAATTGCACCGTGGCAAAGAATGCAATTGGTAAGTAAAATGGCTTTAAATGTCGCTTCTGCTAGGTAATACTTAACGTGGGTCTTTAGAATGGCGGGTGGTAAACAGAGAGGCTTATTTTCTATGTTTTAATTTTCGTTGTGTTTGTTCTTATATTAGTTTCGTTCGGGCCTGCTAGGCCGTGCTTCGAAAATGGCTGCTGGAAAGGACGAGATCGCTTGCGCTGAATAAAATGGCCCCCGCGCAGGCTCAGTGTGAGTGCTCCAGTCACGTGTATGCGGCCTGTGCCCAGAGTGAGAGATGTCAAATCCAATCTGACCTGCAACGAGGATCGTGCCAAGAGTTCAGCATATATGCATGGGAACGGATGAGAAAATCGAGCGACAGGGGATGAACTAATATGTGACCATCGGAGTTTGTTGCAAAATGGATTAACAAATTGAACTACTTTTAGAATATTGTTGGTCATAAGACTTAATGTGTGCGTTATTGTCCCCAAACCAGTTCGAAGAAGGAGGGCAATGAGGTGACCATCACCACCCCTCCAATGGACCAATTAGCGTGATTTCTGCCCCTAAAGATTGCAACTTTAAGTGTAGCGAGTTAGAGAATAGGGTATAAGAGAGTCTGCTCTTACGTTGTCCAAGGTTGGTTGGTTGGTTGACTTCTTCGCTTCTTCTATCCTGATGCTGCGAGTGACTCTGTCCTTTTGGACTTCGAACTTTGACTGGGGAAGGAACGAGACCGTTGCGGGAGTTGCCCGGGAGGAGATTGCGTCCGAGGAGGTTAGCGGGACAGTCAGTCAGTTTTGGGAGTCTATCCTGTGATCTGCGGTTCATCTTTCTTTCCTGGTGAACCATTCTTGTCATCGCCCTATGGCCAAGGGTAATGAGTATTTCTCATCTTTGTTTCATAATCTTTTACTTAAATGCTTAATGATATAATAAATGTATTTACCTAAAATGAACTTTACTTATTTGCTCAAAGAATTTAGATAAAATTATATGCTAACTCTAAATGAGTCTGTGGTTCTTTAAATAAAATTGTGATTGATAAATGTCAAAGGTTTTAATTGTGATTGAGCTGGTCTTAATCGCCATCAACTGATTCTACTAGTTAGTCCATCGACCGAATAGCGGAGTACCTTGATGTTTAGAACCGACAGGATCCGAAGTTAATGTATATAATGTATAGATTATAATTCTGTTGTTTTAATAAGGTATTCCGCTCGTCCAGCAACTCATTTTTCCTTGGCGTTTGATCCAGAAAATTGAATGAATGAATGTATGCGGTGTTATGGGCCCCACCGACATGAGTACCAAGTGATCAAGGTTGTGTAGGTGTTTCTGGATTAGTGTCATAAGGAACAATTTATATTAGCCGCGCTGGATCACCACGTTGACACGGGGTTATTTTCCCGCGGTAGACGGCGATATGTAAACTTGCGTTAACCTATTTTGGCGATGATTATCGCACGTTCTTGAGAATATCCCCCTGTGTCGGGGTTGCTTTTATTGATTACAGGTTGGCTTTGTTGGTATTTTACCAATTCAAAGCTGTAATATTGTGCCTGGAGTGGTAAATGCTTTTTGTCATTTTACAGCTCGGCATGGATGGCACTGTGCTAATCCTATGCTTAAAGACTTTGATAGAAAAGCAGACATTTGAGGTGAGCAGATCTACAGTGTCGCTGGTGTTGAGAGTGCTCTATACAGGAGCTGCTTTCACCCTAAACTTGAGAACTACCCAGAGTTCTCTGCTTCTTTTTTGCATAATTTATGTGTCACTCTATGCCTGAAAGGGTATTGTTTTGACTTATACTGGGTGCTCCCTTATGTCTGGACAAAGTTATACCTCTCTGAAAAGCTCTAATTAGATTGAGACACTGTGTCGGGGGTTGCTTTCACTCATTTCAGGTTGGCTTGGTTGGTATTTTACCAATTCAAAGCTGTAATATCGTGCCTGGAGTAGTAAATGGCTTTTGTCATTTTACAGCTCGGCGTGGACAGCACTGTGCTAATCCTATGCTTAAAGACTTTGCTGTAGAAATGGCAAAAGACTTTGGGGGATATTCTCAAGAACGTGCGATAATCATTGCCAAAATAGGTTAACGCTATTTCTCATATCACCGTCCATCACGGGCAAATAACTCCGTCTTAACGTCTCATTCTCAACAAGGCGGTAACATGCGATAGTGTCCCGATAACGCGTCAAATGTCTGCGATATAATCACTGGGACGGCGATAAAAATCTAAAGCCTAACGTAAAAAAAGTTGCGATGGGCCCAACTGCGATAAAAAATACAGCGATAAGCAGCGCCAGGCCTGCAAGACCCCCAAGTCAGGCAGGAAAACCACTATAAAAGCGCCAACAAAAAACACAAACAACTGCAAAGCACCATGGAGGTAGCCGGAGCGAGTACAGAGGACAACCAGAAACTCAGAAGCCCCACGGAGGACCAGCCTGGGACCTCAGGGTCAGGGAAGGGCAAGGAGAAGAAGAAGAGGAACCCGCCTTTCAGTACGCAGGAAAACCAGATCCTCATTACGGAGGTGATAGAACACCACCACCAACTGTTCATCACCTCCACTGTGTCATCGGCAAATAAAAATACAATATGGCAGTCCATCTTGGCCAAGGTGAATGCAGTCGGAGTGAAGAGAAGGGAAGTGGATGACTGCAAGAAGCGCAAGACTGATGTGAAGCGCAAAACCAAGCTGAAACTCGCAGCCAACCTGAAAGCAGCAGTGCAGACTGGAGGTGGGTGTCCAGCGACACACCAGGAGCTGGATGAGATGGAGGAAATGGTGACCCGAGTCATCATTGGGGAGACGGTGGCAGGAGTTGGGGGACCGGACACAGCACAACATGACCTGACCCAACAGCAACAGGGTGAGTAACGACCAGGGAGTGGGGGGATGGGGGGAGATGGGCACAATGGCACACATGCACAATTAAGTATAGCACATCTGCGGACAAACCATGCCCAAGAGTCACAACTCCGACCAAGAGCCCAAGTTACCCAAGTCTGCAACATCTCAGCACTGTATAAGCACAGAAGTGAAAGGCACACCGCCTGAAAGAGATAAGGGCCTGCCAAATCAGAGCTGAAGGGGCAACACACCCACATGCAGCACACACATATAAGAATCAGAGCACCTCAACATTGACAACAATGTGGTACGAACTGCAACACTTTCACAACAGAACAGAGGACACAACTGCCGCCGCTTGTGTGTAGAAAATGGCCATTCACATTTGGCATAGCAGGAAACTGTGAGATGACAATGTACAAGTACAACCTCACATCCCTGATGGTGTAGAAATGTCAACTGTCCCGCATCACATAGGTATCTCCTCACAAACAGTCACAATGTACATTGTCATGCAGTCTGTAAGTAAACTTGTCCAATGCATCAACATACATGTGAACACAATGTCATTCTGCATCTCCCCTTCACATTGCAGAGGGAGAATCAACACCTCCTGCAGAGCAGACCCAACAACTCAGCACTGATGATGAAGAGGAACCCCCCAACATCGACACCGACGCCCTCCAACAGCCCATGGACAGCTTCGGCACCCCACCTCCAGGAGCAGTGCAACCCAGCTGCATCGAGGAGACCCCACCCCCTGCACAGACCACACAGCAGGAAGCACCCACCACCACGGCTGTCTCCCAGGACCCCCACGACCAACACATGGCATTCCAAAGCCGTGTGTTAGGGTGCTAGGAGAAGATGGCTGATCAGCTGCGGGTGGGGTTCGACCTCATGGCAGCCAAACTAGATGCCATACGTGGGTGTCTACGTCCCATCAGGGACCACTTACAGTCCCTAACGAACACCCACTGTCCGCTCCATGCTCTCCAACAATCCATAGCTGACATCGCTGGAGTCATGACTCTGAGCCAAGAACAACTGTCTAGTCAGAGTGGCTCCAGCGATGACAGCCGGGAGTTGGACACATGCGGAGGATCATGGTGAACATGGAGCGGATGCAGGCGGAAAGAATGTTTGCCACGGCTGCACACCAGCTAGATGTAGCTGTGATCTTCCATGCCCTGCAGATCCTCGTCATGGCATTGCCGCCACAAGGCCTGGTGCGGATGAATGCTGCTGCTACTACTCCAGCCACATCTCCGCCCCCTGAAGTGTCAGTGCCACACAGTGCGGCAGACATTCCACCTCCGGTTCCTGATGTGTCAGTGCCACACCGTGATGCAGACTAAATACCACCACCCACATGTGAGGCACCTGACACATCAGAGGACGAAGATGATGATGAATCTGGCTTTGTGGTAAGAATGAAGTGGTAGCATTCATCTCCGCCACATGGCCTGTTTCAGCTTGGTTCTGCCCTCTGCATCATGCCCTGGAATAACACCTTCCACTGTCCCCCGATACACTCAGCGACACTCACCTTGGACCTCGACATGGACTGTCATATTTTGATTGGTTACCAATGACACAGCAATCTCACTGCGGACTGAAGTCTCCCTCTTCCCATGAACTTGTCAATCCCTAAAGGACTCTGGCTGGCCCTCCACGGGGTAACAATGTAAAGTGGGGTTCACATGGCCCTGTACTGCTCCAGCTTCAACACTCCACTGAATGCGAATAAAACATTCTAATTCACACAGATGTGTCGTGGCTATGAGCAATCAAGTATGAAAGTATGGATGAATGTAGGGACAATGATTCCACAAAAAGGTACTCCCTGGGTAATGCTATCAATGCACATGTATGGCCGTGACCCAGATAGGCAGTGAGACACACATTGTTATTCAAATCAACACTCATCACAGTTGAATACAAGTGAAGGTGCGTAGACTTTATTAGCATATGCGTGTCAGTACGGGCAAGATGAGTGCCACAACATGCAGACCAATGCAGCAGTATGTCAGGATGAGGAACGTTGCCAAGCGCCGCTGTCCACTCCGGGGGAGTGCCTCACCTTTCACAGGTGTGTGTTAACCCGCGTTGCTGTCCGCTCATGTATTCGGAGTCCAGGCGAATGCAGCCATGACCACTATTGTCGTGGGACATGTGACCAGATCTCCAAGATGCAACAAGGTGTTGGGACATGTGCAATGGGTTCCAATCTGTTGTGGCTGCAGGTACGTAGTTACTCGTCCATGAAAGCGATTGCAGCTTTGTAGGCTATCATTTCCAACATGAGCTCATTGTCGACTTCATCAAACAGGACGGCGAGGCAATCCATTAGCAGGTCCGGACAGATGTGCTGCGTCCACCCCCTTTCACCAATTAGCACTACAGCCCAATAGGGGAGCGGTTCAATGTGGTCACTGCACACGAGGAGTTGTGCAATCTCCCAGGTCCAGCTGCCAGCATGTATGCCAAGTATCAAGGCATCCCATAAACGGGTATCACGGTGACACCCCTGGTCGTGGGCCAACAGGGGGCGCACACACATGTCAAAATCCAGTTCAGCCACCGTCCTGTTGGATAGGCAGACAACCATGGACCACTCGAATATGCACGATCGACAATGCAACACAGGCTGAATGCAGGTGACGTTGGCAAGGCGGAAGCTTAGCCGGTAACTGATCCGCAGCAGTGCCAATGGCAGAGCCCCCAGTAAACGCAGCATACGTGCATGGTACAGTTCCACCTGACAGGGGTTGTGCACGTGTCCAGGATGTTCTTCCATTGCGTCAGTGGCTCTGGTTGAATCTGCACTGTTCTGACCTGCGCCAGTTCTGTGGATGAAATGCCAAAGCTCGGATCAATGAGTTGTTTTAGTGTGCAACGGTTGTACGCCTGGGATGGTGTGGGAGTAAGTGTGAAGGCCATTCCATGCAAAATAACTTCGAGCAAGGACTTCTGAGTGTGGGGTGTGTATACGTTGGTCTTTCGTCGGGCTGTGCGTAGTGTGGGAGTCGTCATCAGCTGCTATAGTATCTGTCAGGGGGTGCCGGGCACATGCAATTCCGAGGTCAGAGGTGCAGATGTGCTTCCGCCTGATAGTTCAGACAAAGGAGCTTTCATCCCTAATGCTAGTTTCTCATCTGCTTGCATTCAGGAAATGTGAAGTGGCTTGTTGGGGGTGGGGTGGGATGTGTGCGACTTTGGGATTCATGTTTGACATGTCTTGCATGTGGCAAATGAGCGGCATCACTGTGTGTTACGTTGCCTCACAGCTGCTCTTCCCTCCCCCTGAGCCTATTTACTTGTGTGCGTTGCACGGTTGCATCCCTTGCACTCCTACGGCACACCATTGTCATGCCTGGCTGCGCATGTCCACAAGCCTGACAACGACACTGTGATGTTGGCCGTTGAAGGTGGGCGGCCACGTGAGTGTAGGCCTGTGGGAAGGATAGGGCGGACACAGATGTAGAGTTCATGCCTGGCTGAACTCGCGCTGCGATTAAGGCTAGGCATTTGGCCCATGCAGCGGCAATACAGATACACACAACACTTGGCATGTATGAGCCAAGACCCCCAGCGGCCTTGCGCTCCTTCATTTCTCCGTTCGTGCGAGCCCGCCCTCCGGGTGCATGCTACATTGCAACATTGTCGATTGCGGGCTGGGTGGCGCCGACACTACAACAGTGACACACTCATTAGTTACTTCCTTGTCCAGGCCAGAACTGAACCACGCCCAGAGCCCTGGGCAAATCCTTCACACCCCTACGCTGGCCTGGCGTACACCGGCCCAGCCCACTCAGCTTACGCTTACAGGGGACGACGACAGAGCTACGTGTCCAAGATCTTAGACACTGCCTGAGGTGACATGGTTGCGTCCGCAGTCCACAGCACAAGGTAAGGTGGTAGGGCCCTGGCCCATCATGCATACATAATGACCACAAAGACACACTTAGATAGATAGTGGAACTGGCTACGGGAACGTGCGCCCGGCCACTTTTTATTGCCAGGGTCACATGTCCAGTGACGCCTGTGCTGGATGGGTGTGGGGTGAGTGTAAGCCAGCACTCAGGGAGTGGTTGGTGCTGGCAACAACTTGAACAGTGATCTTCGTATTACACACACAGATTCAATCATAAAGGGTCCATGATTTGTGGTGCACTGAGGTAGGGGCACCAGAGATGAGCGTGCTAATGTGAAGTGATTGTTAATCATTGTGTCCCTTCGGGATATTCCCGCTGCAGCTGCAGTGGGGTGTGGTACACCTGCCTCATCTTCATCATCATCGTCACAGGTCTTCCCCACTTCCTGAGGCGACGTTGTCGCGTCAGCTGTCCACAGCACAAAACTCAATCATAAAGGGTACATGTGTTGTGGTGCACTGAGTTGGTGGCACCTGAAGCGCTCAGCGGGTGTGCAGCCAGAGATGATGGCGTGTTCTCGCAGGTCAGAATTGGATTTGATTTGTGAGCCCTGCTGACCGCAGTGTAGGCCGTAGGCAGCGGTCAGAAAGGGCCCACAGCCATGTGACGATGACTTGTGGGGCACTGAGTTGGTGGCACTTGAAGCGCTCAGCGGGTGTGCAGCCAGAGACGATGGCGTGTACTCGCAGGCCAGGATTGGATTGGACTTGTGAGCCCTGCTGACCGCAGTGTAGGCCGGAGGCAGCAGTCAGAAAGGGCCCATAGCCACGTGGCGATGACTTGTGGTGCACTGAGTTGGTGGAACCTGAAGCGCTCAGCAGGTGTGCATCCAGAGATGATGGCGTGTCCTCGCAGGTCAGGATTGGATTTGATTTGAGTGCCCTGCTGACCGCAGTGTAGGCCGCAGACAGTAGTCAGCACACACATAACTCCGCGGTGCTGTGCTGCTGGGTGCGCTGGGGGCCTGTGTTGCGGACGCCAGCGATCGGCTGAGGAGGCTGGCGGTAATGGCGGCGGACTCGTGGCAGGGTGAGGGGCGCCTCCCTGGCAGATGCGTTGGCCATCCGGGAAGTGAACCACGCCCAGAGCCCCGGCCTATTTATTTGCACTCTTACGCTGGCCTGGTGTACGCCGCCCCAGCCCACTCCGCTTACGCTTACAGGGGGGGACGACACGGATACATGACCGGGGTCTTCCCCACTGCCTGAGGTAACATGGTTGCGTCCACTGTCCACAACACTACAAACACCAGCAGTATATGTCCACATGGACATGTCTGTGCTCTGCATACTGTAGTCTGTCCAGCACATCACTGCCACACTTGGCATTGTGAACATTCTTATTCATGGGTGACTTGCCTCCTTCACACATACTTGGTTCCCACCTCTCCCCACATTCTGCAATTGTGTGGCTGTGGGGCCATGCCGTTTTGGGAAGGTCAGCTGTCTTGTTCTGCGCTGCCTCAGTGGTAGTCTGGGGGGGGGTCCTGGGGGTGGTGGTGGTGGCTGTTGTGGCCCTCTTGGGTCTCCGAGCTGCATGGTCAGTAGCTCCATGACATGTGTTGGTCTTCTGATGTGGCTCTGGGCTGGGCTCCCTTTCATGCTGCAGGTTGTCGTCCTGCTTTACACCAGTAAAAGGCAGGTGTTAAATCCCTGCTGCTAACGCGCCTTATCGCCTGTTTTTGGGTCGCGTCGCGGATCTGGCTGGTCGTTTAGAATATCGCGAAGTGGTGTTTTCGTGTGTTTTTGCACGGGAACGCCTACTCTGCATATCATGAGTGTTAGTTGTCGCTCTCATCCGTGGCGATGTTTTTTGTGGAGGGTATCGCTGGGAAACTGGCGATATAGGCAGTTTGCACCAGCTTGAGAATAGGGCGATAGGTCTATCGCCACTTTTGCGGCGCTAAAGTGCCGGTAAGTCGGCGATAAGTCCTTGAGAATATGCCCCTTTGTCCTTTTCTATCTGGGCATGGATGGCACTGTGCTAATCCTATGCTTAAAGACTTTGATAGAAAAGCAGACATTTGAGGTGAGCAGATCTAGAGTGTCGCTGGTGTTGAGAGTGCTCTATACAGGAGCTGCTTTCCACCTAAACTTGAGAACTACCCCGAGTTCTCTGCTCCTTTTTTGCATAATTTATGCGTCACTCTATGCCTGAAAGGGTATTGTTTTGACTTATACTGGGTGCTCCCTTTTGTCTGGATAAAGCTATACCTCTCTAAAGAGCTCTAACTAGAGCGATATACTGTGTCGGGGATTGCATTTGCTCATTTCAGGTTGGCTTGGTTGGTATTTTATCAATTCAAAGCTGTAAAATTGTGCCTGGAGTGGTAAATGGCTTTTGTCATTTTACAGCTCGGCGTGGATAGCACTGTACTAGTTCTATGCTTAAAGACTATGGGGCATATTAGCAAGACCCATGTTAAAATTATCGCCGTTTTAGCGGCAGGAAACTGCTGGTAAAACGGCGATAATGGGCTTGCTAATATGCGTTATAGAATTCCAATAGAATCCCAGGTTAGATGTGCAGGACATCTAACCTGGGCTTCTATTGGAATTCCCATAACGCATATTAGCAAGCCCATTATCGCCGTTTTAGCGGCAGTTTCCTGCCGCTAAAACGGCGATAATTTTAACGTGGGTCTTGCTAATATGCCCCTTTGTCCTTTTCTATCTCGGCATGGATGGCACTGTGCTAATCCTATGCTTAAAGACTTTGATAGAAAAGCAGACATTTGAGGTGAGCAGATCTAGAGTGTCGCAGGTGTTGAGAGTGCTCTATTCAGGAGCTGCTTTCCACCTAAACTTGAGAACTACCCAGAGAAGAGTTCTCTGCTTCATTTTTGCATAATTTATACGTCACTCTATGCCTAAAAGGGTATTGTTTTGACTTATACTGGGTGCTCCCTTGTGTCTGGACAAAGCTATACCTCTCTGAAAAGCTCTAACTAGAGTGAGACACTGTGTTGGGGGTTGCTTTTACTCATTTCAAGTTGGCTTGATTGGTATTTTACCAATTCAAAGCTGTAATATTGTGCCTGGAGTGGTAAATGGCTTTTGTCATTTTCCAGCTCGGCGTGGACAGCACTGTGCTAGTCCTATGCTGAAAGACTTTGCTGTAGAAAGACTGTGGGGCATATTCTCAAGGACATATCGCCGAGTTAGCGGCACTTTATCACAGCCAAAGTTGTGATAAATTCATCGCACCATTCACAAGCTGTTGCTAACAGCCGATATCACCAGTTATCCTGCGATAGCAGCCACAAAAAACATTGCCACGGATGACACGGCAACTAACGCTAATGAGATGCAGAGTAGGCGTTCCCGTGCAAAAACCCGCGGAAACACCACTACGCAACATTCCCAACGACCAGCCAGATCGGCGATAAGAATCAAAAACATGCGATAAGGCGCGTTAGCAGCAGGGATTTACCACCTGCTCTTACCTGGTGTTAAGTCGGACGACAATCTGTACCATGAAAGGGAGCCCGTCCCACAGCCACACCAGAAGAACAACAGATGCCATGGAGCTACTGATCATGCAGCTCGGAGCCCCAAGAGGGCCACAACACCCACCGCCACCCCCCCCCCGGACTCCCCCCGGGGCCCTACCTCCGGACAAAGATATTCCACATCTACCTTACAAATTCATGAACACAACAATCCGCCTGATGTCGCACAAGTACAACAACCAACATCCATGTGTGGTCCGAAAAAGGAAAAACAGACATACATCTTAGAATTCCAAAAATAATCAATTTATTCAACTACAACTCAACATCAATAATTGGAAGAGTCATGGCGGGTCTTCTCCGGACAAACCGTAAGTCACAGCCTGCAAGACAAAATTGAAGATAAAAAGGTGTGTCATGCGCTCAACAAAGGACAGAGAGGGAGAGAAAGAGAGAGAGAAAGAAAGGGAGGGAGAGAGAGAGTGAAAGAGAGAAAGAGAGAGAAAGGGGGAGAGAGGGAGAAGGAGAGAGAGAGTAACAGAGGGAGAGAGAGACAGCGAAAGAAAGAGAGGGAGAGTGAGAGAGAGAAGAGAAAGAGAGATAGAGAAAGAGAGAAAGAGAGAAAGGGGGAGAGAGGGAGAAGGAGAGAGAGAGTAACAGAGGAAGAGAGAGAGACAGTGAAAGGAAGAGAGGGAGAGGGAGAGAGAGTGCCAACACTGCGCACCCAGACTGCTGCACCCCAGCCCCTCCCGCCGCCCAGCGGGGATTGCCCGCCCCTGCACACCCAGGCCACACTGCTCACCTGCTGCCACCGGTGTGTCTCCAACCACGTGCCGGTTCACACTGCAGGCCACCAGGTCCCTCATCTGAAACAGATTCCACAGCTAATAACGGCAGAGCACATATCATTGCACACGGCAACATCGCTTGGCCGCCCCTGCGCACACAGGCTGCTGCACCCCAGGCCCTCCCGCCGCCCAGCGGGGATTGCCTGCCCCTGCGCAACCTGGCCACACTGCTCACCTGCTGCCACCGGTGTGTCTCCAACCACGTGCCGGTTCACACTGCAGGCCACCAGGTCCCTCATCTGAAACAGAGTCCACAGCTAATGATGGAAGAGCACATATCATTGCACACGGCAACATCGCTTGGCCGCCCCTGCGCACACAGGCTGATGTACCCCAGCCCCTCCCACCGCCCAGCGGGGATTGCCCGCCCCTGCGCACCCTGGCCACACTGCTCACCTTCCGCCACCGGCGTGTCTCCAAGAGGGCCCACCACGACCCGGTGCAAGCTCCAAGCCCGGGGCCCGCGACCTTGGCAGCCTCCACATCACGCATCCCGCAGCGCGGGCCACCAGGTCGCACACTTGATTCTGGGTCTTGATTTTGCAATGTCAGAGATCATATCAGTTCACACGTCATCATTGCAGGCTGCACACCCGCTCAGCTCTATAGGTGCCACTAACTCTGTGAAACGCGAGGCAACGCCACGTGGCGGTAGGCCCGCGCTGCCCACTGGATCAGGCGTACATTGCAGTCCACCAGGCGCACACTTGACTCTGGGTCTTGATATTGCAATGGCAGAGACCATATCAGTGCACACGTCATCATCGCAGGCTGCACACCTGCTCAGCACTTTAGGTGCCCCTACCTCAGTGCACAGTAAGTCACCATCCCGTGGCGGTAGGCCCGTGCCGGCCGCAGTGCAACAGGTGCCACCGACTCCATGCAGCGCAAGTCATGGACCCTAAATGATTGAGTCTCGTCATCGGCCAGGCGGACGCAGCCATGTCACCTCAGGCAGTGGGGAAGAACTGGGACACGTAGCGTCGTCGTCCCCCCCTTTATACGTAAGCCGAGTGGGCTGGCTCGGCGTACGCCAGGCCAGCGTAGGGGTGTGAACAATTATCCCTGGCCTCTGGGCGTGGTTCATATCTGGGCTGCACAGGAAACCAACTGATGCGTCTGTCTCTGCTGCAGTGTCTGCGCCACACGGCCCGCAATCGACAATGTTGTAATGTTGCATGCAGCCGGAGGGCGTCTGCGCACAAAGGGACTGTACAAGGAGCGCAAGGCCGCTCGGGGTCTTGGCTCATACATGGCAAATGTTGTGTGTGTTCATCGCTTTTGGCGCACCATAACCCCAAGGCCTAGCCTCAATGCAGCGCGATAGCCACATCACATTCCCAGGATACAAGCAGTAGTCTGACTAACATTAGGGATGAAAGCCCCTTTGTCTCAATACAGAAGGCGGAAGGACATCTGCACCCTCGACCTTGGAAATGTATGCGGCAGGCACCCCCTAAGAGAGATACCATGGCAGATGATGACGACTCCCACACTACACACGGCGCCAATGAAAGATTAACGTCTCCACACCCCACACACAGAAGTCCTTGCTCGAAGTACTCCTGCATGGAACGGCCTTGACACTTACGTACAGGACAACCCATACGTACAAACTTTGCACACTCATACAACTCATTGCTCCGAGCTGTGGCATATCATCCACATAACAGCCGCAGGACAGAAGAGTGCCGGTTCTAGGAGTGCGAACAACGCAATGTCAGAACATCCCGGGCACATGCACAACCCCTGTTATGTGGAACTGTACCATGACCGAATGCTGCATTTGTTGGGGGCACTGCCACTGGCAGTGTTGCGAATCAGTTACCATCTGAGCTTCCGTCTTGCGTACGACACCTGCGTCCAGCCCTGGTTCCACTGCCAATCATGCATATTCGAGTGGCCCATGGGTGTCTGCCTATCCAACACAACGGTAGATGAACTGGATTATGACATGTGTGTGCGCCCCCTGTTGGCCCACGACCAGGAGTGTAACCTTGATACCCGTTCATGGGATACCTTGGTATTGGGCGTATGTGCTGGCAGTTGGGCATGTGAGAATGCACAATTCCTCGTGTGCAGTGACCACATCGAAGCACTCCCCTATTGGGCTGTGTTGCGGATTGGTGAAACGGCGTGGATGGAGCACATCTGTCCAGACCAGCTAATGGATTGGCTCGCCCCCGTGTTCGTTGAAGTCGACAACGACGTACTCTTGGAACTGATTGCCCATGAAGCTGCGCTCGCTTTCATGGATGAGTAACTACGTTCCTGCAGCCACAAAAGATTGTAACCCATGGCATAGGTCCCAACACCCTTTTGCATCTTGGAGAAATGGACACATATCCCACCATGACAGTGGACATGGCTGCATTCGCATGGACTCAGAATGCATGTGCGTGCAAGACTGCGGGTTGACACACACCTGTGCAATGTGAGTGGACAGCGGCGCATGGCAGCGTTCCTCAAACTGACGCACCGCTGGAGGGAGAGTACACACATGGCAATGTAGTACTACATGTGACCTTGTTGGACTCCTTCACCTGCTCACTGTCAGCAGAGCAGACAGTCAGCGCTGTCCGGTGGTACAGGACTATGCAGATCCCATGGGCTGTGAGTGGTGTCCCCTGACACGGTGCAATGAGCATTCGCCAAACACCACATGACTCGTCCAGCAAGGCAAGGTGGGCTGAGAACGTCGGCATCCGTCATGGTAGGTGATTATTTGTGCCTCCCCATGTCTTGCTCCTCTACATGTTCCTTTGCTGCCTGTTAGTGTATGATGCTTTGGTCTGCATGTTGTGGCCCTTGTCTTGCCCATACTGACACGCACATGCTAATAAAGTGTACGCAGCTTCACTAGTGTTCAACTGTGATGAGTGTTGATTAGCATGCCAAATCGTGTTCCTCAATGTGCATTGTCCGTACACGGGGAGGGACTGGCTGACGCATTTCACTTAGGGGTGAGTCCCTATTGCCAGCTCCACTTCTGTGAGCCAGACATTGTGGTTGGGAGAGTTGCTGGTGGACCTGTGCGCTTACGTGTCTTCAGCAATGTGAGTATGGTATCCAACTTCTTGCCATGTGGATCAATGTGTTCCATCAAACCAGGCTGTGTCCACACAGTTGAGTGTGTGTAAGTATGCAAAGAGATGTTCTGTTGTCACATGTGATGTGGGACACTACTTTAAGCCTCCTACCGACTTTGACATTTTTGAAAACACAGCCCTATTTAATACATGGACGTGGGGCTACGTTGGGGGGTTGCGAGATTGTTGTTCATGATCAATGAGGCCACAGCTAGTTCACACCTTCACAGTCATCTAATTGGTTATGTGTGTCACGGTCAAACATGCGCATTGATGTCATTTCCCAGGGTGTACCTTTTTGTGCAATCAATGTCCCTACAGTCATCCATACTGTTATACTTGATTGAACATAGACATGACACATCTGTGTGATTAGGAATGTTTTATTCACATCATGTGGAGTGTCGGAGCTGGAGCAGTACATGGCCATGCACACCCCACATTACATGGTTGCCCAGTGGAGGGCCAAACAGAGTCCTTTAGGGGATGGCAAGTCAATCGGTAGAGGAATGGTTGAGTCCGCAGCCTGTTTGCTGTGTCATTGGTAACCAGAGCAGATATGGCAGTCCATGTCGGGGTCCAGGTGAATGTCCCAGAGTGTTTCGGGGTACAGTGGAAGGTGTAGTACCAGGGCATGATGCAGAGGGCTGTACCAAGCAGAAACAGGCCATATGGCGGGTGATGAATGCTACAACCTCCTTTTTGACACAGAGTCATTACAGTCCACATCTTCGTCCTCCGATATGTCTTCTGTGTCAGGTGTGCCAGGTGTGTGTGGTGGTGTTATGGCTGCATCACTGTGTGCCACTGACACATCAGGGGGTGGAGGTGTTATGGCTGCATCACTGTGTGCCACTGACATATCAGGGGGCGGAGGTGGTATGGCTGCATCACTGTGTGCCACTGACACATCATGGGGCAGAGGTGGAATGGCTGCATCACTGTGTGCCACTGACACATCAGGGGGCGGTGATGTGTGTGTCGAAGTTCCTTCAGCAGTCATCTGGAACAGGCTCTGTGGCAGCAATGGCAAGATGAGGATCTGCAGGGCATGGGAGATCCCAGCTACATCTCGCTGGTGTTCAGCCGTGGCAGCCATCCTTCCTGCCTGCATCCGCTCCATGTTCTCCATTGTCCTCCGCATCTGTGCCAACTCTGTGCTGTCGTCGCTGGAGCCTCTCTGCCTAGACAGTTCTTGTATCCGAGTAATGGCTCCAGCGAGGTCAGCCAAGGATTGTTGTAGGGCATGGAGCGGACTGTGGGTGTCCGTTAGGGACTGTAAGTGGTCCCTGATGGGACTAAGACACCCACGTATGGCATCTAGTTTGGCTGCCATGAGGTCGAAACCCACCCGCACCTGTTCAGCCAGCCCCCTCTGGCAGTCTGACACACGGCGTTGGAATGCCATGTGTTCTTCGGTGAGGTGCTGGGAGCTAGCCGTGGTGGTGGGTGCTTCCTGCTGTGTGGTCTGTGCAGGGAGTAGTATCACCTCGATGCAGCTGGGCTGCCCTGCTCCTGGAGGTGAGGTACGGAGGCTGTCCACGAGCCATTGGAGGGTGTCGGAGCAGATGGCCAGGGGTACCTCCTTCTCATCACTGAAGAGATGTCTGGTCTGCTCTGCAGGAGGTGTTGATTGTCCCTCTGCAATGTGAAGGGGAGATGCAGGTTAACAGTGTGTTCCATGTATGTGCACGCATTGTACATGTTTACATACTGACTGCATGACAATGTACATTGTGACTGTTTTGGAGGAGCTGGGTATTTGATGGGGGACAGTGGACATTCCGACTACATGACGGATGTGAGGTAGTACTCGTACATTATCAACTGACAGTTTCCTGCTATGCCTGATGTGATTGGCCATTTTCTACGCACATGCGGCACCAGTTGTGTCCTCTGTTCTGTGGTGTTAGTGTGGCACTTTGTACCACATTGTCGTCAATGTTGATGTGCTGTGATTGCTATGTGTGTGTGCTGCATTGTGGGAGAGTCACCCCTGCAGCTCTGATTTATCAGCCCCTTATCCCTTTGAGGCGGTGTGCCTTTGACTTTTGTGCTTTTACGGTGCTGAGATGTTGGCGACTTTGGTCATTTGTGCTCGTGGACGGATTTTGTACTCTTGTGCATTGTCTGCAGATGTGTTGTTGACGTCAGGGGTTGTATGTGCACGTGAATGTGTCAGAGTGTGACCTGCTCCTTTAAGGATATTATCCACACTGGGCCACCTCAGTGTCGTGGCGTGCACCATGTCATGTATTTTGACTGCAACCATGCTATTGGTCATGCAGTGTCACTTGCATTGTCAGTGTGGCTCACATAGCCGCTGCTTTGCTGAGTTCAGCACATGTGCATGGGTAGGTTGTGAGATTGGTGTTGGGGGGGGACTTTTGTGCGCATGGTGGACGGGGGCCTACTTGGTGTTTCTATGTGTGCTGCAGTGTGCCAAGGCCATCAGGGACATGTTCCACAGTCATTGTGGGTGTGCAGTGTGCTATTCTTGATTGTGCATGTGTGCCATTGTGCCTGTCTCCCCCCGTCCCCCCAGTCCCTGGTGATTACTCACCCTGTTGCTGTTGGGTCAGGTCATAACGAGCAGTGTCCGGACCCCCAACTCCTTGCGCCGTCTCCGCACTGATGACTGTGGCCACCATTTCCTCCAGCTCATCCAGCTCCTCCTGTGGCGCAGGACTCCCACCTCCAGTTGCCGTTGCTGCCTTCCGTTTGGCAGCGAGTTTCTGCTTGGTTTGGCTTGTCACATCATGCCAGCGCATCTTGACCTCCTCCATTGACCTCCTCGACACTCCGACTGCATTCACGTTGTTCACGATGGACTGCCATATTTCCGTTTGTGTTGCCGATGACACAGTGGAGGTGACGAACAGTTGTTGGTAGTGTTCTGTCACCTCCGTGACGATGATCCGGTTTTCCTGTGGACTGAACCCTGTCTTACGCTTCCTCTTCTCCTTGCCCTTCCCCGGCCCCGGGGTTCCTGGCTGGTCGTCTGTGGGGCTTGTGGGGTTCGCGTTGTCCTCTGCACTCGGTCCGGGTGCATCCATGGTGCTACGCAGTTACATTTGTTTGTGTTTTTTTTCTCCTCTTTTATAGTGCATTTTCCCGCATGACGCGTAGGAATCGCAGGCCTGTCGCTGGTTTTCGCTGATTTTTGTATCGCCATTGGGGTCATCGCCACTTTCTTCGCGTTCGTGTTTCGCATTTTTTTGGCGTCGCGTTGATTTTAACGAGGGCATTTGTCGCGTTATCGTGAGGCTATCGCATGGTGCTGCCGAGTTGGGAATGCTGGGTGAACACGGTGTTATTTTCCTGCGATAGACTGCGATGTGAGAAGTTGCGTTAAGCGATTTTGGCGATAGTTAACACACGTTCTTGAGAATATCCCCCTTTGCCCTTTCCTATCTCGGCATGGATGGCACTGTGCTAATCCTATGCTTAAAGACTTTCATAGAAAAGCAGACATTTGAGGTGAGCAGATCTAGAGTGTCGCTGGTGTAGAGAGCGCTATTCAGGAGCTGCTTTCCACCTAAAGTTGAGAACTACCCAGAGTTCTCTATTTCTTTTTTGCATAATTTTTTGATTCACTCTATGCCTGAAAGGGTATTGTTTTGACTTGTACTGGGTGCTCCCTTGTGTCTGGACAAAGCGATACCTCTCTAAAGAGCTCTAACTAGAGTGAGACACTGTATCAGGTGTTGCTTTTACTCATTTCAGGTTGGGTTGGTTGGTATTTTACCAATTCAAAGCTGTAAATTTGCTCCTGGAGTGATAAATGGCTTTTGTCATTTTACAGCTCGGTGTGGACAGCAATGTGCTAGTTCGATGCTTAAAGACTTTGGGGCATATTATCAAGCCAGTTAACGCCGTGTTAGCGGCACTTTCCTGCCGATAACACGTTTTTTTTTAATTGCCCTATTACCAAGATGTCGCTAACAAGCGTTAGCGACAGCTTTCTGGGGATAGCTATCGTTTTTACTATCGCCGTGCATAGCAGCGATAGTTTCCGCTAATGATATGCAAAGTAGGCCTTCCTTCTCAAAATTTCACGAAAAAAGTCGCTAACACACCATCGCACTATTATCAATGATGTCCCGGACCCGCGAAGCGATAAAAAAAGTCCAGCTAAGGCCACTTAACTGCAGGAAAATAAGACCTGAAAAAAACAGGACTAAAAATTGAAAAATGGTGATAAATGGAGGTATATAAGGGAGGCCAGCCCAGACCCACACCTGAAGACCCACAGACGCCATGGAGGTGCTAATCATTCAGCTCGGAGACCCAGGAAGGCAACAACCACCACCGCCACTGCCACCCCCCCGGACCACCACCAAGGCAGCGCCAAAGACGACAGCGGGCCCTGCGCAGACGTCTCAGCCTCACAGACCTGACGCCAGAGGATGTCATTGCCCACTACAGGCTCAAAAGGACATCCATCCAACACATCCTGAACCTGATAGCCCACAGGCTGACGCCACAAACACAGCGGAGAACCAACATCCCTCCGCAGACAAAGCTGCTGGCCGTGCTGCATATGTTGGCCTCTGGGACCTTTCAGCCAACAACGGCCAGAGTTGGAGGAGTCTCACAGGCAGCCTTCTCAATCTTCCTCCCAACTGTCTTGGATGGCATACTCAGCCTGATACCCCAGCACCTTCACTTCCCCAAAACTGTGCAGGAACAGATTGAGACCAAGCAAGGATTCTACACCATAGCCGGATTCCCACAGGTGTTGGGCGCAATTGACTGCACACATGTCCTATTTGTGCCCCCTGCGGACAGTGCACACATATACCGCAACAGAAAGCACACCCATTCCATGAATGTGCAGGCAATAGTGGACCACCGGGGACTGTTCACCAATGTCATAGCCAAGTTCCCAGGGAGTGTGCTTGATTCCTACATCTTCCGACAGTCTATCATAAACCAGCGCTTCCAGGATGGCACATATGGAAATGCAGTTCTTGTTGGTAAGTACTAACTGAACACACCACACCCCTCAACTCCACATTCATGCAACTAACAATTGTGAGAATGTACAAGTTACAATCACACATACAACATGTCAATCAACATGCCCACATACCAGACACAACACCACCAAGAACTGTGGGAACTGTGGCTAGATCTGTAGACAAACCATCCTCAAATGCTTAGCCCCTGTGCCACCCATAAGCAAATGTGGTGAGAGGTGGGAACCATGTATGAGCGATGGAGGAACACGATCCATAATGAAAGTAGGAACACAAGGCCCAGTGTGTAGGTGTTGTGCTGGACAGTTGGGAGTAAGCTGACTGCACACGTGCCCATGTTGGCATATAGTGTGTCTCTGTAGCCCAGCCTGATGGCAATGACTGTGTGGGTCACTGTTACACCCGACAATGGGGGGATCTATGTGAAGGTTGCATGGAGGATGCAGAGGCTGGTGAAGCAGCTGCAGGCCACTGCGTACACCTGTAGGTACATGGAGATGGAGGGGTCAAATATGGGGCCTAGGTACCTAGATTTGGGGTGGGGGCATCCGAAAGCATTGGACCACCAGGTGATGCCACATGCTGATTGTACTGTTACGAGGATGATGACTCATGTTTCCCCTGCGTATAGCACGCCCCAGCTGTTGATCATCCATGTTGCAAATCACAGCAATCCTACCTGGAAGAGCAGTTTGGTGTGTGTGCGTATTGTTGATGTTGAATATGAGCATTCTGTATGTGTGGGTGGTGCAGTTTACTGGTATCCCAAAGCTTGCACCAGCTCCACTCCATGTGTCAGCAGCTGCATCTGCCAACTCTGAGGTTGGTGCTGACCGAGGTGGCATTCATTGCCTGCCGTATGTTGCAGTTGCGTAGTGGGACAAGGGTGCATGCACAGTTGGAGATACATGTTTGGAAAATGTGGACTTGCGCCATTGTTGACGACTGCAGTGTTGTGGTTGTTGCTGTCGATGGTGGTGTGTAGCATCTCATCAGTGACTGATCTACACCAACTTTGTGGGGGCCTGCATGTGGTCAACGGTGGTTTGGGGTACATCAACAAGGTGGTGCAAGCGTAAGTGGTCAACACATGTGCGTTTAGTGGGGCCGAGGAACTGGACGTAGTCTACACATGCAAAGAAGCCATCAAAGGTGTGCCCTGCCTTGTGGATCAGTGTGGTGAAGATCTGGGACAGTCTGATGTCAGCTAACATTTCCCTGAGTCAAATGTACCTTGAGTAGTCGTGGCATGTGAGTTGGAGGCTACACTCCCGAATGAGTATGTAGTCCACGGAGTGGACAGTTTTGCGTCTGATGATGCTGATGGTGTGGGTGAAGCGTTCCTGCCTGCAATGGGCCCTGCATGCGAGGGGGCTGATGACTGTTGATATGTGTCCGCTTGGGACAGGAAACAGCATGTGTTGTGCATTGGGGCAGGTCTGGCAGCAGCGACAGCAGCACAACTGAACGTGAACCGTGTCTGGTGTGGCCCATTGCCATTTCAACGTTCACATGGCATTGACTGTGAGGAGGGTGGATGAGTGCCAATGATAGATGGTAGAAGAGCCAGTCATGCAACTGCGCAGCGCACACAATTGATGAGGCTTGGGGGAGGGAGTATCAACAGTGAGGCAATTTAATTCGCAGTGATGCTTGTAATCAGTCAGAAGCAACACATGGCTAACATGAAATCCAACATAACAGAAATGACACACCACTAAACCATCTACACCAACAACACAGCCGGCACAACCAATAATGTAAACATCTTACTATCACATGTTACAGGTGACCAAGGATATGCACTATGCCCATGGATGATGACACCCCTCCGAAACCCCACCACCCAGGCCCAGAGGCAGTATAATGCGGCCCACAGACGCACCCGGTCCATTGTGGAGCGCACATTTGGCGTGCTAAAGTCACGTTTCCGTTGCCTGGACATCACAGGTGGCAGACTGCTGTACAGCCCTGAAATGGTCAACAAAATCATCCTTGCATGTTGTGTATTGCACAATATATGTGTGCGCACAAATGCTCCATGGATTCAAGTGCCTGCTGCACCGGACGACGACTAGGATGATGCTGAAGATGAGGCAGGTGGCGCACACCCCACAGTAAAAGCAGCAGGAACTGCCCGAAGGGACCGAATAATAAACAATTTCTTCAACTGAGCACGTCACATTGTGACAGTCCCCCTCCAATGTATCTCATAGCAAAATGACCGCAATCACGGTGTGTGCCAATAAAAAAAAATTACACACATACCCTGTCTGCATGTTATTGTCCACCATGGGTACATCACTCTGAAAAGGGTACGTTGCACAATATGTGCAATGAAAATAACAAAACTTCATCCATGCTGGGAATGTCTCCTCAGTACAGAGATGCTTTTCAGTGTGTCAAATGTGTAAGACTAGAGTCTTCATGGTGCAAATTGGGCTACCCAATCCAAAATTGTTGCGTGTCCTTTGTGTAAATCAGTCAATATAGGTTGTCGTCTGTGAATAAATGCACAATTGTAGTCTGTTGACAGTGGTCAATAATTTATTGGAGTGTGTACGTTGTGTAAAACAATGAGACTGTGGGCATGCAATGGGGTAAGAGATGAAACTTTGGGGGTGCAATGGGGTAAAATCTGAAAATAGGGCGTGCAATGGGGTAAAATCTGAAAATAGGGCGTGCAATGGGGTAAAATCTGAAAATAGGGTGTGCAATGGGGTAAAATCTGAAAATAGGGCATGCAATGGGGTAAAATCCAAAAATAGGGCATGCAATGGGGTAAAATATGAAAATAGGGAGTGCAATGGGATAAAATATGAAAATAAGGCGTGCAATGGGGTAAAATATGAAAATAGGGCGTGCAATGGGGTAAAATATGAAAATAGGGCGTGCAATGGGGTAAAGCCTGCCTTTCTGTGTGTCCTAAGCAATTAGCTTTGAAGCATCGACCACCTCCAGATCAACAAGCCCTACAACAAGTATGTGGACCACTAACTTGACACAGCAGACGGACCACCAGCACCCCTGAGACAACAACCAGACCGCCATCTCCAAATGGACACCATGCACGGATGAAGACACCTCCTCCGCTAGGAAAGGCATCCACTCGGGGGCCCACACAGACCCCTGGCCCCCTCACATCTACCACAGAGCCACATCTGCCTCCGCACACGAATCACTACGCAACATCAACATCACCTTCAACACATGCACGTACACAGACAACTTGAAGCGTGCCGAAAGTCATGCCCCTACGCCTTGTGACCCCCATGGGTGAGTAGCACACTTAAAAAATCCATGATTGGTTGATGGTTCTCTTGTTAGGTATGCAAGTATGGTGTGACCTGTGTTGAATGTTGCAAGTTAGGGTGTCATGTGTTGTGAAACATTATTTACATGGTGTCATTTGAGTGCCAACCAACCTCAACATGTTGTTACATGGCTCTGACATGAAATTTGCAGCAAGACTGAACATCAGTGCATTGATTCCATCTTAGCGTGCAGATCTGCCCGCTAACACGAAAAAGCGATTTTTTCTCTTTCCATCCGCCCAATGTTAAAATACATTGCGCAACACTTTTTGCCATTAGAAAGTTTACTCATGTGACCATTTGCGTGCAGATTTTCGCCGCTTACTCAAAAACGGGCCACAAAGAGACAGTAAGTGATGTCTGCATGCTTCCTGTCTACTGGAGTAGTGTTTTCCACTTTCACTTTCTCTTTTGAGCACATTGCTGGTGATTGTGGAGAATGTTGGAGCTGTTTGGTGGTGTGTGCTGCAGTTTGGAGATTTTGAGAGTGTTGCTGTGTCCTGTGTCCTGTTGATAGTGTCTGTGAAGTGTTGTGTACTGATTTATTGTGTTTAACTGTCTCCTGTCCTCAGTTTTGTCGGGTCACTGTCTTGGGGTAGTACACTAACATTGTTTTTGGGGATATTTTAGAGGGATTATTTTTTCTTTCTCTGGCTGTGGGCTCACAGGTGTGCAGGGAGATGCCAGGTGTGGGCAGGGAGGGCAGGGTGTCCGAGGGGGCATTTGGGGGCTTCCTGTGGCTCATAAAATTCCACCTGCCACTGATGTTGGAGAGGGGAGGCCGTATCCTGCAAGGATACAACGTGAGTTTACGGAAGATTAGGTGGGAGCGTGTGCAGGTGCATATGCGCAGGTTCTTTGGAGTGGACCGTAACGTGCGCCAGTGGAAGCACCGCTGGCAGGACATGCTTGCACGAGAAGCTGACCTCCTTGACTACGTGGGAGTCATGACAGGCCTACAGGGTGGTAAGTACAAACTCCACATTTAATCTGGTGTACTGTAACAAATGAAAATTACGACGTGTGTGACACTGGTGTCAAAGTGAGAAATGGTTGCTGATTGAGGTGGGAGACGCAATGCGTTTGCGCATCTTGTTAGCACATACGAAACACAACGCAGTATCACATTGACAAGCATATGTTGCAAGTCTGTGTCACCCACTGCGCTGGACCAACACTTGGCACTGTACTGCCATAGCTGGCACACCTGCGCAAAATGTGCGTGCAGGCAGAAGATTGTTTGGGTACGGCAGGGGTGACTGTACATGAACCAGCCATGGAATTGTCCATGTGAGCTGTGTGCTGGCCAAAAGGTAGAGTCAAAATGCTGTCCTCATGATTTGTGTTACGTTAGCTACGCTGCCCTGTGAACATAGTTGCTGTGTGACAAAGTATTGTATAGGTACAAATGGTCTAAGGAAAGTGGACATCCCCAGATTGTCATACACCACCTACCTCTGTGTGACTGCTTTGTGCAATCTGCAGCTACTCAATTGTACAAAGTGCATGTAGAACATCAGGATGCATGTAGTAATGTTGCCTTGTGGATGACTCACACTACGATCATGGGCATGTCAGCTAGCATTACAGTCTTGTCTGTCCAAAATCAGCTGTCACAGGTCTGGTGTGAATGGCAGTCAAAGTTGACCCAATCATGTAGTCAACATGAAACGCCACACTACAGTTACGTAGCATTTGCTGTCATGTTGATGATTGGTATGAGGAATACAACACATATGAATTGAAGTCTAATCTCAACACATACTTCTTTCCTTGTCTCACAGATGGACGACCGCCAATCACATAGGGGGACATTGACAGCTTAGAGGACCCACACGCCACTGGTGAGTTGGAACGTAATTGACTAGCATGTTGCGTTGGCATGGATGTCTGGGTCACATGATCACCGTTGCAGTATGAAGTATGGGTGCGTATCACGTGTACCTTGCCTACAGTGTGATGATGTATTGTGGAAGTCAGCAGTGTGCACTAATCGGGAAGTGACTCTGGACAAATGCATTGGTCTCACAGTTGTGACTTGGCCCATCCCCAGTCAGTGACACACATTGGAAGTGAGGTGCATATCATCAAGCCCATATTGCAAAGTCAACGTAACTGTCATAAAAGTTGTGTTGTCAATAGGGGCCTAGCATCATAATCTGAGCAGCGTTAATACATTCCACGTGTATTAACGCTTACTTGTCAATGAGGTACACTGTCACGCTGTGTTGAGTGTGAACGGGGCGTGCATTGGGGGTTGTGTTCGGCGTTCCACGGCAACACCCATTGTATCAGAGGCTGCCCCTGATGTCCAAGTGCGGCATTCATAGTTGGCAGCGCACAACTTACCAACAGTTACATCCCGGTTGTATTCTGGCCATATGAGCAGGGATGCTTCTTGATCATCATGTTTGCTTTCTACATGTGAGCTGCTTTGTGCAGCACACATGGGAATAGAGAATTGACATGGTGTGTATAAGTACAGCAAGGTGGCCCTTCCAGTACATACATTAACATGCCTCATTTTTCCCCAATGTATCTTTCCTGTGTGCTGCACTAAGCAACACACATGATAGTCACAACATGGTCCTCTAGGATGGAATCTGTGCATGAAGGGGCACCTTCATGTACAGACACCAAACTCACCTGCACACACACAACCTTGCACTCTGGTGCAAGGGTGCCTGTGTTGGCGCAGTCGTGATGAACCGCACACATGTACTGGGGGACACACATGCCTGCACATGGGCATAGTACCTATCATGCAGCCCTGTGTCACTGGAGAGGATGAGGGTGGTGCTACACACAGGGGGGTAATGCTTTCCTCCTCCGATTGCTTGTACATGTCACCCTCTGCCCGTGTGTGTAATGGCCAAATCTTTTGGCACTGTCAGCCAAATTACTTAGTGACAGTGCATGTACCATGCCATGCACTGTCATGTCAGTCTCCCCAGCATTTAGTCACTGATCCATGCGTCAACATGTCGTTGTCCAGGTCACTTGCTGACTTCACATAGTTACGCTGTAGTGTATGCTCCCATGTTGAAGTGAACTTGTATTACAGATGTGTATGGAGGAAATTGAAATTGGCTAAGGGACTCTAATTTGCCTTTGTGTATGTTTTACAGACAACATGACGCCTGGCCAAATACATGCCTTCCAGGTATGGAAGGACCGTTACCGCCATGTGAAGAAGGTTGCGAAGGGGTACCGCAACATGTCCAAGAGGTACCATGAGGAACGTAGGAAGGGCACATGGAAGGCGGTGCCTGAGCATGCCCAGGATGTCACACAGCCCCCCCAGGCACCTCAGGCGTCAGTGGTGTGTCCCAGCCGGTACAGGTGGCACATCCCCCTACGGCCCCCCCACCCCAAGGCACTGTCCCACCTGCAACTGGGGATCAAGTGGTCTCGTTCACATTCCGGTACAGGAGGCTGCTACAGGACATTGTGGTATCGCTGGCAGAGCTCAGGCGTGAATTGTCTGATGTCAACAGACGAGTGATGGACATACACAAACACTTGGGACTGCCATGATGGGTGGACCTGTTGGACACCATCCCCCTCTTCTCCCTTTCCCCAATGTTTGAAATATTTTATTATGTAGTGTTCGGTTAGTTATTTATTTGTTAGGTAGTGTCGTTTTAGTGTAGATTTTAGTTAGTGTTAGCTTGTTAGGTAGATATAAGATTTTAATTAGTCATCCGTATTTGGGGATAAGTTTCCTTTTCCTTTGGGTGGGGGGTTGATGTGTTTTTTCTTCATAAAAAATACAAAAAAATCTTACAAAAAAATATATATTTGTGTAGGTTACATGTTTAGTTAGTTTATGTATAGCTTAGATGTCTTTGTCCTGTCTCGTGGTGTGCCTTAAGGGTGGGAGGGGGTTGATGTCTATGATGTGTTGTTGCATGTTTAGGATTATTTAGGGTAGATAGTTTAGGTAAGTAAGATTGTTTTATAGTTAGTTTAGATTTTAGTAGTAGTTATAGTGATAAGTGTTGGTTTAGGTCACTTGCATATTTATACTGTTCTAATAACATTTTGATACTTTGGATTTCTGCTTGCACTTATGTCAGGGACGAGGTTGTGGAGTGTGGCTCTTTCCATTGTATGCAACTTTTCACATCACTGGACTATCCATTGGAATCGCTAAGTCTGCTCATGACATGTAAGTTTGCAGGATGTATTGTGTCAGGATCCCTTAGATGGGAGCACACTGGACTTGCATTGATGACAGGGTGTCAATTTGGATTGACGCCCTGGTCTAGGGACAGTCGTCTGTGACGTTCTACATCTTCTGTGTGACTCACGGATTTGGACAGCACATTGTTGCACATTTTGCACATGACCTGGTGAGATGGCATGGCAAGTGAATACAGTTAGCTACTGTTATCCATCATGGAGATGGATGTATGCGCCAGGTTCCACGTCACACACCTGCATGTCAGATGCTCCTGCCGCAGAGTACATCAACATTGCACAGACCTAGCCACACTGGCTGCGTAGTGCCAGTGTGTCCGCTTCCTTTGCAAGATATGTTCCGGTTCATGTACGCTCACTCTCCAGACCATGCATGATTTGTTAGAAATCTGTGTGCATTGTGTACAGTACATGGAACAGCAGTGTTCATGATTTACAAAAGTAATCTGTGAGTAAGTGATGACCTCACATTTTACGTTACTCACAAATGTAGTTTGGGAGTAGTGCATTTTGCTTTACAGAGTTGACATCTCCTAAATGCCTACCGTGACTCACTGGACTAGTCAAGTTTTGATTTTGTCACAGCTAATGTTTGGGGGGTGACACACTGTCCTGCTGCACACAAGGGGGAAATGTTGCATTTCTCCCTGTAGTGACAGTGTCATGGAGACTTGTGTCAGCTGTTACTTCTGCCATTGGCTCATGTTGATGACGCCCTTGAAATGTTGTTGGTGCATCTGACTATATGCTGAGTGCAGTGCCACACACATCCCTACACACATTGCCCGATACGCTCGCAGTGGTCACAGCATGGGAGGGGGCATATTTTAGGTTACATCGTTTGTCAACAGGGAGGGGCTGACTGAGGGCTTGCACTTTGGGGTGAGCCCCTATTTGCCAATCTACTTCACTGAGGCAGACATTGTGGTTCCGTATGTGTATGGTGGACATGTGCCCTTCCGTGTCTTCATCAATGTGAATATGCTGTCCAGTATTTTGGGATGTGACATGCAATGTGCACCATCACAACAGGCTTTATCTACCACGTAGTGTGTGAGTAGATATGCCAAGAGATATTTGTTTACAAGTGTTAAGGAGGACACAACTCATGGCCTGCAACAGACTAGGACATTTTTGCACACATGCCTTTTCATGAGAGGACGTGGGGCTAGGTTGGTATATTGCTCGATGGTTGTTTTGGAGCAATGGGGGCAACGCTAGTTCACACATACACTGCCATCTCACTGTCTATCTGTATCAGGTAAAACTGGTACATTGCTCGTATTTCCCTTGGTGTACCTTCTGGGTGAATCAGTGTCCTAACACTTTTTACATACTTCTATACTTGATTGGTCAAGAACCACACACATCTGTGTGAGTTAAACAATTTTATTGACATTCAGAGGATGAAGACTGGACCAGTGCTTGGCCATACATGCCCACATTGCGTGGATGCCCGTTGGAGGGCCAGACAGAGTCATTTGGTGGTAACAGGTCCAGGAGAAGAGGCATGGTTCAGTCCACAGGCTGATTGCAGTGGCATTGGCAAGAGAAAAAGTTATATGGCAGTCCATGTGGAGGTCCAAGGTGATTGTCGTGGGACAGTGGAAGACAGTGCAAGAAGATTTTCTGTGGCATGATACTAAGCCCGGCACCAAGGAGGAAACTGGGCTTTTGGCGCAGATGGATGCTACCGTTTCCTCCTTAGCACAAATGCACTTTCACCCTCCTCTTCGTCCTCTGATGTGTCATGTGCCTCACATGTGGGTGGTGGTATGGTAGGTGCAGCACTGTGAGGCGCTGACACATCAGGTGGTGGAGCTGAGGATGTGGAGGCAGCAGCAGCAGCATTCATCTGCGCCAGTCCTTGTGGCAGCAATGAAGTGATGAGCAGGTGCAGGGCATGATAGATCCCAGCAACCTCGCGCTGGTGTGCGGCCCTGGCAGCCATATCTTGTGCCTGCATCCGCTCCATGCTCTCCATTATCCGACAGATGTTGGCCAAATCCTGGATGACATTCCTGGAGCCACTCTGAGCAGACAGTTGTTGTTGTCTCAGAATCATGACTCCAGCAATGTCAGCCATGGACCATTGGAGGGCATTGAGTGGGCTGTGGGTGTCCGTGATCTTCTGCATGTGGTCCCGGATGGGACTCAGACACCCACGTATGGCCTCAAGTTTGTCCGCCAGGCGCTCGAACCCCACCTGCACCTGTTCCGCCATCTCCCGCTGGACCTCCAGCACACAGCGTTGGAAGGCCAGGTGTGTGTTCTCGAGGTCCGGGGTGGCAGCTGTGGTGGGAGGTGCTTGCTGCTGGTTGGTTTGTGCAGGGGGTGGGGTTGCCGCTATGCTGCTGGGTTGCCCTGTTCCTGGAGGTGGGGTGCTGAATGAGTCTAGCAGATGTTGCAGTGCTTCCTGATCGATGGTGGGGTATTCCTCCTTGTCATCAGTGAAGGTTGGGCCAGTCTGCTGTCCAGGAGGTGATGTCTCTCCCTCTGCAATGTGATAGGGTAGATACAGTTTAACAGTGTTTGTCATGTACAATCATGCATTGGATGTGTTTACTAGCAGACAGCAGGACAGTGTCCATTCATACTGTTTTTGAGGAGATGCCTATTTGTTGCAGGATAGTGATGTTTTTGAGGAAATTGTGGATGTGATGTTGTAGTTGTACATTGTCATCTCACAGTTTCCAGCTATGACAAATGTTATTGTACAATATCTACACCCAAGCGTCACAAGTTGTGTCCTCAGTTCATTTGTCTGAGTAATGCTATTTGGCCCACATAGTAGTCAATGTTGATGTGCTCAGATTTGTCTGTGTGTGCACTGCATTGTGTGCTGGTGGCACCTGCAGCTTTGGTTTAGCTGCACATTATACCTTTCAGGTAGTGTGCCTTTGGGTTCTGTGCATTTACAATGCTGTGCTGAGGCAAACTGGGTGGAATATGGGTCTTGGTCAGAGTTGTGTGAGTTGTGCATTGTTTGACTTCAAATGTCTTGTTTACGTCAGTGGTTGTATGTACATGAGGATGTAACAACAACAGTTGATGGACAGAATGCAGAACAATGTCATACATTCACCCCAGTACAGAGATCTGGGCCTAAATCCATTGTTTTTTTGCTCACCATGCCATTCCAGTTTGAACCCAGCCATATGCAAATCAGTCTTGACCCTGTGCCTCATGGGAACAGTCCAGCCCGAACTGCCAAGCCAGGTCCTCCCTGGACTGGAAACAAGCATCCTAGGACCGGTTTCGGGGTTTCACCCCTCTTCAGCCAGGATAGCTTGATTCCAGTGGCATGGAGAGCACGGGACCCACGTCTGGGCATACCCGTCCCACTCGGGGTGACAAATGCAAAAACAACAGTTGATGGACAGAATGCAGAACAATGTCATACATTCACCCCAGTACAGAGATCTGGGCCTAAATCCATCGTTTTTTTTGCTCACCATGCCATTCCAGTTTGAACCCAGCCATATGCAAATCAGTCTTGACCCTGTGCCTCATGGGAACAGTCCAGCCCGAACTGCCAAGCCAGGTCCTCCCTGGACTGGAAACAAGCATCCTAGGACCGGTTTCGGGGTTTCACCACTCTTCAGCCAGGATAGCTTGATTCCAGTGGCATGGAGAGCAAGGGACCCACGTCTGGGCATACCCGTCCCACCCGGGGTGACAAATGCAAAAACAACAGTTGATGGACAGAATGCAGAACAATGTCATACATTCACCCCAGTACAGAGATCTGGGCCTAAATCCATCGTTTTTTGCTCACCATGCCATTCCAGTTTGAACCCAGCCATATGCAAATCAGTCTTGACCCTGTGCCTCATGGGAACAGTCCAGCCCGAACTGCCAAGCCAGGTCCTCCCTGGACTGGAAACAAGCATCCTAGGACCGGTTTTGGGGTTTCACCCCTCTTCAGCCAGGATAGCTTGATTCCAGTGGCATGGAGAGCACGGGACCCACGTCTGGGCATACCCGTCCCACTCGGGGTGACAAATGCAAAAACAACAGTTGATGGACAGAATGCAGAACAATGTCATACATTCACCCCAGTACAGAGATCTGGGCCTAAATCCATCGTTTTTTTGCTCACCATGCCATTCCAGTTTGAACCCAGCCATATGCAAATCAGTCTTGACCCTGTGCCTCATGGGAACAGTCCAGCCCGAACTGCCAAGCCAGGTCCTCCCTGGGCTGGAAACAAGCATCCTAGGACCGGTTTCGGGGTTTCATCCCTCTTCAGCCAGGATAGCTTGATTCCAGTGGCATGGAGAGCACAGGACCCATGTCTGGGCATACCCGTCCCACTCGGGGTGACAAATGCAAAAACAACAGTTGATGGACAGAATGCAGAACAATGTCATACATTCACCTCAGTACAGAGATCTGGGTCTAAATCCATCGTTTTTTTGCTCACCATGCCATTCCAGTTTGAACCCATCCATATGTAAATCAGTCTTGACCCTGTGCCTCATGGGAACAGTCCAGCCCGAACTGCCAAGCCAGGTCCTCCCTGGACTGGAAACAAGCATCCTAGGACCGGTTTCGGGGTTTCACCCCTCTTCAGCCAGGATAGCTTGATTCCAGTGGCATGGAGAGCACGGGACCCACGTCTGGGCATACCCGTCCCACTCGGGGTGACAAATGCAAAAACAACAGTTGATGTACAGAATGCAGAACAATGTCATACATTCACCCCAGAACAGAGATCTGGGCCTAAATCCATCGTTTTTTTGCTCACCATGCCATTCCACTTTGAACCCAGCCATATGCAAATCAGTCTTGACCCTGTGCCTCATGGGAACAGTCCAGCCCGAACTGCCAAGCCAGGTCCTCCCTGGACTGGAAACAAGCATCCTAGGACCAGTTTCGGGGTTTCACCCCTCTTCAGCCAGGATAGCTTGATTCCAGTGGCATGGAGAGCACGGGACCCACGTCTGGGCATACCCATCCCACTCGGGGTGACAAATGCAAAAACAACAGTTGATGGACAGAATGCAGAACAATGTCATACATTCACCCCAGTACAGAGATCTGGGGGTAAATCCATCGTTTTTTTGCTCACCATGCCATTCCAGTTTGAACCCAGCCATATGCAAATCAGTCTTGACCCTGTGCCTCATGGGAACAGTCCAGCCCGAACTGCCAAGCCAGGTCCTCCCTGGACTGGAAACAAGCATTCTAGGACCGGTTTCGGGTTTCACCCCTCTTCAGCCAGGATAGCTTGATTCCAGTGGCATGGAGAGCACGGGACCCACGTCTGGGCATACCCGTCCCACTCGGGGTGACAAATGCAAAAACAACAGTTGATGGACAGAATGCAGAACAATGTCATACATTCACCCCAGTACAGAGATCTGGGCCTAACTCCATCGTTTTTTTGCTCACCATGCCATTCCAGTTTGAACCCAGCCATATGCAAATCAGTCTTGACCCTGTGCCTCATGGGAACAGTCCAGCCCGAACTGCCAAGCCAGGTCCTCCCTGGACTGGAAACAAGCATCCTAGGACCGGTTTCGGGGTTTCACCCCTCTTCAGCCAGGATAGCTTGATTCCAGTGGCATGGAGAGCACGGGACCCACGTCTGGGCATACCCGTCCCACTCGGGGTGACAAACGCAAAAACAACAGTTGATGGACAGAATGCAGAACAATGTCATACATTCACCCCAGTACAGAGATCTGGGCCTAAATCCATCGTTTTTTTGCTCACCATGCCATTCCAGTTTGAACCCAGCCATATGCAAATCAGTCTTGACCCTGTGCCTCATGGGAACAGTCCAGCCCGAACTGCCAAGCCAGGTCCTCCCTGGACTGGAAACACGCATCCTAGGACCGGTTTCGGGGTTTCACCCTCTTCAGCCAGGATAGCTTGATTCCAGTGGCATGGAGAGCACGGGACCCACGTCTGGGCATACCCGTCCCACTCGGGGTGACAAATGCAAAAACAACAGTTGATGGACAGAATGCAGAACAATGTCATACATTCACCCCAGTACAGAGATCTGGGCCTAAATCCATAGTTTTTTGCTCACCATGCCATTCCAGTTTGAACCCAGCCATATGCAAATCAGTCTTGACCCTGTGCCTCATGGGAACAGTCCAGCCCGAACTGCCAAGCCAGGTCCTCCCTGGACTGGAAACAAGCATCCTAGGACCGGTTTCGGGGTTTCACCCCTCTTCAGCCAGGATAGCTTGATTCCAGTGGCATGGAGAGCACGGGACCCACGTCTGGCTACCCGTCCCACTCGGGGTGACAAATGCAAAAACAACAGTTGATGGACAGAATGCAGAACAATGTCATACATTCACCCCAGTACAGAGATCTGGGCCTAAATCCATCGTTTTGTTGCTCACCATGCCATTCATGAGGCATGTACATGAGGATGTGTCAGAGTGTGACTTGCTTGTTTAAGGATGTTTAAGGATGTTGTCCACACTCAGCCACCTCAGTGAGGTGGCCTGAACCATGTTAATAGGTTGGGCCTGCAGGCATGCTATTCTTCATGCACTGTCACTTGCCTTGTCAATGGGGCTCACGTACATGCAGCATTGCAGGGTACTGCACATGTGCATATGTTTTGTGCAAGTTTGGTTATGTGTGGGTAGGGCACACTTTAGGCACATTAGCAATGTGAGCTTACTTGCTGTTTCAACATGTGCTGCACTATGTGGTAAACATGGAGATCCATTTTGCTTTGTCTATTGTGATTTGTCTGGTGTGCATGTCGTCCTTCATGTTTTTTGTTGCATGCATTGCTGAGTGCCCTCCGTTTGGCTGACCCGTTGTGAGCATGGTTCTGCGTGAGTTTCGATAGTTGTTGCGGTCTGAACAGACAGGGGCATGTTACCAAGGAAGTGGCAGGGAGAGGCGTTAGCCATCTTGTCTTCACGGCTCTCGCCTCGTTTGGTAACGCCAGGCTCATACATGTTATCAAGGATATGGTGCAGCCTGGCGTTTCCTCCTGCAATGGGAGTAAATTACACTGCTTAGCGCCAGTGCAGGCTCCCTTGCACCATAGTGCAAGGGTGTCTGCGAGCAGGGAGGTTTGTTCATGTGTAGGAAGTAGTTGCTTACTGCACATGGACAAAGCTAAGACGGCATTTTGTAGGTTTCATGTGTGCTTCTTCGTGCAGCACACATGGAAGTTACGAAATGACATTTAGAAGTACAGTTTGCTCATGTACAGGAAGGGACACCTTCCTGTACATGAACATAGCATGGAATTTGGCTTTTCACTTGTGGGCTGCACAAGGCAGCACACATGATACAAGCAATAACAAGGGGATTAATGCATTTCTCCTAGTTTTGCAACCTTAGGCCCATGATTTCTCTGGTGTTCAGATCAGCACTGCCACCTCTTCTCGCCTAACTTGATGATGGATGGAAGCATCGACTTCAATGGGTGTTGCTGTGGGACGCCCACCACAACACCCACTGCACGCTCCCTTTCACACAAAGTTTAGTGTGAAAGGGGCCCTATTCTCAAGGCAGCGTAAAGCAACTTAACGTGTGTTTAAGCCACATTGAGTGACTTAACACTGCCTTGATAATGGTGCGCTGACCTTATCGCCACCCCAACGTCAAAAGATAAGTGACGTTGTGGTGGCGATAGGGGCTTGGTAATATGCCCCATGGTGTCAACACCCATTACCCTCAGGGTTGACCCCACGTGTGGTGTGTAAGTGGTCAGTTTTCTGATGTATGTGCATTTCATGATGCCTATTTATGGTGCTGAGGCCTGGTCAACGCCACCCTCACAAGAGATGCAAATGTGCGGGTGATGTGTGTTTGTGTATGTGCCACGCAGCTGCTGCCATGGATGATACCTGCTGTCCTGGTTCTGTCATTCAATGCCTGGCTTGGCATGTGGGTGATGACTACCTGACTGCATATTTGTTCACTGACACAGTTGACTTACCAAACCGTTAATTTGACTTGCACATGATGGTGTGATGGGCAACTCACATCAGGACTGATGTGGAATGCTGTATTCTGTGTGGCAGATGTGTGCACTTGGGGGGGTAGGAGTGCAATCTTACATAGGGGTTGAGGGTGGCATTTGGCCGGTTGACATGATTTATTTCAATTTAGCTATCCTTGCTTGTTGTCATACTTTGGCAGTGAGACAGCTTTACAGGCACATTGTGGTTCAGCGAGTATGTCACACAGACAAGGCATGCAGTAAGATTGGTGTGGTACATTCCTGTTCTGCATTGTTCACGTACTGTGTGGTTGTTGGCACGTCACCCTGCTCATTGTATTCCCTCGCCCTTTGAGTGAAGTTTGTGTGCATTTTTGTAGGTGCAACCTTTATCCAGCAGCCTACATGGTCAATTCGTTGTGACATTGCATGTGTGTGTGGTATGCAGACTCACTAGATGTTTCCCCACTTGGTGTACAGCAGACTACATCTCATGAACAGGCAATTGGGCACATTGCATGGTCATGCAGGTGATGTCAGATTTTCCCCCTTGCCACATCACCACGCACATACAAATTGCCTGCACATGGACACGTCTCACTCTGAGGCCAAAATGCGGATGCACTGTGCATGTGACTGGTCATGTGCACTGTGAGGCAGGCCACCACCAATGTCAGCACACCTGCAGCATTGTGCACATGTGTCTGAGTAGTGTGCAAGGTTGTGTATGCACAGCAAAGTCCACCTATATGCACATGCACATTCCTGCACACCACTCATACACATGTGCAGAATGCTGCAGGTGTGCTGACATTTGTGGTGGCATGCCTTATCGTGCACATGACCAGTCACACTCACAGTGCACATGCATTTTGGCGTTAGAGTGAGATGTGTCCTTGTGCGGGCAATTTGTATGTGTGTGGTGATGTGGCAAGGGGGCCATTTTGCCACCCTGCCGCATGTCAGGTTGTTGTTCCGCTTTGTCATTTGAGGGGGCACTTATGGAGTGGTCTGACGTTGATCTAGGACTAATTTGGGCTTCCTTTCCTGTGCTCATTTGAAGGTCTGTATGCCAGCCAATGTGTGTCGTGCAATGTGTTGTTTGAGAAGGGTGATATGTCCCTATGCCACCATGAACAGGGGTATCCGGGACATGATCCACAGTACATGTGGGTATGCACTTCAATTAATTAAATTGTACATGAGTGCCACTGTGCCCATCCACCCCCTTCCCCCCGTCCCTGGTTGATGCTCACCCTGGTGTTGTTGTGTCTGTTCACATTCAGCACTATCCTGGCCCGCAACTCCAACAACCGTCTCCTCACTGATGACTCGGGACACCTGCTCCTCCAACTCATCCAGCTCCTCCTGTAGCGCTGGACTCCCACCTCCAGTCTGCCTCGCTGCTCTCACGTTGGCTGCTAGTTTCTCCTTGGTTTTGCGCTTGGTATCATGCCAGCTTTTCTTGCAGTCGTCCACTGTCCTCCTCCTCTCTCCAACGGCATTCACCTTGGACACAATGTCCTCCCATATTTCTTTTTTTCTTGCCAATGTCACTGTGGAGGTGACAAACAGTTCTTGTTGGTGTTCAGTCACCTCCGCAATCAGGACCTGGTTTTCCTGCATGTTGAACTTAGGATTCCTCTTCCTCTTGGCCTTCACATGGGTCTCTGGCTGGTCCTCCTGGGTATTTGTGGGCATGTTTGTGGCCTCTGCACTGGTCCCAGCTTCTTCCATTGCTCCTCTGGTATTTTCCTTTTTTTTTTTTTTCTGCTTGGCGGGCCTTCTATAGTGCATTTTCCCGCTGAACGCGTTAAATGCAGGCCTGGTGCCAATTAGCGATAGGATTCTGTCGTTGATTGGCCCTTCGCCACTTTTTTCACGTTAGCGTGCGTTTTTTTATCGCCGGCACGCTAAATCTATCGCCGTCCATTCCCGCAGGAAAAGGTAGCTATCGGCTGTTAGCGGCGTGTTGCTAATACGCCGCTAATGCGGCGATAGATTCCGGCAAACTGCGGCGATAAGGGAAATGGCGCTAAGGGGAGTTAGAGATAAATATCGACATTTGTTGATAATATGCCCCTTTGTCCTTTTCTATCTCTGCATGGATAGCACTCTGCTAATCCTATGCTTAAGGACTTTGATAGAAAAGCAGACATTTGAGGTGAGCAGATCTAGAGTGTCGCTGGTGTTGAGAGTGCTCTATACAGGAGCTGCTTTACACCTAAACTTGAGAACTACCCAGAGTTCTCTGCTTCTTTTCCACATAATTTATGCGTCACTCTATGCCTGAAAGTGTATTATTTTGACTTATACTGGGTGCTCCCTTGTGGCTGGACAAAGCTATACCTCTCTGAAGAGCTCTAACTAAAGTGAGACACTGTGTCAGGGGTTGCTTTTACTCGTTTCAGGTTTGCTAGGTTGGTATTTTACCAATTCAAAGCTGTAATATTGCGCTTGGAGTGGTAAATGGCTTTTGTCATTTTACAGCTCGGCGTGGACAGCACTGTGCTAGTCCTATGCTTAAAGACTTTGCTGTAGAAATGGCAAAAGACTTTGGGGCATATTTACAAGCCCCTTGCGCCACTTTTGCGCCGCCGTTGCGTCACGCATGTGACGCAGCGGCGACGCAAACCATGCGCTGCGTTGCGCTATATTTACAACGTGACGCATCTAGGGAGATGCGTCACGTAGTAAACCCCTGCGCCACATGAAACCTGCGTCAGGTTTCATGTGGGCGTACCGGCGCAGGGGGGGGCGTTCCGGCGCAGGAACGCCTCGGAAGAGTGACGTAGTGAAATCTACAAGATTTCACGCAGTCACTTTTCTCGACGCTGGTGCGTCAAATCCTTACGCCTGCTTCAAGCAGGCGTAAGGATTGACGCACCATGTTAGGGATAGGGAAGGTTGGAACAGTGCTGGAGTTGCGTCGCGCTTGCGACACAACTTCAGCACTGCGCCAACCTTCCGCCGGCAGATGCGTCACGCATCTGCTTATCCTGCGCCACGATGCGCCGCATTGTAAATGCGGCGCATCGGACGTGGCGCAAGGGTAAACTTGCGTGACGCATTTTCCATGGCGCATCCCTGCTGATATGCAGGGATGCGCCAGGGAACGTAAATATGCCCCTTTGTCCTTTTCTATCTCGGCATGGATGGCACTGTGCTAATCCTATGGTTAAAGACTTTGATAGAAAAGCAGACATTCAAGGTGAGCAGATCTAGAGTTCCTTGGGTTTGAGAGTGCTCTATACAGGAGCTGCTTTCCACCTAATCTTGAGAACTACCCAGAGTTCTCTGCTTTTTTTTACATAATTTATGCGTCACTCAGGGCCTGATTTACAGAACTAACTTACGTCAAAAACGTAAAGTTAGTACTTTTTGGTATTCACAGAATACACTTACTCATTTTGGTATTCACAGAATGAACTTACTCATTTCGGTATTCACAGAAGTTAGTAGTCCTAACTTTAGGACTCCTAAATGCCTTCTGTGAATACGAAAGTCTTAAAGTTAGGATTTTTCTCAGTCTACTCCTAAACTGAGAAAAATCCTAACTTTAAGACTTTCGGTATTCACAGAAGGCATTTAGGAGTCCTAAAGTTAGGGCTACTAACTTCTGTGAATACCGAAATGAGTAAGTTCATTCTGTGAATACCAAAATGAGTAAGTGTATTCTGTGAATACCAAAAAGTACTAACTTTACGTTTTTGACGTAAGTTAGTTCTGTGAATCAGGCCCTCTATGCCTGAAAGGGTATTGTTTTGACTTATGCTGGGTGCTCCCTTGTGTCTGGACAAAGCTATACCTCTCTGAAGAGCTCTAACTAGAGCGAGACACTGTGTCGGTGGTTGCTTTTACTCATTTCAGGTTGGCTTGGTTGGTATTTTACCAATTCAAAGCTATAATATTGTGCCTGGAGTGGTAAATGGCTTTTGTCAGTTTACAGCTTGGAGTGGACAGCACTGTGCTCGTTCTATGCTTAAAGACTTTTCTGTAAAAATGGTAAAAGACTTTGGGGCATATTCACGAGGAAGTGGCGGTGAGAGGCGTTAGCCTCCTTGGCTTAACGCTTCTCACCGCCACTTCGGAAACGCCGGGCTGCACCCTATTCTCAAGAATGTAGTGCAGCCTGGCATTTCCCCCTGCGACAGCGCTAAGTCTCACAACTTAACGCCAACGCAGGCACCCTTGCACCAGAGTGCAAGGGTGTCTGCGAGCAGGAGGTTTGTTTATGTACAGGAAGGTGTCCCTTCCTGCACATAATCAAACCTAAAATGCCGTTTAGTAACTTACATGTGTGCTGCTTCATGCAGCACACATGTAAGTTACAAAACGGCATTTTTTAAAAGGTATGTTTATGTACAGGAAGGGACACCTTCCTGTACATAAACAAACCATGGCATTTTGCTATTTCCATGTGTGCTGCATGAAGCCACCTTAAGACTAGGATTTTTCTGGTCTTAAGTTCGGCGCTGCCACATATTATAGCCGCCCTTGATAATAGGTGGGAGCGTCAAATTCAATGGGTGTTGCGGTGGTACGCCCACCACAACACCCACTGCACGCCCCCTTTCACGCTAAGTTTAGCATGAAAGGGGCCCTATTCTCAAGGTAGCGTTAAGCCACATGGCTTTAAGCCACGTTAAGTGGGTTAACGCTGCCTTGAGAATAGGGCGCTGGCACTATCGCCAAAGGAACGTCAAAAAAAGTGACGTTCCCGTGGCGATAGGGGCTTGAGAATATGCCCCTTTGTTCTTTTCTATCTCCGCATGGATGGTGCTGTGCTAATCCTATGCTTAAAGACTTTGATAGAAAAGCAGATATTTGGGGGCATATTCTTAAGGACTCATCGCCGAGTTAGCGGCACATTATCGCAGCCAAAGTGGAGATAAAATCATCGCACCATCCACAAGCTGGTGTTAACAGCCCAGAACACCATTTTACCCGTGATAGCATCCGCAAAAAACATCGCCACAGATGACCCCCACAACTATCGCTAATGAGATGCAGAGTAGGCGTTCCCGAGCAAAAATCGGCGACAACAGCACACCACAACATTCTCAACGACCAGCCCGATCAGCGATAAGACCCCAAAACAGGTGATGAGGCGCGTTAGCAGCAGGAACCTAACACCTGCTCTGACCTGGTATAAAGTCGGACGACAACCTGCACCATCAAAGGGAGACCAGCCCACACCCACACATGAAGAACAACAGATGCCATGGAGCTACTCACCATGCATCCCGGAGCCCCGAGAGGGCAACAACACCCTCCGCCCCCCCGGCCCCAGCACCCCCCCGCCTCCCCCCGGACCACCACAGAGGCAGCGCAGACAAAGACAGCGGACCCTCAGGAAATGCACCAGCCCCACAGACCTAACACCAGACAATGTCAATGCCCACTACAGGCACAAAAGGACAACCATCCACCGCATCCGGGTCACCATTGCCCACAGGCTGACTGTACCAACACAGCGGACAAACAACATCCCTCTGCAGACAAATCTGCTAGCTGTGCTGCACAAGTTGGCCTCCCGTACCCCCCAAACAACATCCACCAGAGTCGGAGAAGACACACAGCCAGCCCCATCCAAGTTCCCCACACCTGTCCTGGATGCCAACACCAGCCAGGTACCCCAGTACCTAAACATCCCCCACAATGTGCAGGAACAGCTGGAGACCAAGCAAGGACTACACGCCATAGCAGGAGGCACCCACCTGTTGGGGGCAATCCACCGCACACATGTGCAACTAGTGCCCCCTGCAGAAAAAACACACAATTACCGCAACAGAGAGCACACGCATCCCACCAATGTGCAGGCAATAGTGGACCAGCGGGGACCCTACACCAAGGTTGCAGCCAACTACCCAGCCAGTGTGCATGATTCCAGCATCCCCCGACAGTCCATCATCAACCAGCGTTACCAGGATGGCACCCATGGAAATGCACTGCATGTAGGTAAGTACCAAATAAAAACAGCACACACCTCAACTCCACAATCATGCAACTCACAACACTGGCAATGCGCACGTCACAAAATCACATACAACATGCCAGACAACATGCCCACCCACCAGACACGACAGCACAACTCACTGTGGCAACCTTGCCCAGCCATGTACACGAACCATCAACGGCAAGGCACCGCAGCCAGACAATAGTGGAATGTGGGGAGAGGTGGGAACCAGGTATGTGTGAAGGAGGCAAGTGACCCATGAATGAGAATGTACACAATGCCAACTGTGGCGGAGATGTCCTGGACAGATAGCAATATGCAGACCACAGACATATCCATGCCCACATGCACTGCTTATGTGTGGAGTGCAGTGGACAGTGGACGCAACCATGTCACCACAGCCAGTGGGGAAGAACGCGGAAATGTAGCTTGAGACGTCCCCCCCTGCAAGCGTGTGTGGAGTGGCCTGTCCCGGCGTACGCAAGGCCAGTGTAGGGGTGTGAATAAAAAGCACGTAGCCCTGGGCGTGGTCCTCTTCCGGAATGCCAAACGTGCCTGCCAGGGCGGCGCCTCCTAGCCTGCAACGAGGCCGACGCCCTCGCCGTGAGCGCTGTGGCCTGCGAACCTATGCGCCTGCTGCACCACGGGCCGATGGACTCCCAACCTGTCATGCCCGCCCCTGCGAATACAGGCCTCACAGCTCATCTGCTGACACTGGCGTGTGCCGAAGAGGGCCCACCACGTGCCGGCGCAAACTCCAAGCCCGAACCCCGCATCCTTGGTAGCCTCCTCACACCATCACGGCCCCCGCGACACAGGCCCGCTGCAACCCTTTACCCTTTACGTACTGCACCGCTGCCTCCGGCCTACGCTACGCTCAAGTAGGTCACACACGTGGAACTGAGTCGTGATATCTGCATGGCAGAGTCCATATCATTGTACGCAAGGAGACGAGTAAGAGGAAGACGCGGTTCAGTCTGGAGGAGAAAAGGACCATCTCCACGGAGGTGTCCGGACACTGACGACAACTGCCCTGGTGTCACTAACTCTGTGCATCGCGGGCCAACGACCCATGGATGTGTGCCCCTACTGACCGCTGCCCCGGGCCTACACTGCGGTCAAGTAGGCCACACATGTGGGACTGAGGACTGAGTCTTGATTTGGCAATGGCCGAGTACACACACAAATGCCGAGTTTAACTCACTATACCCCCTTCTATGTGGTGACACGAAGTATGTGCATGGCATCCCAGCCACACGTGTCTGTGGGCCCTTGGAGACTACGCCGTTGGACTACACTGTGGGCCTGCAGGCCTCACACAAATCCAATCCAGTCTGGACCAGGCAGGGCACAGCATCGTCGCTGGCCAAACACCCGCTCAGCTCTGTCGCTACTGCCTAGGTCAACCACGAGTCATCACCGCATGCCATTTCAACGCCATGTGTTAGTGTTCCAGGAGGAGCTTGCTGAACAGCAGTTGGCCCGCGCTGCCCGCTGCCTTCGGACCACACAGCGGTTGAGTAGGCCACACATTGGGAACTCTGTCATGAATCATTTCTGGCCAAGCTGATAACATTGTACTGGCCACGTCGCAGACTGCCTCCCCTCACAGCTCCGGTGCCACTAAGTCTGTTCCCCGACATCCATGGACACTTACTTCTTGAGATCTGTTGGATACTGAGTCCATGGTTTGGGGGTTGTCTTCATCATCGTGTTGGTGATACTGACTATGTTGCCAAGACGAGTCTGTAGCATTCCACTCCTCCATTTGCCGCTTCCGGCCGGCTACTGCCCTCTGCATCATGCCCTGGTGGGGCCCTTACACTGTCCCCCACAAGCCTCCGTGACATTCACCTTCGACATCGACGAGGACCCCCTCCCCTAGCGTGGCACTATCTCACTGCACCGCAAGTCACCGTCCCGTGGTGGTGTGGCTGTGCCCGCCGCAGTGCAACCGGGGCCACTAACTCTCTGCAGCTCAAAACATGGCCCCAACCTGAGGGCATGTCAGATGGCCTCGGTTCCGATGGCCTGGGGGGCCTCAATGCCATGTCTCTGTGGCCCTGCACTGTCCGCTGCCTCCGGCCTCAACTGCGGTCCACCTGGGCTCATACATCAGATCCAGTCCTGGCCTGCCCGGACGTCGCATCACCACAGGATGCACATGCCACCTCCGCCAGGACCAACTCCAAACGAGTCGTAAGTGTCTAACTGCCAGACTGTCAGAGTTGCTCACACCTGTCGTGGGTGCCATCATCAGCTTGATACCCTGCTCAGCCCTACAGGTGCCACTTACTCAGTGCACAACGAATCAAGGACCATTCTGCTTGCATGTTGGGTGAACACTGTACTCTCTCCGGCTACCGTCATGATGCTTCACAGTTGTTTCTGTTATGCTGGTGTATTATGTTTCTGCTTCAATTGTGATCACTGTTCCAGTTGTTGCCAGCACCAACGACTCCTTGAGGGCTGGCTGACACTCACCCCACACACATCCAGCACATGCGTCACTGTGCATGTGATCATGCCAATAAAGCTGTCGGGTGCACGTGCCCGTGGCCAGTTCAAGAGCTCTATGATTGTGTACGTGTGCTCATGATGTATGCATTCGGGCCATGGCCCCACAAATCACATTGTGCCATGTGCAGAGGACGCAGCCATGTCACCGCAGCCAGAGTGTGGGACATTGCACATGTAGCTTTGTCGCCCCCACTCAATACATAAGAGGAGTGGACTGGGTCGGCGTGCGCCAGTCCATCGTGGGGGTGTGGATGATTATCCCGTGGCTCAGGGTGTGGTCAGTCATGAAAATGTGCAGATGCGGGTGTCTCTTTCGCAGTGTGGGTCTCCTTTGGGGAGTGTAGGTGGTCCATGATGGGACTTAGACACCCACGTATGTGATCTAGTTAGGCTTCCATTAGGTGGGACCCCACCCGCACCTGTTCGGACACCCCCTTCTGGCAGTCTGACACCTGGCCTTGGAATGCGATGTGTGCTTGGGTGCGCTGCTGGGAGCCAGCCGTGGTGGTGCGTGCGTCCAGCTGTGTTGTCTGTGCATGGGGTGGGGTATCCTCGATGCAGCTGTGCTGCCCTGCTCCTGGGGGTCGATTGCCCGTAGATGTCCATGTACTGTTGTAGGGCGTCGGTGTCGGAAGTGTGGAGGTCCTCTTCAGAATCACTGTGGAGTTGTCTGATCTGATCTGCTGGAGGTGTTGTTTGTCCCTCTGCAATGTGAAGGGGAGATGCTTGTTGACATTGTGTTGGCATGTATGTTCACGCATTATTCAGGTTTACATACAGACTGCATGTCAATGTACATTGTGATTGTTTGGGAGGGGCGGACTGTCTGATGAGGGACAGTGGACATTTGGACTACATGACGTAGGTGTGGTTGTACACGTCCATTTGCATCTCACAGTTCCCTGCTAGGTCAGATGTGATTGGCCATTTCCTACGCACAGGCGGACCCAGTTGTGTCCTCTGTTCTGCAGTGTAAGTGTTGCACTGTGTACCACATTGTCGTCCATGTGGATGTGCTGGCATTGCTATGTGTGTGTGCTGCATTTTGGGAGGGGTGCACCTGCAGCTGTGATTTTGCTGCCCCTTATCTCTTGGAGGCGGTGTGCCTTTGACTTTTGTGCTTTTAAGGTGCTGTGATGTTGGCGACTTGGGTCATTTGTGCTCTTGGACGGTTTTTGTACTCATGTGCATTGTTTGTCTGCAGATGTCTTGTTGCCGTCAGTGGTTGTTTGTGCAGGTGGATGTGTCAGAGTGTGACCTGCTCCTTTCCGGATGTGGTCCACACTCAGCAACCTCAGTCTCGTGGCGTGCACAATGTCATGGTGATTGTACTCCGGCCATGCTGCTCATCATGTGGTGTCACTTGCATTGTCAGTGTGGCTCTCACATATGCATCTTTGCTATCTTTTGCACAGGTGCATGTGTGTGTCGTGGACTTGGTGATGTGTGGGGTGTGACCCCTTTGGGCACATGGTGTACGGGGGCCTACTTGATGTTTGTATGTGTGCTGCAGTGTGCCACGGGGATCAGGGACATGACCCAGGGTCGTTGTGGGTGTGCGGTGTGCTACACGTCGTTGTGCATGTGTGCCATTGTGCCCGTCCCCCCGGTCCCTGTTAGTTACTCACCCTGTTAATGTTGTGTCAGGTCATGTTGTGCTGTATCAGGACTCCAGACTCCTTGCACCGTCTCCGCACTGATGACTGTGGCCGCCATTTGCTCCAGCTCCTCCTGTGGCGCTGGGCTCCCACCTCCATTCGCCGTTGCTGCCTTCCTGTTGGCAGGGGGTTTCTGCTTGGTTTGGCTTTTCACATCGTGCCAGCGCATCTTGGCCTCATCGACACTCCGACTGCATTCACGATGGAATGCCATTTGTCTGTCTGTGTTGCCAATGACACGGTGGGGGTGACGGACAGTTGTTGTTCGTGCTCTGTCACCTCCGTGGGACGGTCAGGTTGCAGGTTGTCATGCGGATTGTGCCCCGTCTTCCTCTTCCTCTTCTCCTTGGCCTTTCCCGACCCGAGGTTCCTTGCTGGTGGTCTGTGGGGCTTGTGGGGTTCGCGTTGACCTGGGCATTGGTTCCAGGTGCATTCATGTTGCTACGCAGTTTATTTTGTTTTGTTTTTTTCTTTTTCTTGTTCTGCTTTTATTGTGCATTTTCCCTCATGACGCGTGGGTATTGCTGCCCTGTCGCTGGTTATCGCTGATTTTTTTATGGCGGTTGGCCTCATTGCGACTTTATTTGCGTTAGTGTTTCGCATTTTTGCGGCGTTGCATTGATTTTAACGCGGACATTTGACGCGTTATTGTGGGACTATCGCATGGTGCCGCCAGGTTGAGAATGCTGCGTTAACACGGCATTGTTTTCCCGCGATGGGCTGCGATATGCAAAGTTGCGTTAAGCTAAATTTGCGATGGGTATCACACGTTCTTGGGAATATGCCCCTTGGGGTGAGCAGATCTAGAGTGTCGCTGGTGTTGAGAGTGCTCTTTACAGGAGCTGCTTTCCACCTAAACTTGAGAACTACCCAGAGTGCTCTGCTATTTTTTGCATAGTTTATGCGTCACTCTATGCCTGAAAGGGTATTGTTTTGACTTATACTGGGTGCTCCCTTGTGGCTGGACAAAGCTATAACACTCTGAAAATCTCTAACTAGGTGGAGACACTGTGTCGGGGGTTGCTTTTACTCATTTCAGGTTGGCTTGGTTGGTATTTTACCAATTCAAAACTGTAATATTGTGCCTGGAGTGCTAAATTGTTTTTGTCATTTTACAGCTCGGTGTGGACAGCGCTGTGCTAGTCCTAAGCTTTAAAACTTTGCTGTAGAAATGGCAAAAGACTTTGTCCTTTTCTATCTCGGCATGGATGGCACTGTGCTAATCCTATGCTTAAAGACTTTGATAGAAAAGCAGACATTTGAGGTGAGCAGATCTAGAGTGTTGCTGGTGTTGAGAGTGCTCTTTACAGGGGCTGCTTTCCACCTAAACTTGAGAACTACCCAGAGTTATCTGCTTCTTTTTTGCATAACTTATGCGTCACTCTATGCCTGAAAGGGTATTGTTTTGACTTATATTGGGTGCTCCCTTGTGTCTGGACAAAGCTATACCTCTCTGAAGAGCTTTAACTAGAGTGAGACACTGTGTCGGGGGTTACTTTTACTCATTTCAGGTAGGCTTGGTTGGTATTTTACCAATTCAAAGCTGTAATATTGTGCCTGGAGTGGTAAATGGCTTTTGTCATTTTACAGCTCGGCGTGGACAGAACTGTGCTAGTCCTATGCATAAAGACTTTGGGGCAGATTTACAAGCCCCTTGTGCCACTTTTGTGTCACTTTTAACATGGGAAAAGTGACGCAAAAGTGGCGCAAGGGGCTTGTAAATCTGCCCCTTTGTCCTTTTCTATCTCTGTATGGATGGCACTGTGCTAATCCTATGCTTAAAGACTTTGATAGAAAAGCAGACATTTGGGTTGAGCAGATCTAGAGTGTCACTGGTGTTGAGTGTGCTCTATACAGGATCTGCTTTCCACCTAAACTCGAGAACTACCCAGAGTTCTCTGCTTCTTTTTTGCATAATTTATGCATCACTCTATGTCAGGATCCATCGGACTGCCCACCACCTTCCGCACTCCAGCAGTAGTGGGGGAACTATTCAGGGTGAATCCCAGGGCGCCAGGTGCATTTCACTCACATCCTACCTAGGAAGACTGACTGTCGGGTGGGAGCTTTCATGACATTTCCTATTCCTGATACATAAGTGGTTGCTACTAACTGAACCTACCTGTCATTCAGAAGCAATACAAATCAGGAAACTCCAGTATGGCATGGTGCTTTGATTAGCATATTGTGCTGGGGCAGAGTTAATACAAGTCAGGTACGACTTATATTTGACTGACATTGCTTCAGACTACACTGGTCTGTTGTGAAATATAGCCTGGTTAGATAATGTATCTACTGTATAGACCCTTATTTTGTTTACAGGAGCCAGATAGTGTGTTTCGTTAATGTGCCTGATGCAGAGTGCTATAAATACCCTAACTAGCAGTAGTGTGAATCTGAAATGACCCAATATCGCCTGCCATGTCACAAAGGGCTGCTATAACAAACTATCTTTCAAACATGGTTTAATATCTAGATAACACTGCCAGGATCAACACTCTGAGGATTCATCTCCTGAACCAAATATTGTGGAAATCATAATCAGGGCATCTAATGCTGAAGTCATTTGTATTATAATGGACCTCTTTAGACATCTCTGAAGAACATCGACTAACATTTTTTGATTTTTGTATATTGTAGTTTAAGATTTGTGTAGCATAAATTTGACTTTTTGAAATGTATTGACTCCTTGAAATTCTGTTTTACCTTTATCTCACTTATGGTCATAGCAAATGAATCACTGTTATGAGATCTTATGTAATTAATGTACCAAATGCATAATATTTGGTGAACATTTGGGAATAGTGGGGCATATTATCAAGGGCTCTATCGCCGCTTTAGCGGGACTTTTTCCCGCTAAAGCGGCGATAATTCTAACGCCCTATTAGCAAGCTGTCGCTAACTGCTGTTAGCGACAGCTTCTAGGCGATAGCGACCGCGTTGGGTGCCGCTTTGCATGCCAGCGATATTTATCGCTAATGGCATGCAAAGTTGGCGTTCCCAACCTAAAAGCGACTGGAAACAGTCGCTAAGCTCGCTATCGCCTATTAGCGAGGCAGGGGAGGTGATTAACGAACCAGCGCTAAACACGTTTAGCGCTGGTTTGTTAACGCCTGGTCCAGACCTGACTTAGCCATGTAATCCAATGGGAGGTGGATTACATGGCTAAATCCCCCTCACCCTATCGCCAAGCTAACACTGGTCACAGTGTGAATATCGCTTGTTTTCAAGCGATATTCACACTGTTCTCCAGGGTTTCTATCGCTTTGGAGATAAGCGTTGCTGATAGCACGCTGCGATAGCCGGCGATAATTATCCTAGCGCTAACTGCGCTTAGCGATAATTATCGCCGGTTATTGCTAATAGGTCCCAGTGTTTTTATTGGAAGAAGTGTGGGAACACTGGTGGTAGGAATTTTATTGATCCTCACAGATTCTGGAGTTTTCCTTCACAGAAATATGAGGAAAATCTTTGATTTAACAAAGTTTGGTATTTGCAGGGCATTCTGGGTAAGACAAAGTATAGAGATACATTCAAAATACACCACCCCAAACTTCCCTAGGTACCTTGTTTTCGGAAATTGTTGGGCCAGGAAGATTTCCTGGGTGCCGACCGAGCCCTGGCCTAAATACGACGCAACTAACTACAGCACCAGGATTGGTCAATTTACAAGACAAAATCTTGATCTTTCCTTGTTTCTTAGGGGCTTAGGGAGCCTTTCCTATCATGGATGATAACTCAGTCACACAAGTTGGGTACTACTGTTATCGGGAGAAGTATAGGAATGCTGTATGGCAGGACACTTGTGGATCCCCGCCGATATCATTAGCACGATCTGCTTTCACTTTTGTGTTGCGCGGTAACATCAGCGCACACAGCAGGCTGTCCAATAAAGCAACACAAAAAAAAATTTGGGGACTCTTGGGAAGCATTTTCCTTGCATACTGACTTGATTTTCGAAAAAAAATGTTGCTGGTGTTTTTTATCAGAAACATTTTCTTTTCAAGTACTGTGGATCACTCGTTGAAGTCCACCGCACTGTGAAAGTAGTGTGGTGGATGACAACGGGTTGTCATCTGCCGTAAAGAAGTTGAAATCCACCAAATCAATGCAGCATGTTGTCCTGTCCAACAAGAACTGGCAACACGCTACAAGAGTATAATGGGCACACTGCACTAACTTCTTTGTTGCATGAACTTAAGGGACTTCTACAGTTCAAGGAGCCCCGAGGGTGGTAGGCTTCTGGCACTGGGGAACAGCGAAAAGCACAGTGGTCAAAGAAAGGTGGGAGGTGCTGCTAATGGCCATGCACTACCAAGAGAAAGTTTCAGTTGCTACACATTGTATATATAGATGAGCGTAGAGTGAGACTAAAAGATATTGAGAAGATGTTCTAAAAAAGGAGAGAAGATAAAGAGAAAGAAAGGATAGGAAATAGGAAAAGCAAGAGAGAGCAGGAGAGACAGGAATAGGAAGACAGATGCAGCAGCAAACAGAAAGGGATAGTGGGGAAAAGGTTGAGAGAGACACCAGGCAGAGATTGGGAGTTAATAGAGAAAGAGAGAGCCTAAAGGAACAAAATTAGAGTTAGATATATGTAGAGAAATGGTGATTCGGGATTTTAAGGGGAATTTATAGCTTATCTTGATTTGGCCTATAGACCTGGCCCATGGTGATTTCAGAACACATTTTTGCACTATACTTTCTAAACAGTATCTTAGTGGAAGATTAAAAAATCACCTTGCATAGTAGTCTTCAAAATCCCAATAAAGTCTAACCATTGTTACTTGATCCGCATTGCTCTTTGCACCTTGCTTAACAATGGTATCCCCTTGTTATTTATTACTATATGCTCTTGGTGAGAAGTGCTGAAGCCTTCTCTTTAATTGAATATCAATCAGCCATGTCTACATTTGTTGGCATAGTCACTGGAAAGTGCAGCCTGCTTGCTGAGAAGTTAAAGTTCTATTAAGGAGGTAATATGGCTTTCTAGCGTACATTTAAATATGGCAATCTCTTAACTGCTTCATAACATCAAAAGCTTGACTTTTATCTGCACTTGTAGTAATGCCGAACTTTCTCTCTGCAAGTAAATATTTTCCATTTCTAGGACACATGGCAGGCTTCCATGCTTTCTACATTCACAACTCAGAAAAGTGCATGCTTGTCCAAGTAATGTTAACCACATACAGAGTGCCACCTTGAGGGTCTTATACAAAGAGATTACTGCACGTGAAAGAGTAGAGAATGTCCATAATTCAGGAAGTATAGGACTCTGTAGCATCTAAATGAAAGGTACCATGCGAATAGCATCAAACAGAGATGTTATCACAGAGCAGGATCCTAGATGCAAACTGTGAAACCACCACTGAGAGGGGCATATTCCCAAGGACTTATCGCCGAGTTAGCGGCACTTTATCGCAGCCAAAGTGGTGATAAATTCATCGCACCATTCACAAGCTGGTGCTAACAGCCGATATCACCAGTTTTCCTGCGATAGCAGCCGCAAAAATCATCGCCACGGATGACACCGGCAGCTAACGCTAATGAGATGCAGAGTAGGCGTTCCCGTGCAAAAAGTCACGGAAACACCACTTCGCAACATTCTCAACGACCAGCCAGATCGGCGATAAGAATCAAAAACATGCGATAAGGCGCTTTAGCAGCAGGGAATTAACACCTGCTCCTACCTGGTGTTAAGTCGGATGACAACCTGCACCATGAAAGGGAGCCCAGCCCAGAGCCACACCTGAAGAACAACAGATGCCATGGAGCCACTGATCATGCAGCTCGGGCCCCCAAGAGGGCCACAACACCCACCACCACCACACCCAGGCCCCCCACCCCCCCCGGATCCCCCACCCCCGGGGCCCTACTCCGGGCCCCCCCCCCTCCGGACAAAGATATTTCACATCTACCTTACAAATTCATGAACACAACAATTCGCCTGATGTCGCACAAGTACAACAATTAACATTCATGTGTGGTCAGAAAAAGGAAAAACATTCATACATCTCAGAATTTCAAAAATAATTATTTTATTCAAATTTAACTCAACACTAATAAGTGGAAGAGTCATGGCGGGTCTTCTCTGGGCAATCTGCAAGTCAAAGCCTGCAAGACAAAATTGAAGATAAGAAGGTGCGTCATGCGCTCAACAAAGGACAGAGAGAGAGAGAGAAAGAGAGAAAGAAATGGAGAGCGAGAGAGTGAAAGAGAGGGAGAGAGAGAAAGAGAGAGAAAGGGGGAGAGAGGGAGAAGGAGAGAGAGAGCAACAGAGGGAGAGAGAGACAGTGAAAGAAAGAGTGAGAGTGAGAGAAAGAGAGAGAAAGTTAGAGAAAGAGAGGGAGAGAGAGAGAGACAGTGAAAGGAAGAGAGGGACAGGGAGAGACAGTGCCGACACTGCGCACCCAGGCCTCACAGCTCACCTGCTGCCACCGGTGTGTCTCCAACCACATGCCGGTATACACTGCAGTCCACCAGGTCCCTCATCTGAAACAGAGTCCACAGCCAATGATGGCAGAGTACATATCATTGCACACGGCAACATTGCTTGGCCGCCCCTGCGCACACAGGCTGCTGCACCCCAGCCCCTTCCGCCGCCCAGCGGGGATTGCCTGCCCCTGCGCACCCAGGCCTCACTGCTCACCTTCCACCACCGGCGCATCTCCAAGAGGGCCCACCACGTGCCGGTGCAAGCTCCAAGCCCGGGGCCCGCGACTTTGGCAGCCTCCACATCACGCATCCCCGCACTGAGGTCCACAAGGTCGCACACTTGATTCTGGGTCTTGATTTTACAATGGCAGAGATCATATCAGTGCACACGTCATCTATAGGTGCCACTAACTCTGTGAACCGCGAGGCAACGCCAAGTGGCGGTAGGCCCGCGCTGCCCGCTGGCTCAGGCCTACACTGCGGTCCACCAGGTCGCACACTTGATTCTGGGTCTTGCTATTGCAATGGCAGAGACCATATCAGTGCACACGGCATCATCGCAGGCTGCACACCTGCTCAGCACTTCAGGTGCCCCCACCTCAGTGCACAGAAAGTCACCGTCCCGTGGCGGTAGGCCCGTGCCGGCCGCAGTGTGGCCGGTGCCACCGACTCCGTGCAACGCAAGTCATGGACCCTATATGATTGAGTCTCGTCATATGGCAGGTGGACGCAGCCATGTCACCTCAGGCAGTGGGGAAGAACTGGGACACGTTGCGTCGTCGTCGTCCCCTTTATACATACGCCGAGTGGGTTGGCTCGGCGTAAGCCAGGCCAGCGTAGGGGTGTGAACAAATATCCCTGGCTTCTGGGCGTGGTTCATATCTGGGCTGCACAGGAAACCAACTGATGCGTGTGTCTCTGTTGCTGTGTCTGCACCACATGGCCCGCAATCGACAATGTTGCAATGTTGCATGCACCCGGAGGGCGTCTGCGCACTAAGGGATTGTACAAGGAGCACAAGGCTGCTCAGGGTCTTGGCTCATACATGCCAACTGTTGTGTGAGTTCATCGCCTTTGGTGCACCATAAGCCCAAGACCTAGCCTCAATTGCAGGGCGAAAGTCACATCACATTCCCAGGACACAAGCAGTAGTCAGACTAACATTAGGGATGAAAGCACCTTTGTCTCAATACAGAAGGCGGAAGGACATCTGCACCTCCGACCTTGGAATTGCATGCGGCATGCACCCCCTGAGAGAGATACCATGGCAGATGATGACGACTCCCACACTACACACAGCGCTAATGAAAGATCAACGTATCCACACCCCAGACACAGAAGTCCCTGCTCGAGGTACTCCTGCATGGAATGGCCTTGACACTTACGTACAGGACAACCCATACGTCCAAACTCTGCACACTCATACGACTCATTGCTCCGAGCTGTGGCATATCATCCACATAACAGCCGCAGGTCAGAAGAGTGCCGGTTCTACGTGAGTGAACAACGCAATGTCAGAACATCCCAGGCGCATGCACAACGCCTGTCACGTGGAACTGTACCGTGACCATATGCTGCATTTTTTGGGGGCACTGCCACTGGCAGTGTTGAGCATCAGTTACCGTCTGAGCTTCCGTCTTGCGTACGTCACCTGCGTCCAGCCCTGGTTCCACTGTCGATCATGCATATTCGAGTGGCCCATGGATGTCTGCCTATCCAACACAACGGTAGCTGAACTGGATTATGACATGTGTGTGAGCCCCCTGTTGGACCACGACCAGGAGTGTAACCGTGATACTCGTTCATGGGACGCCTTGGTATCTGGCGTATGTGCTGGCAGTTGTGTAGTGTAGCTCCTATTTCCCTAATAGGCTCTGCGCATTGGAATAATATCCCCTATAGGTTTGACATAGGACTAAGGTCAGTATGTCCCTATCGAGTATATTAAACTTAATTACTTGTGCCAGCTAGCTCAGAGGCCACTAGAAACTCCTTGACGACAAGAAGGGAGTAGTTTCTGGCAGCCGCAAAACATGACTACTTTGTTTCCCTTTAGAATCAGAACGTGTCCCAGAGTCGTGGAAACAATAGATAACTATTTCACTCAGCTCAATCGTGCATGCTTAGTTTTCCTCAAAGTTACACAGAAAGAATAGACGGGCGTTTCAATAAAAGATTTATTGAACAGTCTTGTTTCTTGTGTAGGTAAAATGTGCTGTTACGATCACAAGACAGTATGCGAGATAAATAATGTACAGCGTAAGCAGTAGGAATAAATAATACTGTGATAGCATTATCTTTAGCAGATATTCATTTACATAAATAATACAGACTAAAAATGCGAGTACTCATACGATGCGTTTCTAAGCTAGTTCTACCCCAATGTACCTAACCTAACCTAGGTGTAGGGAGAGGTATGAAGTAGGTGAAGTATTCCTTACTATGGTATACTAAGAGTATGTTAAGTCTAGTATGCCTAGTATGCCAAGAGTCCCTCTAGGTTCTAGTCAGCTCCATACTTTAAGAATGAGAGAGGTAGGAATCTCTTGCCGGATTCGAACTCCAACACCCCGCAAGGGAAGTCAGATCACTGGAAGCTGGATTCTCTGCGTGCAGGGATGACAGCGTCTTCTCAGTGCGTCAGGCCGTGAAACGGGCTCCTCTGAAGTCGAGGTCTCCTCTAGTTTACAAGGGCTAGGGAAGGTATATTTATACCTGAAAGGTACATCAGAATGTTAGCATTGACGTGAATTGGACAGCGGAAGACGTCATGAATGAATCCCTAAGGAATAATGGTTCATGCATAATAGATGAGTCCTTGAAGAAATCAATAGTCCTGTGCTAGGGAAATTCCCGAAGCCTAAGGGTCTGTTCTTCAAGAACTCGTTGTGACGTTAGGGTGGACGGATGTCGGAGACCATGCCTGTATTTGGAGTGCACGGTTTAATGCCTAAATAAGGACTGGGATTTTATGGCCTATATAAGGACAGGGCGAATTGTGCCTATATAAGGACATGATACAGGAAAGTCTGTGTATGGACACCCTAAGAGGAATACAACACCCACTCCACTTTCGTGTGTACGATAATACTAAAATGCTAAACATTTAAAATGCTAAACATTAAATGGAGTACCGCATATTGCTAAAATATTTCATAAAACCATTTAAAAGGCATTTAAAAAACCTATTAGAATGCAAAAGGTACTGTACATTTGAAGCATTGCTTTTCATTTCAGGCATATAGTTAAAAATAAAATACAATATGAATGAAATCAGCAGTAATATTTACACGTGACAGAAAAATGATCGATAAGTTGTTCAAAAATCAAAGTCATTTTATGTCATGAAAATGAATGAATTTTTTTAGACTAACACGATGATAAAGTGTCTGAGGAAGTACCGCGAAGTCCGTACTATAAGGCTAGTTCTACTTTAAGCAGATTGTGTCATTTTTGTTCGAAAAATGGACAAAAGTTCAATTTTGGGAAGAGTTCCAAGTTTTTTTGGAGTATGAAGGCCAAATTGTTACTGCATCTCTGGAACACTGTGGGCTGAATCAGAGTCAGTTTACGGGTCTGGTGTAAACATGAGATCATCTATTTCCGTAGACAAAACATCGTCCACTGAAGTTGGTGTCAGTTGGAACACCTCGCGTAGTAGATTAACTGCACAGAGATGTGAAGCATCACTTTCAGCATATGTTGCCGCAGCAATGTTAGCGTCCGTTGTTACCTGTGTGCCTGTAGATCTTTCTCGTACCTCAGCAGCAGCCGGAAGCGTCTGTGAGATCTCAATGAATGCTGACATCAGGATTGGCAGCCTCTGGGGACAACACAGAGCATGGGCCGTTATCGGGTCCAGCAGAGTATCGATATCCGTTGGCGTAGCTGATGGAAATGTTAGACAGGTGTCCAACACGCATTCTTCACCGCATAGCAGGCATCGTAGAACAGGTAAGATGCAATGTTGCCAGATTGGTCTGAATGGCAGGAACCACCTGGTATTCAGGTCCCGTAGACGAGTCATGCCAAAAAGCTGTACTATTCGCTCACGGCACTTTCGTTCAAGGAGAGCTTTCTCCATTTCGCTTGGAGTGATGTCTGCGAATAGGCTGGCCATAGCGTAATAGCAGGAAGAGAAATAGAATTCCGGCAACAAGTGCTAGAATTAATGGTATGCCACCAAACACCGAATGTGCAAAGTTCGGGATGATTCCGAGTATTGCCTGGAAAGGTGCTAACAGACCGGATCAGATGCTCTTAAATACATGTACAATTCCTGTTGTATCAGACATGTTAAAGATACGTCCTATCATTTCTACGAAATGTATAGGGCAGTTTGTACGTAATAAAGTCTGTATCTCAGCCGAAGTCCTTGCTACTTGTAGATCATAGGTTTCCTTGGCCGAGGTCAAAGGCACTGTTTGCTGTAAAAGCATGGCTTTCATTCTGCTTAAAGTATCAAATCTTATAAAAGAGACGTTCAGCGAAGGCCATAGAGGCGACTCCCTGACTGTGTCTATTGGGGCAAACAATACTTGCATACAGCAAGTGACCCTGGAGTTGACCGTTACTAGATATGGGATGCCTGGCAGCATGCCGCAGCAACTCTGATCATCAACATAAGGTAACTCCCATTAGAAAGTTGTCCAAACGTTGGATTAACCACAGCAGCTGGTGTACCCTGCTGATGGCAAGACAAATTTGCCACAGAACCATTACAAGCCCTGTGTAAAAAAATGTCCTGACATATAAGTGAACCGCTCAGTGCACGTTTACAGTGTGTACCGCTCAAAAACACTTCACGATTCCCACTCCAACATCTATTTGTATACGGTAAATCCCAAGATGTCTTAATGTATTCCTTACCCAACCTTTCATATTTGCCTGCTTGCATTTGTCTGAGGCAATACTGAAACTGAAAAGTAGTCACAGGTAGTGTTATTTTGCCATGAATAAGCCATTCAGTAGCTGATTTTTCTGCCACTGTGAATGGTAACTTTTCCAGTTTTTCAATGCTCAGCACTGTATACTTTGCTCTTCTTTGTGCCAGTTCGATCTGTTTATCAGTGAGATTGTATTCTGCAAACAGAGCCGATGTGTTGATGAAACGCCAAGGCACATAGCCCACACGCAAAGATTGCAGCGTCCAGCTTAATAACATAATAGAACGTAATTGAGATTGGCCTTGTTGTAACATCGCCAAATCTTGTTCTAGTATGTCGATAGCAGAGGATACAATGCCATCCAATGAATATATTCTGGAGGACAAAGTTGTTAACCCATTGTCGACCACAGAGAGGGTTTTCTCTAAATTAATACGATCAAGTTCACGTATTCGTTCTGCAGCCTCCATCTGTGACACTTTCCATGCTTCATTATAGGCAGCATAAATGCCGGCATATATGAAACGTTTTTGACGCGGTTTTCTTGGTCCAAGCAAGAATTCCCTAAGGTCTGCGTCTTCTTTAAGTAAAGATAAGTGTTGTTTCACATCCTGTAGTGTAGATTTCTGTAGCCAATCGAGGCATAATTTTCCTACACTGTATGTTGTTACTACCCCCGGATGCTGTCTTTGGACGTATCTTGGGTCTGGCCTATGAATAGTAAAGCCCTGAGTTTTATTCAGGAATCTTTCCTGACAGTTGTTCGTGTCTGTGGGCCAGATCAACCATTTTTTCCAATCAGGATTAGATCTGTTGAGTTGTAGTATATTGTCAACTGTCACCACTGCCTGTGTATTATTACCATTTGCAGGTGTTGGTACAGAAGGTGTTTTCATCTCTTTAATCTTGGCTAGTCCAAGACAAGATGTTTGTTGGACAGTTTCATTCAAAAACATTATTTGCTCAGGGATGATGCAGGCTCAAAATAAAGCTTCTATCCCCTGCACTTGCCAATCTTTAGTACCCCAGACAGTTTTTGTGTCTATTGTGTCTTTCCAAAAGTCAAAACCCTGTCTAGACAGTTGGGCAATAAATATTGCAGAGTAAATCTGTTTTGTATTTGTTAACATAATTTTCAGTCCTGTTTTGTTTACATTTTTATAGTAAAACGTTTCTGGATCAGATGTATTGTAACCTGAAAAATATGGAAACTTATTAGTAAAAGTTTTTGAACTACCGTGTGGTGGTGTAGGACAATGCTCCCATTGGTTAAACATAAACACATTTCTAGGGTATGCAGATTTATGCAAATAATGATGACCATAATGGTTATAGCAATACAGCTTTTCATAGTCTGATGAACCCTCTAAATATTCATTTTTAGAAAATGCAGCAGATTTTTCTAGGTCAAACATTATGTCATTAACAGTCTCAAAGTCCCAATCATCAGAATAGGTACTGGACGTAATTAGATCACTCAGTGAAATTTTAAACAAATGTGGAATGTTCAATTGTTCCGTCGGGCCGAAGATATCAAAATCTGTTTTGTCCCACACTATACCATCCTGTATAGGAACAGCTGTGATGTTCACTGTAGACAAGTCCCTTATTTCACGATGTGAGGATTTATGAGGTTTCAAAAGTACGTTCACGTCTTTTCCTTCAGTATTCACATGGATGTATCTGCCACTTATAAGCACGCTCACAGTTGTTACCAAAGCTAGCCAGAGCAGGAAAACAAAAAGTCCAGATGTAATCCAGAGTTCAATCCATGGAGAAACCAAATAAGTTTTTTTCAGAAAGTGAAGAAAGTCTTGTACTTGCTGCTTGAATTTCAATGATGCTGGCGTCGTTTCAGGTTCACTCGGATCTTCTGAGAACGTATCAAAGTTAATGAAATAGCCAGAAGCAGTTCTGTCAATTGTTGGAATTGCATCAGGATTTGTAGAAATCGCTGGAACCAGTTGATCACTTGCTACGTTGGTGTAGACAGGTGTATTTGGATGAACTGTTACTTGGTTTTCAAGAGGGATGAGTTCCATTGCATTGTTGCTTAGTCCTTCATTTGTTACAGCTGAATTCTCGATTGTTATCAGTCTTTCAGTCTGAACCTCTTGGTTAGTAGCGAGAGGAGTGCGTCTGCTACTAGGTCGGAGTCCACGAGGCCTACTATTTAGTATTGGCCACATACTGTGGTTTGATGAGGTCGATGGACACAAATCTTTTCTCCTTTCTTCCAGCAAGGGGCGGCAGAAGTACTGTTCTTGTTCCTTGAACAGCTAGGACAGGTACTGGTTGTCTGTAAGAAGGTCCAAATTCCTTCTTGTCCGCAATTTTTTCTCTGACTAGATCCCCAACTTTTGGAATCCAGACAGGCCTTGCTGGGACAGCCGGTTGATCCCCAGTGGTGGTTGGCTGCAGGAATACGTTGCTTTGTTTCGTTCTTAATTTGTTTAAGTCCTGTAAAACAGCCAAACGATCTTTGATATCAAACGGTTTATTTTCCACCACTGTGCCTACGTGATCGAGATCTGGTACCCACATTCTTGTCCCAAATAGGACCTCATATGGAGTGACCCCCCTAGAGAACTTCTTGGCAGATTATTCAATGAGCGTTGGACCCCATTAAGATGTTTGACCCACCCATCACCCGAACCTAATACCCTAGCTGTTATAGACTGCTTTATGTCCCGGTTTTCCTTTCCACAACCGAATTTCCCTCAGGATGGAATGGAGAGGAGTACCGCAATGCAACGCCCAGACTGGCCATGGCTTCTTTGTAAGCCCGAGAGCTAAACGCAGGTCCCTGGTCAGAATGTAGCGTGCCTATTGCGTATGTGCCGATAAAGACTTGCAAATCTTTTATAACAGTTTGAGCGTCAGCCGAGCGCTGAGGCCATATCCATAGGAACCTAGTGCATGAATCCACTGCAACCATGATATATTTATAGTTACCGTCCCTTTGCAAGGGACCGCAGTGGTCCAGGTAAACACAAGCTAATGGTTTGTCTGAAATTAACAGGGGTGTCTGCGCAGGGCGTTTCACTGTGGAGACTTTCATCTGTTGGCATATATCACATTCTAAAACATAGTTCTTTGTTTGTTTTCGAATGCCAGGCCACCAATATCTTTGCTTGAGTAAAGATACTGTTGCAGAAACACCTGCATGGGCAGAAGCTATCCCTTCATATGCTGCTAGGATTAGTCCTAATCTGCGTTCCTTGTTTGGAATTACCCTATCCCCCACTCCAGGGATTCGAGCAAAAGGAACGTTGTTCGCATCAATTACATAAGAGTACTTGAGTGGAAACTTTTTTGGTAACGCTGCACTGCTGCCCTTGCTTGAAGCATTGACAGCCAACATTATCTCACCGTCTATTTTTGTTTTTCAACGAGTGATCGCAGCTACGGAAGCCGTCTGAACAGCCCCCTTTGCAGCTTTGTCAGCCAATGAATTCCCTGCAACGTGAACGCCATCACGTTGATGACTCAGTGTGTGGATCACGTGAGCCTTTGGTAGTTCGTTTTTCAACTGAACTACTTGTTCCCAAAGCATTTTATGCTTTATTGTGCCACCCTTCACATCCTTGAAACCATTTTCAAGCCAGTTTTGTATATATTCATTATACGACTGAACACAGTAAAAGGAATCGCACACTATTAGTGTGGGGAATTCGCGATCTGTACTTTCAAGTGCCAGTTTGAATGCTTGTAGTTCAGCTCGCTGAGCTGTACAATCCCCTAGAGATTGAGTTTTTGTGACCATAGGTCTGAAGCTGCCATCTCGCATGCGACCTTTAACGATTGCACACGCTGCACTGTAAGCTTGCTTACCCCCTATTGCGGGTTGTGCGGATCCGTCAGTGTAAATTATGAATTCGTACTGATCGAGAGGCAGAATTTCAGTGGGCAGAGGACATTCTTGTTCATATTGCAGGAATGCTTGTGTTTTTAAATCTGGATCAAAAACATATTCAACATCTGTTGCAGCAAGAGAATTAACCCATTGTATCCATCTTGGATGTAATGCTTTAGCATTTGGAATGCTTGCTTTTGTTACCGCTTCTAAAGCTGGTACAGGGGTTATGACAATAATGCGTTTCCCTTGGGCTAGGGCTCTTTCTTTTGCTACAGCGGTTTGAACTGCTGTCAGAATTTTTTCAGTTGAACTGAAGCGCATTTCCGCTTGTGTGTACAAATGAGATTTGTATGCAATTGGTATTTTCTCACCCTCATTGAAGGTTAAGTAGGTGAATCCGCATTGACCCGAAATTATTCGGATCACCAAATTGCGTTGACTTACGCGTGTTTGTAAGTGATTTGTTGCTAACATGTTAGCCTGTAGTGAACGCAAGGTTTCTGTGTGTTCTTGTGTCCAATTTTTGATTGAAAAATCAGGTTTGATTAATGCATAGAGAGGTTTAACCCTTTCTGCGTAATTTAGAATGTATGTTCTTCCAAAGTTTAGGAAACCCAGGATGGATTGTAAGTTTTTTAGCGTTTTTGGAGGTTGGAGCAGCGCACACTTTTCTAAAACGTTAGCTGCCAAGCTCTTGCCTTCACTTGAAAGCTCATATCCTAAAAATAGGACATTGACATGGGCAATTCGAGACTTTTTAAAGTTGAACTTGTAGCCCTCAGAGGCGAAGCCCAGTATAATGGTGCTCACCCTGTTCAAGTGTCTGTCCAGTTCATCGTCTGTCAGATATATGTCATCGACATAGGACAATGCCTCATTGTCATAAATTTGTAGTAACTCCGTTACCCTCGCTGAGAATAAACCTGGGCTGTTCTTGAACCCTTGTGGGAGTCGACAAAAGTGACGCTGGGTCCCCATTATGGAGAATGCTGTTAAGTACCTGCTTTCAGGTGCTATGTTTTGACAAAAGAAACCATTTGAGATGTCTAATGTTGTTTTATATTTTTTACGCACAATGTTATTCATTAATGCTGTGCTATGTGCATTTTGCACTGCAAAGGTTTTACAACAAGTGTTTAGGCGTCTGTAATCCAAAACTAGACGATATGTATTGTCTGGTTTGGAGACAGGAAACAAAGGATTGTTCATTGAGGAGGTGCATGTTTCAATCACCCCTTGGTATTCAAATTGATCTAAGATCTCCCTGACCTGTTTTTTAGCTTCTTGCTTTATTGGATACTGCCTTTGTGCAGTTGGTTCATGTTTCAGATGTATTTTATGGTGAGGAGAGTCCTCATCCCATCCTACATGATTTTTATATAATGCTGGGGCCTGGGCTACTGCCCATTTCCTGGCACATGTATATTTTAGATGAATTGGAATATGGTTGGAGAAGGCAGGCATAATAATGTCCTCGCCATGTGGGCACTCCCTGACAAATTGTGGTGGCCAGTCTTTTTCTGCTAGAAGTATGTCATAGCCCCTTGATAGTTTTTCCCAAAAGAGTGCTTTCACCTGTGTAGGTATGTCTCCCTCCATCCGGAGTGTTATTTTATATAACTTTTGTGGAGTATTAACCCTGGTGTCTACAGTCTCAACTGTAATGTACTCATTCAAGTCCACTATCTCCAGAAGTTCCTTCAGGTTCTGGCGAACTATTGTGACTTCTGCTGCACTGTCCAGCATTGTCTGAGCCCATTCTCCGTTCTTGAGTTGTGTTCTCAGTATTCTCGGCATGTCTGATCTTCAGACCTGCTACTTTCTTTTTGGAGAATTGAGGTTTTGTTTTATTTTTTGTAGCGTGTTTATCTTCTTTGGATTTCACGCGTTCTTCTCTATGTTCTGATCGTCCTCTTCTTTCCGAAGTCTGTGATGAGATCTGAAAGGGAAAAGAGAGGAACGTGTATCAGTATCTTGATACCTGTCAGGTTTTCTCAAATTATCCCTATTCCTGAGGTTATACCTCCTTTCAGAGGGCTCCTTTTGAGGAGACCTACCTCGGGATTGAGAACGTTTCTCGTTTGACTTTTGTTTATTAATCTCCCACTTCTTTTTAGAAGATGTAGGAGTTTGTTTAACAGAGTCCTTCTCAGGACTCTCAGATAGTTTTGGTTTTAATGGTCTTCCACCCAAACTATCTCTGCCTAATTCTGCATAGGATTGTTCAATTATTCTGGGTAGCTCAGTTTGATGTTCTGTAACATCGAATTCCCTTAATTTTTGGCGGATCGCCACTGCTGCTGCCTCCCCTTTAATATTAGATAATATTATTGTTGAGACCTGGTCGAAATTTTTCAGTAATTTCATACCTAAGTTTAGAGCAGGCTCTGCCCCGTATTCATTTTGAATTTGTTTCAGGACATCTGGTATTACCGCAATTGATGGAATACCATGTGTTTTAGTATAGATGGCAGCAAAGACTGAGCCCCAAGTGGTGCAGTATTCCAGTTGTGGTGTGATCCCCATCGGTAAACTGATTGTTAGGATTCTGTGTTTCTCATAAGGGCTAGTATTTGGAAATACTGCTTCTATTTGAGTAATTTTTTGAGCTATCCAGAAAGGAATTTGCTCACGTTTTGTGGGCATTTTACCCATGACTGCGTATAGAGTCTGTGGTGTAATTTTTAGTGTAGTCCCCTGTTGGGGATTTGGATTTGGAAATGTCAATGGTGGTTGGGCTGTAAAAGTCCGCATGACATATTGGACCAATTGTCTGTAGATTTTTATTAACTCTGTAAGTTGAGTAAGTAATTCCTCATCTGACATCTCTTCAATGTCAGGATGAGGTGTGTAGCCGGCTAGAATCGGCCATGTTGCTCCTGGTCTACCTAGTGGACCGAGCCTGGTAATGTTTTTGTGATGTTTTGGGCGCCTTTAAACCAGAGCTGATGCTCCTGGTATGTTAATGGAATTTCTATATCCTCAAAAGGAATGTATTCCTCTGGTGGATCATCTTCTTTGTAGAAGTGAAACGTGTGTGTTACTGGATTGGATTCAGGAAATATTACCCATGAATAGAATACCTCTGTTTGAAAGGATTCGTGTGCCTCTATCACGAAAACTGCTCTACCACCTATTGGTGGCAGGCCGTGTTTTATGAGTTTTAGAGTGATGGCTCTTCTTAAGTTTTGAGGGATGTCTATAACACCCTCCTCGGTTTCAATTAAACCTGTAATGTTAAAAACTGCTGCTTGGGCTGGATCAGCCGCAGCCACACCGTTCTCGGTGTCATTGTCCCCGCGTGTGGACATTTTTGTTTTTTGAAAAATGTAGAACAAGTTTCAAGGAAACAAAGATAAGGTGCACAATATTTTGGAACACTGTATCCTTCAACGTTGAGCAAACCAAACAGCTAATATATAGGGTGTTTCCCTATGTAGCCGTGGTGGATACTTAACCCTGCCCACTCCAGACGTCTTTTGGAGTATATGGGTAGGGGTCTCTGAGAGAAAAAGCACGGCTGAGTTACTCAGTATCTAGCGTTAAATTACCGCCTTACCAAATGTTGGGCGCCATGTAGTGTAGCTCCTATTTCCCTAATAGGCTCTGCGCATTGGAATAATATCCCCTATAGGTTTGACATAGGACTAAGGTCAGTATGTCCCTATCGAGTATATTAAACTTAATTACTTGTGCCAGCTAGCTCAGAGGCCACTAGAAACTCCTTGACGACAAGAAGGGAGTAGTTTCTGGCAGCCGCAAAACATGACTACTTTGTTTCCCTTTAGAATCAGAACGTGTCCCAGAGTCGTGGAAACAATAGATAACTATTTCACTCAGCTCAATCGTGCATGCTTAGTTTTCCTCAAAGTTACACAGAAAGAATAGACGGGCGTTTCAATAAAAGATTTATTGAACAGTCTTGTTTCTTGTGTAGGTAAAATGTGCTGTTACGATCACAAGACAGTATGCGAGATAAATAATGTACAGCGTAAGCAGTAGGAATAAATAATACTGCGATAGCATTATCTTTAGCAGATATTAGTTTACATAAATAATACAGACTAAAAATGCGAGTACTCATACGATGCGTTTCTAAGCTAGTTCTACCCCAATGTACCTAACCTAACCTAGGTGTAGGGAGAGGTATGAAGTAGGTGAAGTATTCCTTACTATGGTATACTAAGAGTATGTTAAGTCTAGTATGCCTAGTATGCCAAGAGTCCCTCTAGGTTCTAGTCAGCTCCATACCTTAAGAATGAGAGAGGTAGGAATCTCTTGCCAGATTCGAACTCCAACACCCCGCAAGGGAAGTCAGATCACTGGAAGCTGGATTCTCTGCGTGCAGGGATGACAGCGTCTTCTCAGTGCGTCAGGCCGGGAAACGGGCTCCTCTGAAGTCGAGGTCTCCTCTAGTTTACAAGGGCTAGGGAAGGTATATTTATACCTGAAAGGTACCTCAGAATGTTAGCATTGATGTGAATTGGACAGCGGAAGACGTCATGAATGAATCCCTAAGGAATAATGGTTCATGCATAATAGATGAGTCCTTGAAGAAATCAATAGTCCTGTGCTAGGGAAATTCCCGAAGCCTAAGGGTCTGTTCTTCAAGAACTCGTTGTGACGTTAGGGTGGACGGATGTCGGAGACCATGCCTGTATTTGGAGTGCACGGTTTAATGCCTAAATAAGGACTGGGATTTTATGCCTATATAAGGACAGGGCGAATTGTGCCTATATAAGGACATGATACAGGAAAGTCAGTGTATGGACACCCTAAGAGGAATACAACAGTTGGGCATGTGAGATTGCACAATTCCTCGTGTGCAGTGACCACATCGAAGCGCTCCCCTATTGGGCTGTGTTGCGGATTGGTGAAATGGCGTGGACGGAGCACATCTGTCCGGACCAGCTAATGGATTGGCTCGCCCCCGTGTTCGTTGAATTTGACAACGACGTACTCTTGGAACTGATTGCCCATGAAGCTGCGCTCGATTTCATGGACGAGTAACTACGTTCCTGCAGCCACAAAAGATTGTAACCCATAGCACAGATCCCAACACCCTTCTGCATCTTGGAGAAATGGACACATATCCCACCATAACAGTGGACATGGCTGCATTCGCCTGGACTCAGAATGCATGTGCGTGCAAGACTGCGGGTTGACACACACCTTTGCAAGGTGAGTGGACAGCGGCGCCTGGCAACGTTTCTCAACCTGACACACCGCTGGAAGGAGATGGCAATGTAGTACTACATGTGACCTTGTTGGACTCCTTCACCTGCTCACTGTCAGCAGAGCAGACAGTCAGCACAGTCCGGTGGTACAGGACTATACAGATCCCATGGGCTGTGAGTGGTGTCCCCTGACACGGTGCAATGAGCATTCGCCAAACACCACATGACTCGTCCAGCAAGGCAAGGTGGGCTGAGACCATTGGCATCCGTAATGATTGGTGTTCATTTGTGCCTCCCCATGTCTTGCACCTCTACATGTTCCTTTGCTGCCTGCTAGTGTATGATGCATCGGTCTGCATGTTGTGGCCCTTGTCTTGCCCGTACTGACACGCACATGCTAATAAATTGTACGCAACTTCACTAGTGTTCAACTGTGATGAGTGTTGATTAGCATGCCAAATCGTGTGCCTCAATGAGCATTGTCCGTACACAGGGAGGGACTGACTGACGCCTTTCACTTAGGGGTGGGTCCCTATTGCCAGTTCCACCTCTGTGAGCCAGACATTGTGGTTGGGAGAGTTGCTGGTAGACCTGTGCGCCGACGTGTCTTCAGCAATGTGAGTATGGTGTCCAACTTCTTGCCATGTGGATCAATGTGTTTCATCAAACCAGGCTGTGTCCACACAGTTGAGTGTGTGTAGGTATGCGAAGAGATATTCTGTTGTCACATGTGATGTGGGACACTACTTTAGGCCTCCTACCGACTTTGACATTTTTGAAAACACAGCCCTATTTAATACATGGACGTGGGGCTACGTTGGGGGGTTGCAAGATTGTTGTTCATGATCAATGAGGCCACAGCTAGTTCACACCTTCACGGTCATCTAATTGGCCATGTGTGTCACGGTCAAACATGCGCATTGATGTCATTTCCCAGGGTGTACCTTTTTGTGCAATCAATGTCCCTACAGTCATCCATACTGTTATACTTGATTGAACATAGACATGACACATCTGTGTGATTAGGAATGTTTTATTCACATCCTGTGGAGTGTCGGAGCTGGAGCAGTACATGGCCATGCACACCCCACATTACATGGTTGCCCAGTGGAGGTCCAAACAGAGTCCTTTAGGGGATGACAAGTTAATCGGTAGAGGAAGAGTGGAGTCTGCAGCCTGTTTGCTGTGTCATTGGTAACCAGAGCAGATATGGCAGTCCATGTCGGAGTCCAGGTGAATGTCGCAGAGTGTTCCAGGGGACAGTGGAAGGTGTTGTACCAGGGCATGATGCAGAGGGCTGTACCAAGCAGAAACAGACCATATGGCGGGGGATGAATGCTGCAACCAGAGTCATTAACATCCACATCTTCGTCCTCTGATATGTCTTCTGTGTCAGGTGAGCCAGGTGTGTGTGGTGGTGTTATGGCTGCATCACTGTGTGCCACTGACACATCAGGGGGCGGAGGTGGTATGGCTGCATCACTGTGTGCCACTGACACATCAGGGGGCGGAGATGTGTGTGTCGAAGTTCCTGCAGCAGTCATCTGGGACAGGCTCTGTGGCAGCAATGGCAAGATGAGGATCTGCAGGGCATGGTAGATCCCAGCTACATCTCGCTGGTCTTCAGCCGTGGCAGCCATCCTTCCTGCCTGCATCCGCTCCATGTTCTCCACTGTCCTGCGCATCTGTGCCAACTCTGTGCTGTCATCGCTGGTGCCTCTCTGACTAGACAATTATTGTATCCGAGTAATGGCTCCAGCGAGGTCAGCCAAGGATTGTTGTAGGGCACGGAGCGGACTGTGGGTGTCCGCTAGGGACTGTAAGTGGTCCCTGATGGGACCAAGACACCCAAGTATGGCATCTAGTTTGGCTGCCATGAGGTCGAAACCCACCGCACCTGTTCAGCCAGCCCCCTCTGGCAGTCTGACACACGGCGTTGGAATGCCATGTGTTCTTCGGTGAGGTGCTGGGAGCCAGCCGTGGTGGTGGGTGCTTCCTGCTGTGTGGTCTGTGCAGGGGTGGGATCACCTCGATGCAGCTGGGCTGCCCTGCTCCTGGAGGTGGGGTGCGGAGGCTGTCCATGAGCCGTTGGAGGGTGTCGGAGCAGATGGCCACGGGGTCCTCCTCATCATCACTGAAGAGATGTCTGGTCTGCTCTGCAGGAGGTGTTGATTGTCCCTCTGCAATGTGAGGGGGAGATGCAGGTTAACAGTGTGTTCCATGTATGTGCACGCATTGTACATGTTTACATACAGACTGCATGACAATGTACATTGTGACTGTTTTGGAGGAGCTGGGTATTTGATGGGAGACAGTGGACATTTCGACTACATGACGGATGTGAGGTTGTACTCATACATTATCATCTGACAGTTTCCTGCTATGCCTGATGTGGTTGGCCAGTTTCTACGCACATGCGGCACCAGTTGTGTCCTCTGTTCTGTGGTATAGGTGTGGCACTTTCTACCACATTGTCGTCAATGTTGATGTGCTGTGTTTGCTATGTGTGTGTGCTGCATTGTGGGAGAGTCGCCCCTGCAGCTCTGATTTAGCGGCCCCTTATCCCTTTGAGGCGGTGTGCCTTTGACTTGTGTGCTTTTACGGTGCTGAGATGTTGGCGACTTGGGTCATTTGTGCTCTTGGCCGGATTTTGGACTCTTGTGCATTGTTTGTCTGCAGATGTGTTGTTGATGTCAGGGGTTGTATGTGCACGTGGATGTGTCAGGGTGTGACCTGCTCCTTTGAGGATGTTATCCACACTGGGCCACCTCAGTGTCGTGGCGTGCACCATGTCATGTATTTTGACTGCAGCCATGCTATTGGTCATGCTGTGTCACTTGCATTGTCAGTGTGGCTCACAGAGCCGCTGCTTTGCTGGGTTCAGCACATGTGCATGGGTGGGTTGTGAGATTGGTGAGGGGGCTTTTGTGCACATGGTGGACGGGGGCCTACTTGGTGTTTCTATGTGTGCTGCAGTGTGCCAAGGCCATCAGGGACATGTTCCACAGTCATTGTGGGTGTGCAGTGTGCTACACATAATTGTGCATGTGTGCCATTGTGCCCCTCTCCCCCATCCCCCCAGTCCCTGGTGGTTACTCACCCTGTTGCTGTTGGGTCAGGTCATATCGAGCAGTGTCCGGGCCCCCAACTCCTTGCACCGTCTCCGCACTGATGACTGTGGCCACCATTTCCTCCAGCTCATCCAGCTCCTCTTGTGGCGCAGGACTCCCACCTCCAGTCGCCGTTGCTGCCTTCCGGTTGGCAGCGAGTTTCTGCTTGGTTTGGCTTTTCACATCATGCCAGCGCCTCTTGACCTCCTCCATTGACCTCCTCAACACTCCGACTGCATTCACGTTGTTCACGATGGACTGCCATATTTCCGTTTGTGTTGCCGATGACACGGTGGAGGTGATGAACAGTTGTTGGTAGTGTTCTGTCACCTCCGTGACGATGATCCGGTTTTCCTGCGGACTGAACCCCGTCTTCCTCTTCCTCTTCTCCTTGCCCTTCCCACAGGCCTGTCGCTGGTTATCGCTGATTTTTGTTTCGCGATTTGGGACATCGCAACTTTTTTTGCGTTCGGGTTTCGCATTTTTTCGGCGTCGCGTTAATTTTAACGCGGGCATTTGTCGCGTTATCGTGAGACTATCGCATGGTGCCGCCGGTTGAGAATAGTGCGTTAACACGGTGTTATTTTCCCACGATAGACTGCGATGTGAGAAGTTGCGTTAAGCGCATTTGGTGATAGTTAACACACGTTATTGAGAATATCCCCCAGAGCATTAGAGGCAATGCTGCTGCTACTGTCCTCAGCCAGGCTTAAGGCCTCATATGGACCCATCCTGAACTCACACAATCCCCTATACTTTACCATGCCTACCTGACTTGCTGGTCAGTGTCTAACAAAGGGCACCTTTGGCACAACCTGCTTGTAACTATGAGGGTTGTATGCCAATGTCGGAGCCTGTTTGAAGTCTATGCCGTTTTGATTGGTGCTTTTGATGAAATGTAATCAAACTATCGACCTTTTGTCACAATCTTAAAGTGAAAATCATTGCAGGACCGTCCTAACTTCCCTTGTAAAATTATATATTACTTCTATTTAGCTTTCAGCATTGTTGCATCCCTAAAAAGCTTAAAACACACTTTACGACATTAATTTCCCAAAATGTTCTTGATGGATATGCTCCAAGCGCTCAAATTATTTTAAATTAGTGGCAAGATAAATTCAAACTTGACTTACAAAGTTGTTAGGAATGAGGAAACTCCACACTTTATGAAGAAATTAAGGGGGATATTCTCAAGAACGTGCGATAATCATCGCCAAAATAGGTTAACGCAATTTTTCATATCGCCGTCTATCGCAGAAAAATAACTCTGTGTTAACGTCGTATTCTCAACACGGCGGTAACATGCAATAGTTTCCCGATAACGCGTCAAATGTCTGCGATAAAATTACCAGGACGGCGAAAAAAATCTAAACCCGAACGTGAAAAAAGTGGCGATGGGCCCAACTGTGATAAAAAATCCAGCGATAAGCAGCGCCAGGCCTGCAAGTCCCACAAGTCAGGCGGGAAAAATCACTATAAAAGCGGCAACAAAAAACACAAACAAAACACAAACAACTGCGAAGCACCATGGAGGTAGCCGGAGGAAGTACAGAGGACAACCAGAACCCCACAAGCCCAGGACCAGCCTGGGACCTCGGGGTCAGGGAATGGCAAGAAGAAGAGGAACCTGCGTTTCAGTACGCAGAAAAACCAGATCCTCATTACGGAGGTGATAGAACACCACCACCAACTGTTCATCACCTCCACTGTGTCATTGGCAACTAAAAATACAATATGGCAGTCCATCTTGGCCAAAGTCAATGCAGTCGGAGTGAAGAGAAGGGAAGTGGACAACTGCAAGAAGCGCTGGACTGATGTGAAGCGCAAAACCAAGCTGTAACTCGCAGCCAACCTGAAAGCAGCAATGCAGACTGGAGGTGGGAGTCCAGCGACACACCAGGAGCTGGATGAGATGGAGGAAATGGTGACCCGAGTCATCATTGGGGAGACAGTGGCAGGAGTTGGAGGACCGGACACTGCACAACATGACCTGAGCCAACAGCAACAGGGTGAGAAATGACCAGGGACTGGGGGGACGGGGGGAGATGGGCACAATGGCACACATGCACAATTAAGTATAGAACATCTGCGGACAAACCATGCCCAAGAGTCACAACTCTGACCAAGAGCCCAATTTACCCAAGTCTGCAACATCTCAGCACTGTATAAGCACAGAAGTGAAAGGCACACCGCCTGAAAGGGATAAGGGCCAGCCAAATCAGAGCTGAAGGGACAACACACCCACAATGCAGCACACACACATAAGAATCAGAGGGGCATATTCTCAAGGACTTATCGCCGATTTATCGGCACTTTAGCGCCGCAAAAGTGGTGATAGACTTATCGCCCCATTTACAAGCTGGTGCAAACTGCCGACATCGCCAGTTTTCCCGCGATAGCTGCTGCAAAACACATCGCCACGGATGAGAGCGACAACTAACGCTAATGATATGCAGAGTAGGCGTTCCCATGCAAAAACACACGAAAACACCACTTCGCGATATTCCCAACAAGCAGCCAGAATCAGCGATGCGATCCGAAAACAGGCGATAATGCGCGTTAGCAGCAGGGAAACAACACCTGCCTCTTACTGGTGTTAAGCAGGACGACAACCTGCAGTATGAAAGGGAGCCCAGCCTAGAGCCACATCTGAAGACCAACAGATGCCATGGAGATAATTATCATGCAGCATGGAGACCCAAGAGGGCCACAACACCCACCGCAACCACCCCCCGGACCCCCCCCCCAGGTCAGGAAGTCCAGTAGTCAACGGTAGTGGAAAAACAGAACTTTAATACAAATACATAAATAACCAGACGAAAAGCACAGCCAACGCGTTCCTTTCCCAACGGGGAACTCCACCAGGGCAACTTGTGGATCCAATAAACTGCAAATGCTGCGGGAACTCCCCAATACCATTCCATATCCCGAAATCAGTAGTCAGAAACCTGTTGGAGAAATGGTGACAATGGTCAAGCGTCCTCATAGTCACAAACGTAAACTGGTATAGTGTATTGCACTTGGACAAACCGGAATGCATACAGGTATGATGAATCCAGTCCAAATATACTGTAACAGAAGTCCGTGTGCTCATAACCTCCGCAGGAAAGAAAAGGAAGGTTACGACCACACAAACATCTGTTACGGTCTCATCATGCAGGATTCATCATACCTGTAAACATCACGGTATGTATCATCTTGATACCCCTGCACCTTCACTTCCCCCACGTTGTGCATGAACAGCTGGAGACCATGCAAGGGAATCACGCCATAGCTGCCTTACCGCACGTGTTGACTGTACACATGTACCACTTGTGCCCCCTGCCGACCCTGCACACAATTACCGCTACAGAAAGCACACGCATCCCATCAATGTGCAGGCGATAGTGGACCACCGGGGACAGTTCACCAATGTCGTCGCCAACTTCACAGGCAGTGTGCATGATACATACATCTTCCGACAGTCCATCATCAACCAGCGCTTCCAGGATGGCACCCATGGCAATGCACTGCTCATTGGTAAGTACTAACTGAACACACCACACACCTCAACTCCACAATCACACAACTCACAACTGTGGGAGAGCACACGTAACAAAATCACATACAACATGCCAACTAACATGCCCAACTACCGGACACGACAACACAAGTAACTGTGGTAACAGGGGCCAGACATGTAGACAAACCATCCACAAAGGCAGAGCCCCTCTGCCACACAATTGCAGAATGTGGGGAGAGGTGGGAACCAAGAATGTGCGAAGGAGGCAAGTGGCCCAGCACAAAGAAAGGACACAATGCCAAGTGTTGCGGAGATGTGCTGGACAGACTGCAGTATGCAGAGCACAGACATGTCCATGTGGACATCTACTGCTGGTGTATGCAGTGTAGTGGACAGTGTACGCAAACAGGTTACCCCAGGCAGTGTGGAAGCCCTTGGACATGTAGCCATGTGGTCCCCCCCTGTAAGCCTGAGCGGAGTGGCCTTGGCCGGCGTATGTCGCAAATGAATACCCCTGGGCCCTGGGCGTGGTCCAGTTCCGGGATAGCCACCACAGTAACTACTGCGTGTGTCTCTGTGTCCGCCATATCGTGACCATAGGCCTGCACACACGTGCCCGACCACAATCAACGGCCACATTCAAACTGGAGACGAGGTGACTATGTCCCAAGCCAACCCGCACACATCTCGTCAGCGCATGCAGGGCCGTGTCTGCAAGGGCGGCGCCCCCCACTCAGCCACGAGGCCGCCGCCATGACCGGTGGTGCCTGTGCGATCCTGTGCACCTGCTGCAACCCAGCCCTGGTCCCCAGACCGGTCCGCCGCCCAGCGATGACTGCCCGCCCCTGCGCACCCAGGCCTCAATGCTCACTTGCCGCCACCGGCGTGTCTCCAAGAGGGCCCTCCACGTGCCGGTGCAACCTCCTCAACCGATGGCTGGATCCAGCACCACAGGCCCCCAGCGCACCCTGCGGCACCGCACCGTGGAGTCATGTGTGTGCTGACTGCTGCCTGCGCGTACACTGCGGTCCAGCAGGGCTCACAAATCAAATCGAGTCCTGATATGCTGGACGCCGTATCGAGGCCAACGCATCATCGCAGGCTGCACACCCGCTCAGCTCTTCAGGTGGGCCTAACTCAGTGCAACGCAAGTCATCGCCACGTGGCGGTAGGCCTGTGCCGGACCCAGGCCATCGGGTGCCACCAACTCAGTGCAACGCAAGTCATCACCACGTGGCGGTAGGCCCGTGCCAGACCCAGGCCATCGGGTGCCACCAACTCAGTGCAACGCAAGTCATCGCCACGTGGCGGTAGGCCCGTGCCGGACCCAGGCCATCGGGTGACACCAACTCAGGGCAAAGCAAGTCACGGACCCTTTATGATTGTGTTCCGTGGATGCGGACGCCATCATGTCACCTCCGGCAGTGGGGGATGTGCTGTGGTGGGCCCCTTTTATTGGCAGGGTCACATGTCCTGTGATGCCTGTGCTGGATGGGTGTGGTGTGGGTGTAAACCAGCCCTCAGGGAGTGGCTGTGGCATGCTGACGACTAGACCAGTGACCAGCAGATCACTACAGGGAAGACCTGGGACATGTAGCTGTGTCGTCACCCCCTGTGAGCGCAAGTGGAGTGGGCTGGGCTGGGCTGGCGTATGCCAGTCCAGCGTAGGGGTGTGAACAATGAGCCCGGGGCCCTGGGCGTGGTTCAGTTCTGACCTGGACAAGGAATTAACCAATGCATGTGTCTCCGTTGTAGCGTCTGCGCCACCCGGACCGCAATCGGCAATGTTGCACCCTGTGACCCAAGCCCCACAACATGTGCAAAATGGACGTGGAACCTACATTCATCCATACTGTCATACTTGAAGGATCATAGACATGACACATCTTTGTGAATTTGAATGTTTTATTCACATCCAGTGGAGTGTTGCAGCTGGAGCAGTACAGGGCCATGCACACCCCACTTGACATTGTTGCCCCGTGGAGGGCCAGCCAGAGTCCATTAGGGAAGGACAAGTTCATCGGAAGAGGAAGAGTTCAGTCCGCAGTCTGATTGCTGTGTCATTGGTAACCAAACAGAATATGGCAGTCCATGTCCTTATATGGCAGAATATGGCAGCCTTCCTGTGGGTCCATTCTGTGGTAGGAACTGTGGCTTTAATTCATGGGTGCCCATTTCATCTCCTCCCATCCATCCATCTGGCCCTCGTCAGGATATTAAACTGTTTAGTCTCAATTGCCGGTCGTTAGTTAAACACTATCTGGATGTGTATAGCTTGTTACACGACGAATCCCCTGATGTCCTTTTCTTGACAGAGACTTGGCTGTCAGCAGATACGGTGGCAGAACCAGGCTTAGCACTCCCCCCGGGCTATAATATCATCACCCTTAATCGGGAGACTAGAGGTGGCGGTTTGGCAGTTGTTTTTAAATCATGCTATACCTGTACACTTGTTAAGGAAACCGTAATGGGTTGTGAGTGTGGACGGTTTGGGATTTTTTTTAATTCCAACTATACCATGTCTGGCATACTGGTATACCGTCCCCCAGGCCCCTCGAAGGAATGCAGGGCTGCACTGGTTGACATAGTGGGCTCTCTGGTCGTGAGGTATGCCAACTTTTCTGTCATTGGTGACTTAAATCTGCATCTTGACAATCCCCATGACTCAGAAGCAGTAAACTTTGCAGCTGACCTAGCGGCCTGCCAGCTGCACCAACTAGTACATGGTTCCACCCACTCTGCTGGCCACCTACTTGACCCAGTCTTTTTCAATCTTCCACGTCTCTCTGTCTCAAACCCTATTCCGTTATGTTGGTCTGATCATTATCTGATTCCTATTATGCTTTCCGGGGTTGTGCCCTCTCGAAAGTCACCTCAGAAGCTCTTGCTCCGTCGCCCCTGGCACAAATTAAACTTTGATCATCTCAATACCATCCTCTCCTCGAGCGTGCCTATCTGGCTGGAAGATCCAGTGAAGCACTATCGGATTGGCTACAGCATCCTCTGGATGACATGATTCCTGCCAAACAATCTAAGTGTCGGAGCACTAAATCCAACCCATGGTATAACAACGACCTTACCAATATACGTAAAACATGTAAGCAGACGGAGCGGGCATGGAGGCGAGACTTTAATTCCATCTTGAAGAGTTGCTATCAGTCAGCCATTAAGAAATAACATAGGGCTGTCCAGAAAGCACGGGCAACACATTTTGCTGATGAGATCAGAAACAGCCATAATCCTTCTAAAAAGATTTTTTCTATCCTTAAAAATCTTAAAAATGCTGGGGCACCTGCGACGTCTGCCATCAAGTCAGACGAACACTGTGAGGACCTTGCCACCTTCTTCATAAATAAGGTGGATAACATCTATAAGACCTTTCCTCAGGTTACTATGGGCTCTGACTCTGGGGATGTACCCCCTTCCGCCCACACACTGGCCACCTTCCCGCCAATTACTGAGGATGCACTACGTGTACTCTGCAGGAAGGTAAGATCTGCTTCCCCGGCTGACCCTATGAAGCCTGACCACCTTATGAGACTGCTTCCTGTGCTACTCACTCCCCTGGGCCAGGTTATCAACATGTCCCTGTCTATGGCTACGGTTCCCAGGTTATGGAAGCAGGCTAGGGTAATGCCGCTATTAAAGAAGCCCACCCTCGATCCAGCTAAACCAGAGAACTTTCGCCCTATCTCCCTGCTTCCTTGGGCCTCTAAGATCTCCGAAGCCTATATTAATTCCATCTTGTCAGGCTACCTGGAGGATAATAACATACTGGACTCCTCCCAGTGCGGGTTTCACCTGGGCCTTAGCACGGAGTCAGCCCTCCTAGCTGTGACTGAACATCTGAGAGCAGCACTGGATGAGGGACGTACTTCGGCACTGATCCTACTGGATCTCAGTGCTGCATTTCATACGGTCTCTCACCAGATTTTGATACAGAGGTTGAAGGAGGCTGGCATAGTGGGCCTAGCCCTGGATTGGTTTATCTCCTTTCTTTCGGATAGGTCCTTCCAGGTGTCGGCCCCCCCTTTCACCTCCAGAATCCATCCTATCAAACAGGGAGTGCCGCAGGGCTCTGCGTTAAGTCCAACGCTTTTCAAACTGTATGTCCAGCCCCTAGCTGCAGTAGCCAAGAGGAGAGGGCTGACTATAGTATCATATGCTGATGATACACAATTAGTAGTCGCCCTCTCCGAAGACTGTTTGAATGATGCTGCTAAATTCCGGAGCGGTCTTGCGGACGTCGCAGGGTGGATGACTGCCAACTGTCTCCAGCTCAACGCCAGCAAGTCTGAGGTCTTGCTGGTTGGAAAAGATCTTGAGCTATGGAGTGAACAGTGGTGGCCCACCACACTGGGCCCTGCTCCCGCCCCAAACAGGTGGTGAAAAACCTTGGGGTCTGGGTTGATTCGGCCCTCAGTTTCCAAACCCAGACTAAGAAGGTGGCAGCAACATGTTTTGGTATTCTGCGTGGGCTTAAACCTCTGCTGTTTTTTTTTTACCCTTCTATCCAACAGATGATTGTCCAGGCATCTGTGTTGTCGAGACTGGACTATGCCAGCTCGCTCTACTTGGGGGCCAACAAGACGGAGACTCTGAGACTGCAGAGAGTCCAAAATGTAGCCACCAGAACTCTTCTTGGCATGCCTAGACGCTGCCCCACCTCCACCGCCATTCGTCAGCTTCATTGGCTGCCGGTGGCGAAACGGGTGGAGTTCAAGTCCCTCTGCTTTGCGTTCAGGATCCTGAATTCCCCTGCCCCTGGCATCTTAGCGGGCCTGCTTTCCGCCTACGTTCCTACTCGTCATCTTCGCTCAGTAGGTCAACACCTGGCAGTTGTCCCCCGGATCAGGAGGGCTCGCGCCGATGGGCGCTCTTTTCGCACACTGGCAGCTAAACTGTGGAATGCCCTTCCTGTACACATCCGGAGTATGGATAACTATCTGACATTCTGACATTTCGGAAAGCACTGAAGACATATCTTTTCCCTTCTTTATAGGTTTTGTAGTCCAAGTCCTCCTGTCTGTCTCTGTGGCTCTTAATGGCCCTCTGGCTTTTTCTTTCACTTGTCATGATAGGCTCCTTGCTGTTAGCGGCCTTTACTGCTTTTAGCGCTGGGACGCCCCTTTGCTGGGGCAGCTGCGCGCTCTACAAGTCAGCCTAACATAACATAACATAACATGTCGAGGTCCAAGGTGATTGCCGCAGAGTGTATCGGGGGACAGTGGAAGGTGATGATGCAAAGGGCCGAACCAAGCTGAAACTGGCCATATGGCGGAGATGAATACTACCGCTTCCTCATTACCACAACGGCAGTCTCATCCACATCATCGTCCTCTGATGTGTGATGTGCCTCACCTGTGGATGCTGGTTTTTCGGCTGCAGCACTGTGTGGCACTGACACATCAGGGGCCGGAGGTGGATTGCCGGCCGCACTGTGTGGCAGTGACACATCAGGTGCCGGAGGTGGAATGTCTGCCGCACTGTGGGGCACTGACACATCAGGGGGCGGGGATGGGGATGGTGTAGGAGCAGCAGCATTCATCTGCGCCAGGCCAAGTGGCAGCAATGCCATGATGAGGATCTGCAGGGCATGGTAGATCCCAGCCACATATCGCTGATGTGCAGCCGTGGCAGCCATCCTTTCCCCCTCTATCCGCACCAAGTCCTCCATGAGCCTCCGCATGTGTCCCAACTCACGGCTGAGATCGCTGGAGCCACTCTGACTAGACAGGTGTTCTTGTCTCTGAGTCAAGACTCCAGCGATGTCAGCCATGGCTCATTGGAGACCATGGAGCGGACTGTGGGTGTCCGTTAAGGACTGTAAGTGGTCCCTGATGGGATGTAGACACCTATGGATAGCATCAAGTTTGGCTGCCATGAGGTCGAACCCCACCCCACCTGCTCAGCCATCTCCTTCTGGCCCTCCAACACATGGCGTTGAAATGCCATGTGTTGGTTGTGGGGATCCTGGGAGACAGCCGGGGTGGTGGGTGCTTCCTGCTGTGTGGTCTGTGCAGGGGGTGGGGTCTCCTCGATGCAGCTGAGCTGGGCTGCCCTGCTCCTGGAGGTGGGGTGCCGAAGCTGTCCATGAGCTCTTGGAGGGCGTTGGTGTCGAAGGTGGGGAGGTCCTCCTCGTCATCAGCGAGGAGGTGTTCGGTCTGCTCTGCAGGAGGTGATGATTCTCCCTCTGCAATGTAAAGGGGAGATGCAGTTTAACAGTGTGTTACATGTATGTTCACGCATTGGCCAAGTTTCCAAACAGACTGCATGACAATGTACATTGTGACTGTTTAGGAGGAGCTGCCTATTTGGAGTGGGACAGTGGACATTTGTGCACCATCAGGGATGTGGGGTTGTACTTGTCCATTTTCATGTCACAGTTTCCTGCAATGCCAAATGTGATTGTCCAGTTTCTACACACAAGCGGCAGCAGTTGTGTCCTCTGTTCTGTTGTGAAAGTGTTGCAGTTTGTACCACATTGTTGTCGTGGGATATGTGACCAGATCTCCAAGATGCAACAAGGTGTTGGGACATGTGCAATGGGTTCCAATCTGTTGTGGCTGCAGGTACGTAGTTACTCGTCCATGAAAGCGATTGCAGCTTCGTAGGCTATCATTTCCAACATGAGGTAGTTGTCGACTTCATCAAACAGGACGGCGAGGCAATCCATTAGCAGGTCCGGACAGATGTGCTGCGTCCACCCCCTGTCACCAATTAGCACTACAGCCCAATAGGTTTTTTCCAGGTTTTGTATCTTATACAGACATTGTAACTTATTTCACCAAGCCACTGATGTAGGCAAATTCATGAATGTATATTGCATAAAAGATAGTACTGCCTAGGAATGAGTGAAGAGAAGATATGTTTGCAAGGTAAAGCTCTGAAGTGGAGGCCTGCATTGTCATCAGATTAGGCTGCACGCCGTCACAGGAGAAAATGTGTCCATAAAACTTGAATACACGCTTATAAAAATAACATTTTATTTTTGTTTACGACTAACATTTGTTAATGCATTATACCCTTTCAACAAAGTAGCATCGTGTTCTTATCTGGTCTTGCCAAATACCAAAACACCATCACTTTAGCTGAGAGAATTGTGAAAGACTTGGATCACTTTCTGTATCTCTTTCTGAAAGATTTCAGGTGTAACACACCACAACTGAGGCTTTTGTATGTGAACAGACCCATATGAGTGCAAGTGTCCAGTTTCAATCAGTGATAGCTCTTATTAAAGTTAAGGGGTTTGGGGAAGAATTGCATGTTTTGCAGGGAGTGTCTCATGTCTTGAATGGGGGTGAGAGATGCCAAAGTTTTTTTATGGCAAAGTATTGCTGCTGCATGTCCCCTAAATCTTGATTTAATTTCCTGACTTTTATGGAATGGGAGAGTAGGGGGAATTCTGGGGTGAGCCTGCTGTAGCCTGCTGTAGAAGGATTTCACTTTCTACTTCAACTTGTTGCTGAATAGTGATAGGAAGGAAACCTGGGATCACTACCTATTTTAGTAAGGAGCAGGATCTATTCAGCTCGTTAACTCGGGTACAGCCCAATAGGGGAGCGGTTCAATGTGGTCACTGCACACGAGGAGTTGTGCAATCTCCCAGGTCCAGCTGCCAGCATGTATGCCAAGTATCAAGGCATCCCATAAACGGGTATCACGGTGACACTCCTGGTCGTTTGGCCAACAGGGGGCGCACACACGTCAAAATCCAGTTCAGCTACCGTCCTGTTGGATAGGCAGACATCCATGGACCACTCGAATATGCATGATCGACAATGCAACACAGGCTGAACGCAGGTGACGTTGGCAAGGCAGAAGCTTAGCCGGTAACTGATCCGCAGCACTGCCAATGGCAGTGCCCCCAGCAAATGCAGCATACGTGCACGGTACAGTTCCACGTGACAGGGGTTGTGCATGTGTCCGGGATGTTCTGCCATTGCGTTCGTGGCTCTGGTTGAAGCTGCACTGTTCTGACCTGCGCCAGTTCTGTGGATGAAATGCCACAGCTCGGATCAATGAGTTGTTTTAGTGTACAACAGTTGTACGCCTGGGATGGTGTGAGAGTAAGTGTGAAGGCCATTCCATGCAAGATAACTTCAAGCAAGGACTTCTGTGTGTGGGGTGTGTATACGTTGGTCTTTTGTCGGGCTGTGTGTAGTGTGGGAGTCGTCATCAGCTGCTATAGTATCTGTCAGGGGGTGCCGGGCACATGCAATTCCGAGGTCGGAGGTGCAGATGTGCTTCCGCCTGATAGTTCAGACAAAGGAGCTTTCATCCCTAATGTTAGTTTGTCATCTGCTTGCATTCAGGAAATGTGATGTGGCTTGTTGGGGGTGGGGTGGGATGTGTGCGACTTTGGGATTCATGTTTGACATGTCTTGCACGTGGCAAATTAGCGGCATCACTGTGTGTTACGTTGCCTCACAGCTGCTCCTCCCTCCCCCGAGCCTATTTACTTGTGTGCGCTGCGCGGTTGCATCACTTGCACTCCTACGGCACACCATTGTCATGCCTGTCTGCGCATGTCCACAAGCCTGACAACGACACTGTGATGTTGGCCGTTGAAGGTGGGCGGCCACGTGAGTGTAGGCCTATGGTAAGGATAGGGCGGACACAGATGTAGAGCTGAACTCACACTGCGATTAAGGCTAGGCATTTGGCTCATGCTACGGCAATACAGAAATACACAACACTTTACATGTATGAGCCAAGACCCCGGGCGGACTTCCGCTCCTTCATTTCTCCGTTCGTGCGAGCCCACCCTCCGGGTGCATGCTACATTGCAACATTGTCGATTGCGGGCCGGGTGGCGCCGACACTACAACAGAGACACACGCATTAGTTACTTCCTTGTCCAGGCCAGAACTGAACCACGCCCAGAGCCCCGGGCAAATTCTTCACACCCCTACGCTGGACTGGCGTACGCCAGCCCAGCCCACTCCGCTTACGCTTACAGGGGGGGACGACAAAGCTACGTGTCCAAGGTCTTACCCACTGCCTGAGGTGACATGGTTGCGTCCACTGTCCACAAAACTACGAACACCAGCAGTATATGTCCACATGGACATGTCTGTGCTCTGCATACTGAAGTCTGTCCAGCACATCACCGCCACACTTGGTATTGTGTACATTCTTATTCATGGGTGACTTGCCTCCTTTACCCATACTTGGTTCCCACCTCTCCCCACATTCTGCAATTGTGTGGCTGAGGGGCCATGCCGTTTTCGGAAGGTCAGCTGTCTTGTTCTGCGCTGCCTCGGTGGTAGTCCGGGGGGATCAGGGGGGCCGGGGGGGCCTGGGGGTGGTGGCGGTGGGTGTTGTGGACCTCTTGGGTCTCCGAGCTGCATGATCAGTAGCTGCATGACATGTGTTGGTGTTTAGATGTGGCTCTGGGCTGGGCTCCCTTTCATACTGCAGGTTGTTGTCCTGCTTTACACCAGTAAAAGGCAGGTGTTAAATCCCTGCTGCTAACGCGCCTTATCGCCTGTTTTTGGATCGCATCGCAGATCTGGCTGGTCGATGAGAATATCGCGAAGTGGTGTTTTCGTGTGTTTTTGCACAGGAACGCCTACTCTCCATATCATTAGCGTTAGTTGTCGCTCTCATCCGTGGCAATGTTTTTTGCGGAAGCTATCGCTGGAAAAACTGGCGATATCGGCAGTTTGCACCAGCTTGAGAATAGGGCGATAAATCTATCGCCACTTTTGCGGCCCTAAAGTGCCGATAAATCGGCGATAAGTCCTTGAGAATATGCCCCTAAGGATTTTAATTTACTTGAGGCAGTGTTCCCTCTAATTTTGTTCCTCTGTGTGCGGCAAAGAAGGGTGTTTGTGCACCACAGGTAAGGCTACATGTGCCGACATGCAACAAATCCCTAGGCAAGCAAATGCTGTCTATAAGCTATCAAGTGCCTAATGTGTGTTTGGATTCAATTCCAATTACCCTCTCAGTCATCATAGCAAGTTTAACGTGAGCTGAGGAAAGGATCACTGTCACACTTCAGACCCATTTCCCACTAACTGTATGTGTGTGAAGTTAAGAATATTAACACTTCTGTGGAGCCATAACCAGAACACCCACCGTAACTTACTTCCCCTTAAAATTGGAAAAAGAATGTGCGGGGTATCAGGGTAGGTAAATTGCCACGTTTAACTTGTGGCCACACACCTGTGTGCATCGTGTTATCATACAGAAACGGGGCATTAACAATGGAAAGGAAAACGATTATCAGAGAATGTTGAAATGTGGAGCTCTGAGATTTATACATTATGAGCTCGGGGACTGTAACCGAGGAAAGGAAGTCCATTGTTAGAGAATGTTGTAATGTTAAGCTTTGAGGCTTTAATAGCATGGGTCAGAGATATTAACCATGGAAAATAAGTCCATTGTTAGAGAATGTTGAAATGGTGAGCTGTGACACTGAAAAAACAGTAACTAAGCTCAACAAGTTTAACCCGGGCTGAGGAAGGATATGTGTCCACTAGAGAATATTGAAATGTTGAGCTCTGTTCCTCACACTTTGGGGGCTGGGGGTAATTGAAACAGGATTCCACGTGAAGGGCCATAGGTGAATGTTGAAAATTTGAGAAGTGTGTGTCCTACAATATAGGTTTGGAACTTGAAACCCATGTGGGTGGAGGAGGTCCTTTGGTGAATGTTGAAATGCTAGACGGTGAGCTTAACACACATATAGGGCCATATTATCAAGAACGGCAATAACATTATCGCCGCTTTAGCGGCAGGAAACTGCCGCTAAAGCGGCGATAAGGGGCTTGATAATATGCCCTATAGAATTCCAATAGAAGCCCAGGTTTGATGTCCTTCACACAAGAACATGGGCTTCTATTGAATTCTATAGGGCATATTATCAAGCTCCTTATCGCCGCTTTAGCAGCAGTTTCCTGCCGCTAAAGCGGCGATAATGTTATCGCCCGTTCTTGATAATATGGCCCATAGTCTTTTAAACACCCTGCTCTCCTCTAAGTACAATTTCAAAATGAAGCAATGGTGCCCGACTAAACACGGGTTGCCATGTTTAAGGCACAGGTTTTGTTCAATTAAAAAAGACAGATTCGGGTGTTGTTGTGCAAGCACTGGCCAGATCTTAGTATAAAATGACCTCCAGTGAGTTTCATCGTATTTCATAGAGGGGTGTGGGTCATGTTGCAGACATCCGCCACTCAAGGACCAAATGGAACTTGGGTCAACCTGCGTGGATGAATTGTGCGGTTAGTGAGGCATAGGCCTACTGCCCGACCTTAGGCGTCATATATACTGCAGAATGTGGTATAAACCAGGTCCCTCTTTATAGTTAAACACACGCTAGCTGTAATTGGAAACATATACAGGAATTAGGTATGCAAAATCCATTAAGTCTTTTCTGACCAATTAATTAACCAGCGCGAGCCTCCTGCATTACGGATTTATTTATATGAGCCAAACGCAGCTCTGCCAATCACGGAAACACGATTACAATGGAAAACATGCATTTCACCTCCTTTGTTTCCAGGTGAAGCGAAATAATCATTTTGACATGGCACTTTGGGTTCTCTCACACTACTTAAGAAGACAGCAGTCGAAGTATGGAAAACAGTTTAAAAGCGGAAATGAGCTTGCTCGGGAAAGAAACGAAATGCAGGCCTCGTTGCCATGTCACAGAAACAGGCAGTAAGAAAACCTGTATTTTAACAGATTGCTCTAGAAAGACCGTCACACTCAAAGAGAATAATTCCAATTAGGGGAAAAATGGGTCATAAAATATCACATCGAGTTCTCCTACGTTTAAGGGAAAAGGGCACGTCGGGCCACAAAGGCCGCTAGTGAAAGGTGCACTAATGCCCCCTCAGCTTTATGACCTGAAAACAGGCCCTGTAAGTTAAAAATGCCTGCTCGGTCCCTCTGTAGCCTCCCCCTACCCCGCCCCCTCTCTTGTGCGCTCTGCACGCCTAGGCCGTTGTGCATCTTTCTACCACCACAGGGGTCCGACACCTCCGATCCCTTTCCCAGTGGGTTTGCTTTATCTTTCTGAGCATCAAGAGAGACACTGCCTTTCACACTGATCGTCTTTCTAAAAGACGATCTGCTAACATTAGGCAGGCTCTCTCCTTCCTAATGCCTTGAACGATCTGCGCGCTTTCAGATTAATTCTGAGCGCTTGGTGAAGGCTGTGTGCGCGCGCGCGCAGGCGCGCACCTTGGAGGGAACATAGACTTGAGGTACGGTTTATCCTTTCGGGCCTTCAAGGTATGATGATTTCCTAATGCAGAATGTCCCATGTAGGACATCCTCAAGCAAAACAAATGTGAGTGTAGAGGTTGGACATCACCACCTAAGGTAAGAGGTGTGGAAGGGGGTTGTATGACAGAGGCACACATGGCTGAACCACTCGTGCCTCTACAATGCGGACCCAAGCACGAATGCGTCTTAACCACGCATTCCTTTACCATGCATGCCTTTACCACGCAATTTCGTTGTAAAGGCATAATTGGTAAAGGGATAAGCATGGTAAAGATCACCACTACCCCGACCCCCCTCCCTGCCCTAAGCCCTTAAATCTAATCCCCGTACCTTGCCCCCCTGCCCTGCGGCTTAAAACTTACCCTGCCCTTAGAACTAACCCCCTACCAAAAATGTAAAACGTACCCCCTCGCTGTCCTTAAAACTACCCGTACCTCTTTCCCCACCCTGAGGCCTAAAACCCTGCCCCCTTTAAAAAAACTACCCGACCCCCACCGTGAGCCCTAAATCCAACCCACATCCATAAAAACTCCCCCTAGATTCAGCACCAGTCCTTAACACTACTCCTCTCCCTCCCCTGCCCTGAGCCCTAAAACCCTGCCCCCTTTTAAAAAGACTGCCCTGACCTATCCCCAGCCTGAACCCTAAAACCGACCCGACCCCTTAAAACTACCCCCCCAAACCTGGCTCCAGCCATTGTTCCCTGTAGCATGCGCATGTGCGTGGGCGCGCACACTGCCTCCCCCAGCGCGCACACCCTCTAATAAAGCACGCTTTTCAATGCTCCATGTGAGACCACAAGACATTCATGAGAGGTGCGAAAAAGTGGTCAGTGTCTTAGAGCTCAGGTGCAGTGGCAACGAATATTCATTGCCAGGCGGAGATGCAAAATGCGTGTGAAAGGCAGAGTCTTCCTCTTGTAGGCACGTGTTTTGTCACTGTGGATGACAAAACTCGGAGCAGGCAGCTGTTACACATGCTGCTTGCTCTCTTAGGGACATATTCACAAGCCAATATCGCCGCGTTAGCGGCACTTTTTGCCGATAAAGCGGCGATATTTTTAACGCAATATTCACAAGCTGTCGCTAACAGCCGTTAGCGACAGCTTTTAGGCGAAATGGACCATTTACAACATCGCAACTTCTGTCAGCGATAATTAACGCTAATGATATGCAAGGGAGGCGTTCCCTTGCAAAATCTGACGTTAACCCAAGATTTACCTATTCACGAGGGGATTCCTTAATTTAAGATGACCAAAAAAAGTGGCTTTAACTGCAACTAGAGGCAGTTTTTTAAGACCAGAAAATATCTGGTCTTAAAATGGAGATAACCATTGGGGCCTCATTTCTGCAGGTTTTGTTGCTGGACCGCGCTGCAAGCAATGTTGCTGTGCTGCCCTGTCACAAAATTACAGGGCAGGACTGCGCACCATCAATAAGATAGTGCGCATTCCTGTGCCCCAGTCATGAAAAGTGTTGCAGCGCTGAGACAATACAGCGTTGCAACACTTCTCACTACGCCCTTCTTGCGACAGCATGGATGCGCTGTACTCACTGGACAGAGCTCCATGACAGGAATCCTGACATATCTGTCTGCGCTAAAGTCACGCATTGCTGCAGTTGTGTCACAACCATGACGCAACTCCAGCAATGCATGGGTCCAGCCTATCCCTGTGGCACTGCGTCACCCTCACGCCTGCCATCAGGCAGGCGGAAGGTACTGACGCAGTGTAGTTCATGAGGGGTGCCCGAATGTCGATGCTGTTGGAGATCCATCGGTGGCGGTTGTGCGCTGCGGTGTCATCGTTTGGAAGCAGTGGCTGAGTGTTGGTGCTGAGAGAGTTGACGAGACGTCAAACGGTGGTCGTGATCCGGCTGCGAGGGGCTGCGATGATGACGTTGGCATCCGGTGGGCAAGGTGAAGACGTGATGTATACAATGATAGTTGGTCCAGGAGAGTCCGGTGTTGTTGCTGAAGTTGAAGCTCCCGCTTGCGGCGGTGACGTACTTGACCGTGTGTCCTGCTATGTGTCCTGTTGATGTGAGTTGCTGCTTGCATCTGATGTTGGTGACCTTCCCCGGAAGGCGGTGGTGTCCTGGTCACTGGGGTTGCCCAGGTGGAACTTGAGATCACATAGTAGGATGTCGTCGGTGGATGGGAGATCCTGGGGTACAATGAGGTCAACAATGGTATATGAGAATGGGGGTCCAATGTCCGGGGGTCCTGCACATGAGTGTGCCGCAGTGGATGTGCTTGGGCTTTGTCCGGATCTGGGAGTTGAGGTGGTCCATGGTCACCCTTGGGTCATTAGAGTGCGTGGTCAGTCGGAGTGTGCCCCTGTAGGTGATGGCAATGCCTTGTCCTTGAAGGGCGTGCTGCTCATTGCGGGTGATAATGCAGCCGTCAGTGATGGTGATGGCGATGTCCGGTCCGGAGCAGATGGTCCTGGCAGGCGATGTGGCGCCCAGGGTTGATGGCGAGGAGGGTGCTGGCGTCGTAGCGGTGTAGTGTCCAAGAGGAAGGGTCCTTGGTGCTGAGCGCTGTCCAGGGGCAGACAGACGCAGACGGACCAGGCTATGGTTTGCCTTTGGCATGGGAGACGTCCAGTACAACGCAGGCAGTACATAATTAACCACGCAACTCAAACAACACATTGTGAGGTCAGTAATGGGGTAATTTAAATTATTTTGTGTTTGCATGGGTATCCGATGTCGGATTTGAAATTTTGTGTGCAATTGGTGTAAAATATGAATTTTGGGGTGGGATTTGGGGTAAAATATGAATTTTGGGGTTTGATTTGGGGTAAAATATGAATTTTGGGGTGTGCAATTAGGTCAATTTTGAGTTTTGGGTATGTATTGGGGGCTCAAAAAGGAATTCCTGGGTTCACGTTTGGGACTGGGGTGCAAACGTTAGTTTAGGGTTGCACTCACTGGAGTGGGAATAGTGATGTTCATGTCTCCGCAATGCAACACCTAACCTACTGTTGCAATGTGCCTAGTATTAGTATGCATTGGAATGGAATGCAATGTCATGTAATGCGTTGTAACTACGTATGTGCCTTTGGCACACGAGTGTTAGTCCCGCTGTGCATGTGCGCACAGCGGCCACCACTGAGAAGTGCTGGGAGGGGGGGGTGCTGGACAGCTGTGAGGTGGTAAACTCCGGAAAGAATACTGGATTACTGGATGGTGCCTGGACGCGGGGATGTGTGTGTGAGTGGGTGTCATAAATATTGTAATGAGGGAAGTCTTACCTCAAAGCCGGGCCCCGTGTCTTCGTAGCTCCTGCTCCCCTGTGTCTGCTTCCTGGAACAGGAATTTGGCAGCCAGGCTCCCTCCCCTGAGTCAATCACAACGCTGCAATGCGGCAGTGTGATTGCTAATTTGCAACGGGACAAGTCATGCAGCCAGGGGCCGAAGGGGTGGGCATATTCTCCATGCAGGCTGTAATGCAGCCTGCATTGCGAACAGGGAAGTGCGCATGACTGCTTTGGTCGGCCTGAGTGTGCCGACAAAACAGTCATTGCGCACTTGAGTGGGCATGCCAATTCACCCATGCCCTGCTCCGTGTTTGGAGTAGTCCCACCCACCCTCCTACCCCCTGAGGATACATGGCATGATTACATCAGTTAGTTATCATCATGTGATGATTGTTCCTCTTCTGCACTGCTTGAGGCAGTGGGGCAACGCTCTTCCACCATAGCGGAAGAGCCGCCACTGGGGGTGCGTCATCTACGTGTGATAGGCCTGAGCGACTCACCCACTGGCCCTCCTGCGCTACAGGTCCCAGCTCCTCCTTACCTGGACATTGACACTGTGGCGCAATCCACTGCACTCTCTCCAAATCTGTGACTCAGCCAGCAGGAGCATCAGCCAGGTGTGATTTCACTAGGCTGGGTACAGCAGTCATCGCATAGTCCGCTGGTGGACCTCCAGATGCAGTTGATGCAGCAGGGCCCCCTTGGGCATGTAGTTGCAGCGCTCACACCACACAAGTTCGGCGTTGCACAGGGGCCTCACCCTCCACAGCATACGGCCAGCCCAACATCATCCGGCCTGTGATGCAGGGAGACGGCACACACCGTTGGTAATTCCCTCCATGCATCCCGGTGTAGTGGTGGTTCGTAGTATGCGATGCGGACCTCACTACGTTGGTGCGCATGAGCACCTCTACCATTACCAGCTCCAAGGTGAACAAGGCAGTCTTCTCACACAGCTCTGCAACGTGTCTCCATGCGAGCTGCCAGACTTCACCACCAGGTATGGGCGATCGTCGCGCCTCAATGTCTACCGCCACGGCTCATCGAATCCACAGCTCCTCCACATCCCACTCCAGGCTCCAGACGAAGGTCCAGCGAGGCATCATGGCTCTCATCCTGATCATCCGGGATGTTGGCTGGCTTGCAGGGGTTGTTGATGTGTGCTGCACTTGGCCCTGGCTGCTCCATTCTGCATGTCATTGTATTTCATGCCTATTTACTATTGGAGGTTGGCTGATAGGGAATTTCTTGCATTAGAGGCAAGAAAACTAAAGTTGGGCTGACTAACGCGAGTTTGCTTGCCGCTAATGGGCCTTTCGCTGGTTATCGCCCGCTAACGCAGGAATTCTGATAGCAATCGCGCTGATGTTAGCAGCAGTTTTCACCGATGTTCCTGGTACTATCGCCATGTAGCGACGGCTTTATAATACGCCGCTTACATGGCGATAGATTTCAGGGTTAGACGGCAATAAAAATACTGCCGCTAACTGGCATTGGCGATAGATATCGCCAGTCCTTGAGAATATCCCCCATAGTAATTCCGGGTCATGAATGGGGCACATTACTGCAGAAAACATGATGACATTTCCTCCAGATTCTCAACCTTTTCCAGGCATGACCTAGTCAAATTGAACGTAGTTACTCGTTACAGATACAACACATCTGCGCAGACTTTAAAGAGAACGCAAGAAGGACAATTGTCTCAGCAGGAGTAGGGTGTAAGCGACTCACAAGAGAGGGGTTAGGCATTCCCAATAGTCTATTGTACTGTCAGGCGTGTTAGCTGCACAACCTACTGGAATGGTCCAAAGCCAAAATCCAAAATCACTGAGGCTTCATAGATCACGTTAGTGGGGGGCCCCTTTGGAAAATGCCGAAAGAGTGGCCTCTCAACATGAGACAATCACCAACTCTCAGCCTATCAGAGCTACTGTAAATGTACGGGACCAAACGAGAGTTCGGTGGCTGAATGGCTTCCCCTCCCTGAACATGTCAATTCTGGGAAACCCATATACAACCCAGGGGTGGATGAGTGAGCTTTCCATGCTTGGTAAGCAGCCAGGTGCATCAAACGTGTTTGAAAAGTGGTCAATAGAATCCATTGAAAAGGTATAAAGGGGCTTTGGTCTCCAGGAGCAAGAACGTATTTGCTACATGCAAGTATGGAAGTGGGGCACTCTTAGACAATTCAGGGGGCCGCACACGAGGGGATCACGCATGTGCAAGGCATGGAGAGCGTAGCTAATATGCTACTTAGATGGCACTGGTCTCACCATCGATTGCAAGCCATAGATGACGCCAACCCTGACAAATGCTGGAGGGGTGCAGCACGTAGGCATGATTTCACATATTTTACAGGTGTGCTTTATCATTTGCACTTTTTGCAGGGAACTATTAGCGGCTACACAAACGTTTCTTGGAATTCACCTCCCAGGGACCCCACAGGCATCCTTGTAGGCTTTGGGATTAGTGAAGAGACGCTTCTCTACTTCTTTTCACCGAGCAAGCTATGTCGACACGATGGGAGTTCTCAGATGCAGGATTGGTACCTCAAACTGTGGTACATGGAAAAATCACTGCAAATTTGAACAACACAAAGTAAGCCTTTAACACAGAACGGACAGCCAGATGTATCAAAGAGGCCAATCGCCACGTATCGCCGGCTAACGCCGGAATCACTATCGCCGTTGCGATGTTGTTATCAGCTGTTTTCTCCACCGTTCCCTGTTATTATCGCCATGTAGCGTGGGCTTGATAATACCCCGCTAACATGGCGATAATATTCAGGGTTAGGCGGCGCTAACTTTTCTGCCGATAAATGACGTTGGCGATAGTTATCGCCCTTCATTGTGAATATCCCCCTTAGTGCCGGGCGGATGTCCTGCCAGAATTGTCAAGACAAGAAAAACAGAAGGTCAGGGCACTTAAGGCCTGCACCAGTCAGTCTAGTTTTAGATAGTTTTTTTCTCAAGAATGTGGTGCAAAGAACCAGGAACGTGACCTCCTTACGTCCCTATTATTTGGGAATGCCAAAAACACAAGAGACAGAAAATGGCTCAGCACACACCTATAGTTAAATATAATATAAAAATCAACAATGGTATATAGTAATGATAAGCGATAATCAATGTATGAAAATTAGCACTATGTCTCCCCAATAAATCAAGTGAGACTTCGGTTTCTTAATAATGTATTCTTCCTTTATTCTTATTTCAGATTTCTTTTCTTAAAACACATCCTGCCAGGATTGTGCAGCAGCGTCTGGGAGATGATTCAGGAACGGATTTATAGTTGTCAGTGGCACTGACAAAACTTAATATAAGGTGTCTGTTGTTCGGGGCATGTTAGCAAGGGCCTTATCGCCGCTTTAGCGGCACTTTTTGCCGCTAAAGCGGCGATTTTTTTATCGCCCTATCAGCAAGCTGTCGCTAACAGGCTTTAGCGACAGCTTTCTGGCGATAGCGGCCCGTTTTCCCATCGCCTTGCATGCCAGCGATAAATATCGCTAATGACATGCAAGGTAGGCGTCCCCAACTAAAAGCGACTGAAAACAGTCGCTAACACAACTTCTCCCTATTAGCAACGCAGGCGAAGCGATAAAAAATTCGCGCTAAGTGCGAATATCGCTAGAATTTAACACCTGCTAAAAACATGACTTACCTGTTTGTAGAATAGGAGGTGGATTGTCAGCCTAAGTCCACCATGGTGTTAATGCGTGAATATCGCTGGATTTCCAGCGATATTCACGCATTCACTGCCATATCGCTGGATATTTTATCGCATTGGAGATAAACCTTGCTAATAGCATGTTATCTCCGCGATAATATCCAGTGATAGGCGGCGTTAAGAAAATGCGCGCTAAGCGCGGTTAGCGATAATTTTAGCCTGTTGTTGCTAATATGCCCCGAAATGCCCAGAGTTAGCGGTGTGTAAAATTGAGCAAAATAAATTGTGGATTCTGGCTCTCATCAAAATCCAATTGCATTTTTAAGTAGACCCACAGCTTCTTTGATGGCAGAAACAGATGTTAATCTAGTGGCTGAATTGTACAGCATGAAACTAGAAATCCCTGCTTAGCCAAATTGTGTGATTCTAGGCAAATACATTATTTCAATGAGAATCCTTTTTGTTCGTTATCCCATATTAGAGGACCTTTGAATACTTGAGTTCAGGATGTACACTGTACAAAACACTTCTCTGTTTGATATAGTAGCATATAATGTTGCTCCATCAATTATAAGAATCTAAGGGGCATATTACCAAGCCCCTATCGCCACCACAACGTCACTTTTTGTGACGTTGTGGTGGCAATAGGGTCAGCGCCCTATTACCAAGGCAGCATTAAACCACATAACGTGGCTAAAAGCCTCGTTAAGTGGCTTAACGCTGCCTTGGTAATAGTGCCCCTTTCACGCTAAACTTAGCGTGAAAGGGGCGTGCAGTGGGTTCCACCGCAACACCCATTCACTTCGACGCTGCCATCTATTATCAAGAGAGGCGATAATAGGTGGCAACGCCGAACTTAAGACCAGGAAAATCCTGGTCTTAAGGTGGCGATACGAGGAGAAATGCTTCATTTCTCCTCGTTTTTGCTTTTTCCATGTGTGCTACCTTGTGCAGCACACATGGAAAAAGAAAAATGCCAAGGTATGTATATGTACAGGAAGTTGTCCCTTCCTGTATATAAACATACCTTTTTTTTTAAATGGCATTTTGTAACTTACATGTGTGCTGCATGAAGCAGCATACACGTAAGTTACAAAATGGCATTTTAGGTTTGTTTATGTACAGGAAGGGACACCTTCCTGTACATAAACAAGCCTCCCTGCTCGCAGACACCCTTGCACTCTGGTGCAAGGGTGCCTGCGTTGGCGTTAAGTCGTGAGACTTAGCGCCATCGCAGGGGGAAACGCCAGGCTGCACCATATCCTTGGTAATATGGTGCAGCCTTGCGTTTCCGAAGTGGCGATGAGCGGCGTTAAGCCAAGGAGGCTAACGCCTCTCACCGCCACTTCCTAGATAATATGCCCCCTAGGTCATGTATTCTGAATGCATGACAACTTACATGTCTCTGTTCGCTTATCGCATTGTCATCAGGGCTGGGGTATTAATGGTTTTTTGTTTTTTTTTAAATATCTTTTTTGCATTTTTCTATTATAGGTAACAATAAAAAATAAGGAAAAGAGAGAGACATAGGTAATGTTGGATGAGGGCAAGCAAACATAGCAGAAGTAACAAATGTTCTTTTTGCACTACAAGTATACATTACTATTTCTGCACATAGTTTCCATCTTGATCTCAACTCAACTCAACTTTCAACTTTATTCGGTTTCAGAAATATAAAACCATAAAAGTTAATGATACATAAAAATTTGCATAAAATCGACACAATTCATCACAGTTAAAAAAACATTCCACAGCAATCCATAGAAATCTGTAATATAGGGTGCAAAATTCAAATACCAACAATCTTAACTCGTACGTTAAAAACCCGCTAACAAGGTTATTCCATCCCAGGCTTTTAAATAAGTATATGTGAAAAATGGGCTTAAACCAAGGCCCTTATTAGTATTTAATCAAGACAGGCCCTAGACTTCACCACAGATTTCAGGTAACCAAGAACAAAAAAAATACATTCCTCCTTCAACAATTGTAGATACAGGAGAGCTGGGCGAGCCTGTTTAAAATACAGCCTCTTTAAAATCGGCACAATAAAAAGCTTCCGGGGAACCTCATAAAATTTACAAAATAATACAAAGTGTAGCAGATCCTGTGGAGACTCTCCGTCGCAGCCACAGGGTGCTAACAACTGCCCTCTACTGCTCCCCCTAGGTATGGCAAGCAGGAGGTGAAAGAGGTCCAGGCGAAACCTGGTCAGTAAAAAACGTTCATAAATAGTTAATAACCCCAGAAGGTAAGGCTCAGCTAGAGATGTTGTCTTTAACATAAAAAATGTACGGACACTAGGGGGCATATTATCTAGGAAGTGGCGGTGAGAGGTGTTAGCCTCCTTGGCTTAACACCTCTCATCGCCACTTCGGAAACTCAAGGCTGCACCATATGTGTGCTGCTTCATGCAGCACACATGTAAGTTACAAAATGGCATTTTAAAAAAAGGTTTGCTTATGTACAGGAAGGGAAACCTTCCTGTACATAAACATACCTTAGCATTTTGCTTTTTCATGTGTGCTGCACAAGGCAGCACACATAGAAAAGCAAAAACGAGGAGAAATGAAGCATTTCTCCTCGTATCGCCACCTTAAGACCAGGATTTTCCTGGTCTTAAGTTCGGCGCTGCCACCTATTATCGCCTCTCTTGATAATAGGTGGCAGCGTCGAAGTGAATGGGTGTTGCGGTGGAACGCCCACTGCAACACCCACTGGACGCCCCTTTCACGCTAAGTTTAGCGTGAAAAAGGCACTATTACCAAGGCAGCGTTAAGCCACTTAACGTGGCTTTTAGCCACGTTATGTGGTTTAACGCTGCCTTGGTAATAGGGCGCTGACCCTATCGCCACCACAACGTCACAAAAAGTGACATTGTGGTGGCGATAGGGGCTTGGTAATATGCCCCTAGGTTTGCGTAATTCCAGCTCTTCCCTCTCCAATTTCATTAAACTTCCAAAGGACTCCCTTATTATCCCCACATCCTGTTTGGTTATTAGTTCAGGGTTGGTATACAGTTCAACTCGTCCTAACCTTTCAAGACTACTCTTGATGTTTCTGAGCCATGGTATACTGAGCGCGTGATCAAGGGTCATACACTCTTTTAAAATCGACTGGCTCAATGTTAAACCCTCGCTCAACCAAATTTTTAACCAGAACGTTAGAGGATGGAGTGCCAGGATATCACTTAAATAAGGCACCCCAATTCTTCGTGTACCACCATGTTGGATAAACCACGAGGAACGCCCAGTAATCGCTTCAGGAAGCTATTCTCAGTTACCTGAAGGTCATCTGTGGTAACGTGCCCCCATATTTCGCTTCCATATGAAGCTATCGCTATACTCTTAGCTTGGTGGATCTTCAGCAACGCTGCTATAGGTCTATTTCCAAGGTTAGATGCAAAATTAAAAATAGCCGCATTCACCCGCACCAGGTCCCCCTTCCTTCTTTGTTTGAGTGGGCCCCATTTCATATGGGCATCCAATACGACCCCCAGGTATGAAAAAACATCTGTGCGGGGTGCCTTGGCTGAACCTACCCTGAATTGGAACAATTTTTTTGGGCGTGTCCCCACTTGCATGAAGTATGAAGGATTTCGAATCATTTATGGATAAGTCCCGGTCCGCCATAAAGGCGGTAAAGGCATCAAGTAGGGTTTGTAGCCCCCTCGCAGTCCTAGTTATAAGGACTGCGTCGACCGCATAAAGTAATACGGGGAGACCACGTCGGCCTAAGTGCGGATAATCAACCCCTGTTGATAGAAGGGCTTTATCTAGATCATTGATATAAAGATTGAACAGAAAGGAGGCCAAGATACACCCTTGGCGTACACCTCTTTTAATATCGAAATTCCGTGACACATGTAGGTCCTGCGAGAATCTAACGTTAGCCTTGGTTGCACGGTGGAGATCTTCTAGGAAGTGGACGATGTTACTGTCTACCCCTATTTCTTTCATGGACTGCCACAATTTGGTCCTGTTCACGCGATCAAACGCGGAGGACAGGTCCATGAAAGCTAAATAAATGGTGCCGGGGCATGCAACCGTGTATTTACTTAGAATCATAGTAAGGTTGAGGCACTGGGCCAGCGTGGATCGGCTTGGGCGGAACCCGTACTGTACATTAGATAATATATCATGTTCCTCTGCCCAGCTGGTCAACCTATCTAAAAGCACGCGGCCCACCACCTTGACCACTGAATCCAATAACGAAAAACGGTTGCCCTTTTTAAAAACTGGCACGATAGTTTAAGTAGCCCAAGACTCAGGGCATCCAGTCCTTGCTGCCGCATTGATTACGGCAACAAGTACCGGGGCCCAGAAAGAGGGGTCAGATTTAAAAAGGTCCGGGGGGATGCCGTCAGGTCTCGGGGCTTTGTTACTTGTCACCCCGGCAATACCCCCCTCGACCTCCCCCAACTCAAAGGTCAATGCAGGGGTAACTTCCTCTCGACCTGACTGACGGATCAGCTCGGGTGGGCTCTCAAACATAGTTTTAAAGTGGAGCACCCATTCGTCCTCAGTGATATGTGCACCTATTGCACTGCCTTCTACATGCTCTAAAAAGGGGCTATTAATGATGTTCCAAATTCTAGAGCTATTCCTCAGTATGCTTGCCTCGGTCAACTCCCTCCATGCTTCCTCCTTCAGAGCAGACTTGCGCTTAGCCAATTTCAACTTATAATCTTTACGACATGCTCTAACCAGGGTCTGGTTTCTAGGGCTCCTGTTTAGAGCATCCTGCAACTTTCTGGCCGCCATTGAGCAGGAAGAGTCAAACCATCTAGGGATTGGGGAGACTTTTTTTGTGGGCAGGGCGCTTAAAAGATCGCTTACGCTAACAGAAATAGTGTTAAAGGCGCTAATAACCTCCCCCGGAGATGTGTGCGACGAGGTGCACATAGCTAATTCACTGGCGCATGATTCTGTAACTGTTTTATAGAAAGCATCCGGTGAGATCTGTGTCCACTTTAGCCTTCTTCTACCGTCTGTTGGTCTCATTAACCCCTTTTGGTAAACTCCCCTTTTACATGTCAGTAATGGTCCACAAAATTCGACACACAAGGGGTTGTGGTCACTATAGGCACTATCTTCAATAGTAAAACCACGAAAAGAGGATTGTAAGTGCGATGAAATTAATATGAAGTCAATAATTGTGCCACCACCTCTTCCTTTGAAGGAAGGGACGGCTGCCTTACTTCGAGGATCAATTAGTGACATAAGGGACATTAGGTCAAATTTATGTAGGAGGGTGTTCAAAACGTCCCCCTGGGCAGAGTGTTCAAAATGGATCCCCCTTACGCGGGGGCAACCTAGATCAGCCAATCTTGAGACCCTGGGGTCTCCACATAAATGTATGTTAAAGTCCCCTGTGATCATAAGGTTTTGAAGTTCAGCTATACAGTGTTGCCTTAAGAAGGAACCCAACAGGGTGATGTTACACCCGCTCGATACAGAGTTATAAAAATTGATAAGACCCAGTTTGTTAGATCCCTTTCTTAAAACCAGGGGTTGAATGCATGGGCTTGGTGGTGGCAAAACCTGTATCTGGCAATCTACAGCTACAGAGATATAAATAACCAGACCACCCTTTGGTCTGCCAGCCATGGAGCAAGAGGCCGGAACAAATAAGGACTTGTAACCCTCCAGAAATAAACTACAATCTGCCAACCATGTTTCCTGGAAACAAATTACATGAAATTGTTTCACAAGTGCAATCCACAAGGGGTCAGAAAACTTATTAGCCAAACCTGCAACATTCCAGGATATAACATTATTGTCATATACACGCAAACACCCATGGCTTTGCACTACAGAGTCCTGATGGTTTATAAGATTCACTGAGTCCGACGGTGGAAGACTACCAAGTCAGTCACAAGCATCCAATGTGGTCAGGGGAGTAAATCTATTAGACAAAACCAGAGGCAATTGACCAAGATCCTGCAGAGGCATAGACATCCGATCAGGATGAACCAAAGATGGGGGCAAATTTGAGTAAACATTCCTGATAGATGGGATTCTCTGCATCAGGCCATCCAGAGGGACCATGTCAGCAAAGTTCAAGTGATTACACCCTGCTAGATCTGGTTTATAAAAAAACCCAAGTGGCAAGGCCACGATGGTCGACTTGGAACAAAAAGGAGCAAGATGTGGATCTGAAAACAAGATCCTTTCTGCTATATGAGGCCTGTTGAAATTTACAATGACACAATCCCCCGTATATGATTTGTGAGAGCTACCGATCCAGCTCACTCTTCGCACCATATTGATATTTTTCGCCACCCTTATTCCCAGGGATGTGTTGTGCGATAGCCAGTATAAAACTTTGGGGGATATTCTCAAGAACGTGTGTTAACTATCGCAAAATTACCTTAATGCAACTTTGCACATCGCAGTCTATCGCGGGAAAATAACACTGTGTTAACGTTGTATTCCCAACCCGGCGGCACCATGCGATAGTCTCACGATAACGTGCCAAATGCCCGCGTTAAAATTAACGTGACGCCGAAAAATGCGAAACACGAACGTGAAAAAAGTTGCGATGTCCCAAATCGCGATACAAAAATCAGTGATAACCAGCGACAGGCCTGCAATTCCCACGCGTCATGCGGGAAAATGCACTATAAAAACAACCAAAAAATACCCCAAAACCAAAAGAAACTGCGTTGCACCATGGACGCACCCGGACCGAGCGCAGAGGACAACGCGAACCCCACAAGCCCCACAGACGACCAGCAAGGAACCTCGGGGTCGGGGAAGGAGGAAGAGGAAGACGCGGTTCAGTCCGCAGGAAAACCAGATCATCGTCACGGAGGTGATAGAACACTACCAACAACTGTACGTCACCTCCACTGTGTCATTGGCAACACAAACGGAAATATGGCAGTCCATTGTGAACAACGTGAATGCAGTCGGAGTCTTGAGGAGGTCAATGGAGGAGGTCAAGACGCGCTAGCATGATGTGAAAAGCCAAACCAAGCAGAAACTCGCTGCCAACCGGAAGGCAGCAACGGCGACTGGAGGTGGGAGACCTGCGCCACAGGAGGAGCTGGATGAGCTGGAGGAAATGGTGGCCACAGTCATCAGTGTGGAGACGGTGCAAGGAGTCGGGGGTCCGGACACTGCTCGATATGACCTGACCCAACAGCAACAGGGTGAGTAACGAGCAGGGACTGGGGGGAAGATGGGCACAATGGCACACATGCACAATTATGTGTAGCACACTGCACACCCACAATGACTGTGGAACATGTCCCTGATACCCTTGGCACACTGCAGCACACATAGAAACACCAAGTAGGCCCCCGTCCACTATGTGCACAAAGGGCCCCCCTATCACCAATCTCACAACCTACCCATGCACATGTGCTGAACCCAGCAAAGCAGTGGCTCTGTGAGCCACACTGACAATGCAAGTGACACTGCATGACCAATAGCATGGCTGCAGTCAAAATACATGACATGGTGCACGCCACGACACTGAGGTGGCCCGGTGTGGATAACATCCTCAAAGGAGCAGATCACACTCTGACACATCCACGTGCACATACAGCCCCTGACGTCAACAACACATCTGCAGACAAACAATGCACAAGAGTCCAAAATCCGCCAAGAGCACAAATGACCCAAGCCGCCAACATCTCACCACCGTAAAAGTACACAAGTCAAAGGCACACCGCCTCAAAGGGATAAGGGGCCGCTAAATCAGAGCTGCAGGGGTGACTCTCCCACAATGCAGCACACACACATAGCAATCACAGCACATCAACAGTGACGACAATGTGGTACAAAGTGCTACACTCACACTACAGAACAGAGGACACAACTGGTGCTGCCTGTGCGTAGAAACTGGCCAATCACATCTGGCATAGCAGGAAACTGTGAGATGATAATGTACGAGTACAACTCCACATCTGTCATCTAGTCGAAATGTCCACTGTCTCCCATCAAATACCCAGCCCCTCCAAAACAGTCACAATGTACATTGTCATGCAGTCTGTATGTAAACATGTACAATGCGTGCACATACATGGAACACACTGTTAACCTGCATCTCCACTTTACATTGCAGAGGGACAATCAACACCTCCTGCAGAGCAGACCAGACATCTCTTCAGTGATGATGAAGAGGACCTCCTGGCCATCTGCTCCGACACCCTCCAACGGCTCGTGGACAGTCTCCGCACCCCACCTCCAGGAGCAGGGCAGCCCAGCTGCATCGAGGTAACGCCACCCCCTGCACAGCCCACACAGCAGGAAGCACCCACCACCACGGCTGGCTCCCAGCACCTCACGGAAAGACACATGGCATTCCAACGCCGTGTGTTAGACTGCCAGAGGGGGCTGGCTGAAGAGGTGCGGGTGGGTTTCGACCTCATGGCAACCAAACTTGATGCCATAAGTGGGTGTATGAGTCCCATCGGGGACCACTTACAGTCCCTAACGGACACCCACAGTCCGTTCCATGCTCTACAACAATCCTTGGCTGACCTCGCTGGAGCCATTACTCAGATACAAGAACTGTGTAGTCAGACAGGCTCCAGCAATGACAGCACAGAGTTGGCACAGATGCGCAGGACAATGGAGAACATGGAGCGGATGCAGGCTGGAAGGATGGCTGTCACGGCTGTACCCCAGCGAGATGTAGCTGGGATCTTCCATGCCCTGCAGAACCTCATCTTGCCATTGCTGCCACCGAGCCTGTCCCAGATGACTGCTACAGGAACTTCCACACACACATCTCCGCCCCCTGATGTGTCAGTGGCACACAGTGATGCAGCCATACCACCTCCGCCCCTGATGTGTCAGTGGCACACAGTGATGCAGCCATACCACCTCCACCCCCTGATGTGTCAGTGGCACACAGTGATGCAGCCATACCACCTCCGCCCCCTGATGTGTCAGTGGCACACAGTGATGCAGCCATAACACCACCACACACATCTGACACAGAAGACATATCGGAGGACTAAGATGTGGATGGAAATGACTCTGTGTGAGAAAGAAGGTTGTAGCATTTATTCCCGCCATATGGCCTGTTCCTGCTTGGTTCAGCCCTCTGCATCATGCCCGGGAACAACACCTTCCACTGTCCCCCGAAACACTCTGCGACATTCACCTGGACCCCGACATGGACTGCCATATCTGCTCTGGTTACCAATGACACAGCAATCAGGCTGCGGACTGAACTCTTCCTCTTCCGATTAAATTGTCATTCCCCAAAGGACTCTGGTTGGCCCTCCACTGGGCAACCATGTAATGTGGGGTTTGCATGGCCATGTACTGCTCCAGCTCCGACACCCCACAGAATGTGAATAAAACATTCCAAATCACACAGATGTGTCATGTCTATGTTCAATCAAGTATAAAAGAATGGATGAATGTAGGGACATTGATTGCACAAAAAGGTACACCCTGGGAAATGACATCAATGCGCATGTTTGACCCTGACCCACATGGCCAATTAGATGACTGTGAAGGTGTGAACTAGCTGTGGCCTCATTGCTCATGAACAACAATCTCGCAACCCCCCAACGTAGCCCCACGTCCATGTATTAAATGGGGCTGTGTGTAAAAATGTCTAATTCGGTAGCAGGCCTAAAGTAGTGTCCCCCATCACATGTGACAACAGAACATCTCTTTGCATACCTACTCACACTCAACTGTGTGGACACAGCCTGTTTTGATGGATCACATTGATCCACATGGCAAGAAGTTGGACACCATATTCACATTGGTGAAGACACATAAGAGCACAGGTTTACCAGCAACTATCGCAACCACAATGTCTCGCTCACAGAGGTGGAGCTGGCAATAGGGACTCACCCCTAAGTGAAATGCGTCAGTCAGTCCCTCCCTGTGTACGGACAATGCTCATTGAGGCACACGATTTGTCATTCTAATCAACACTCATCACAGTTGAACACTAGTGAAGTGGCGTCGACTTTATTAGCATGTGCGTGTCAGTACGGGCAGGACAAGGGCCACAACATGCAGACCAATGCTTCAGACACTAACAGGCAGCATGGGAACATGTAGGGGTGCAAGAAATGGGGAGGCAAAAATGAACACCAATCATTCCGGATGGCAACGGTCTCAGCCCACCTTGCCTTGCTGGACGAGTCATGTGATGCTTGGCGTATGCTCATTGCCCCGTGTCAGGGGACACGACTCACAGCCCATGGGATCTGCATAGTGCTGTACCACCGGACTGCGCAGACTGTCTGCTCTGCTGACAGTGAGCAGGTGAAAGGGTCCAACAAGGTCACATGTGGTACTACATTGCCATGTGTGTACTCTCCCTCCAGCAGTATGTCAGATTTAGGTACCTTGCCAAGCGATGCTGTGCAGCTCCACCCATGGGACTGCCTCACCTTGCACAGGTGTGTGTCAAGCCGCAGTCTTGCACGCCCATGCATTCTGAGTCCAGGCGAATGCAGCCATGTCCACTGTTATGGTGGGATATGTGACCATTACTCCAAGATGCAAAAGGGCGTTGGGACCTGTGCTATGGGTTACAATCAGTTGTGGCTGCAGGAACATAGTTACGTCGTTGTCGACATCATCGAACACGAGGGCAAGCCAATCCATTATCTGGTCCGGACAGATGTGCTCCATCCACGCCGTTTCACCAATCCGCAACACAGCCCAATAGGGGAGCGCTTCGATGTGGTCACTGCACACGAGGAATTGTGCAATCTCCCATGCCCAACTGCCAGCACATACGCCAAATATCAACGCATCCCATGAACGGGTATCACGGTTACACTCCTGGTCGTGGGCCAGCAGGGGTCGCACACACGTCATAATCCAGTTCAGCTACCGTTGTGTTGGATAGGCAGACATCCATGGGCCACTCGAATATGCATGATCGACAGTGGAACCAGGGCTGGATGCAGGTGACGTACGCCAGACGGAAGCTCAGACGGTAACTGATGCGCAACACTGCCAGTGGCAGTGCCCCCAACAAATGCAGCAATTGGTCACGGTACAGTTCCACGTGACAGGGGTTGTGCATGTGCCCGGGATGTCCTGCGATTGCGTTGGTGGCTCTTGTAGAGCCGGGACTCTTCTGACCTGTGGCTGTTATGTGGATGATATGCCACAGCTCGGAGCAATGGGTCGTATGAGTGTGCAAAGTTTGGACGTATGGGTTGTTCTGTACGTAAGTGTCAAGGGCATTCCATGCAGGAGTACCTCGAGCAAGGACTTCTGTGTGTGGGGTGTGGATCCGTTGATCTTTCATTAGCGCTGTGTGTAGTGTGGGAGTCGTCATCGTCTGCTATGGTATCTCTCTCAGGGGGTGCCTGCCGCATGCAATGCCAAGGTCGGAGGTGCAGATGTCCTTCCGCATTCTGTATTGAGACAAAGGAGCTTTCATCCCCAATGTTAGTCAGACTACTGCTTGCATTCTGGAAATGTGATGTGGCTTTGGCGCTGCAATTGAGGCTAGGCCTTAGGCTTATGGTGCACCAATAGCGATACACACAAAACATTTGGCATGTATGAGCCAAGACCCCGCACGGCCTAGCGCTCCTTGTACAATCCCTTCGTGCGTGGCCGCCCTCCAGGTGCATGCAACATTGCAACATTGTCGGTTGAGGTCCATGTGGCGCCGACACTGCAACAGTGACACACGGATCAGTTGGTTTCCTGTCCAGCCCAAAAATGAACCACGCACAGAGCCCAGGGATAATTCTCTCTCTTTCTCTCTCTCTCTCTCCCTCTCTTCCTTTCACTGTCTCTCTCTCTCACTCTCCCTCTCTTCCTTTCACTGTCTCTCACTCTCCCTCTCTTCCTTTCACTGTCTCTCTCTCTCCCTCTCTTTCTCTCTCTCCCTCTCTTTCACCCTCTCTCTCCCCCCATTTCTTCTTCTCTCTCTTTCTCTCTCTCTCTGTCCTTTGGTGAGCGCATGTAACACCTTCTTGTCTTGAATTTTGTCTTGCAGGATGTGACTTACAGATTGTCCAGAGGAGACCCGCCATGACTCTTCCAAGTAGTAGTATTGAGTTACATTTGGATAAATATATTTTTCAGGGAAATTCAAAGATGAATGAATGATTCTCCTTTTTCTGACCACCCATGAATGTTAATTGTTGTATTTGTGCGACATCAGGCGAATTGTTTTGTTCATGGATTTGTGATGTTGATGTGAGATATCTTTGTCCGGGGGGGGTGCCCGGAGTAGGGCCCGGGGGGGGGGGCCTGGGGGTGGTGGCGGTGGGTGTTGTGGCCCTCTTGGGGCTCCGAGCTGCATGATCAGTAGCTCCATGGCATCTGTTGTTCTTCAGGTGTGGCTCTGGGCTGGGCTCCCTTTCATGGTGCAGGTTGTCGTCCGACTTAACACCAGGTAAGAGCAGGTGTTAAATCCCTGCTGCTAACGCACCTTATCGCATGTTTTTGGATCTTATCGCCGATCTGGCTGTGCGTTGAGAATGTTGCGAAGTGGTGTTGTCGCGGCTTTTTGCACGGGTACGCCTACTCTGCATATCATTAGCATTAGTTGCCGGTATCATTTGTGGCGATGTTTTTTGCGGCTGCTATCACAGGTAAACTGGTGATATCGGCTGTTAGCACCAGCTTGTGAATTGTGCAATGAATTTATCACCACTTTGGCTGCGATAAAGTGCCGCTAACTCGGCGATAAGTCCTTGAGAATATCCCCCTTTGTTCTTTAACTGGGAAAAATCCTCCTTCGTACCCCGTGCGAGAGTTGGCACATTCCCCAGTACCACTACATAGGGAGTAGTTTCCACTGGCAAATGAATAACTGGTAAACGCTGGAATTGGGCTTCCCATCCCCCCTGGGGCCGCACCCCTGTTAGGTGGTTCTCTTCCTGGAGCTGGGGCTGCGTTGTCAGTCTGCCCCTGGGGTTATGATTTCCACTCTGAGTAGGCACCGGGTGACTTTCAATTACTTGTCCCCCCTGTGGCTGAGGCTGACCCTTAGTGGCTTTAGGCAAGCTGTCCAAGTGGGGGGTGTCCGATAGGGTGCTTTGTCCCGATTGGATAACTGGCCCTCTAGTTAATGCTGGTGAAGGGAGGCATTTGAGATCCGACAAGCTCTTTTCGATCGATGCCAGACGATGGATTATTGGGCCCAGCTTGGAGTCCAACATGTTCTTCATCGTTACCTGGAAAGATTCCAGTGCGCCCATCAGGTCTAACTTGGACAATGTTGGCGTGGTAATTGGGGATTTGGGGAGCTGGTTAGGTTTTGATCTTTTGGCTTTACCCCCCGTAGTTTGGGATTTCCTCTTAGTGCCTGTCCCGGTCCCTGTCCCTGTACCACCTGGCTCAGCCAGTAATAAGCTCCCTTGCATGGTTACTATTGATGTTACCGTGTGCTTGCTGGGAGTAATCGCCGCCGCCGTTTGCCCTTGATTTGAGTTTGCTTCAATAACCCCATGGTTGTTGATAATAATGGCGGGAGAAAGGGGCAGCCATTGGACTGTAGAGTAGCAGGGTGACCTGCTACTATCGTGCAACCCAGTGTTGTTCTGAAGAATAGATGCATCATCAACAGCGCTGGACAGTACCACGTGCATGTCTGCGTGCATAGGGGGTGGAGCAGTGACAGGAGACCTAGAGAGACGTCGGTTAACCAGCTCGATCTCCTTGTCCAGGACTGCTGCAGCACGCTGGAGGAACGAGTCCATGGGAGCCGCTGAGGCGGTAGTACCTGTTGCGGCCCTTCCAGGGGCTACTGTCACCTTACGCCTAACCATAGTAAGTCCAGTTATTGGTGGTTTCAAGCGCTTGGGTGGCTGGCGGAGTATTACTCCGCTGTTGCTCCAAGAGTTTAATAAATATGGAAGGCTAGGTTATAAGTGTGACAGAATGCAACACCTGGATACCCCAAAGCGCAGAAACACTCTGCAGGCAGACTCCCCTACAGTCCCCTACAGTCCGCGTAGTTAATACATATGCAGGTATAAAACAAAGTAAGGCCAGACACCTTCCTACCTTCTCCTCGAGCGGTAAGAGTACCGCAGAAAGTCAGGGGTGCACAACAATGTAGACGGCGGTGCTCCAATGATGGAATGAAAGATTTCCAGAAACGGGCCAAGAGAATGGGCCCAGCCCAGCCTCGACCGGTATAAGAGCGCCTCCTGGCGCAGACCGTGACGTGGGCGGCATGCGCGCCGCTTGGCAGTGCCGGGAATTGTAGTCTCCTCACCCCGGTAAGTGCAGGCAATAGCAGGCAACAGGAATCAGCATGAACACGGTATAAGAGCACCTCCTGGCGCAGACCGTGACGTGGGCGGCGTGGGCGGCGTGCGCGTCGCTTGGCAGTGCCGGGAATTGTAGTCTCCTCACCCCGGTAAGTGCAGGCAATAGCAGGAAACAGGAATCAGCATGAACGGGCTCTTGATCATTAGACAATTATGTTTCTGAATTCAGTTTACACGTTTGTTTTGGGTTGTGTTATCGCACATGTACAATAGTCAAGTTCCTCCGTGAGCTGTCTATGGTATCTGCTATCCTGTCCCCAAGAGGGTCGTTTGTCTATGCGCCCTTTCAATGCCTGTTGCATATTCCTATATCATACTTCTCTAAACGATTATACATTTTAATGCAGATATGATACAGTTTATTCAATTTTTTTAACCAAACCTGTTAACCAAAATACGAAAAAACCATCGCCAATCCGTTGCGGCCGGGTCATTATGTTCTGGAGAGGTGTCCAATCATGACTGTTATACAATAATATTTCAGTCACCTCCCTTTTCCAACTTCTTGTGTGGTGTTTAACTGAGTCTCTAATGTCTCAAGTGCACTGCGTTCCCTGTTTGATCGTACATGAGCATGACAGTATTAGCTTTGTCTCGTGGCCTAAATGCGAGGTGTTTGACGATCGATGTCTGGGTCACTCTCATTTGCTGCCTGTGGTGAGGTATTCCCATCTTCCCCGTCCATATATTTTAATTCCACCAGCATGGTATCCCAATGTTGTGCTATGGGGTATTTACGCTGACCTGCTGTTTCTTCCCTGTGTAATGATATACTCTCTGCCTGAGCCCATACTGCAAGTGAGTTTTTCCAGCTAATTAGGACAGGGGGTTCTGTACGTTTCCATCTTTTTGTGATCAATCTTTTGGCTACTATAAGCCCCAGATCAATGAACCTCGCTGTGGCTTTATGTTTTTTTGGTCTAGGGTAAAAGCCCAGTATGCATTCCTCCCATGTTCGCAGAGGTGGTCTACCAGTGTACTTTGCTAGTGCTTCTGTGATTGACTGCCAATACGTATTTAGGGTGGTACATGACCACCGCATGTGAAGAAGGTCCGCCTCTCCCTGTCGACATCGAGGGCATGCCGAGGTAGTCATATTGAAATATTTGTTCAATTTATCTGGTGAGAGGTATGCCCTATGTGTGATATATGTTTGTTTAAGGCAGAATTTGGAATTCCTCGGTATGTATGTGGGATTAGCTAATATGGACTCCCATTCACGATCTGTCCATGAGCTTCCCCTGTCCTCTTCCCACTTCAAACAACAGGCAGTCATGGGCTTTAGCGTGTGCAGAAGTAGTGCCTCCACCAACCAGTGTACTATGTGTGACCTATTGCCCATTACGTGCAAATATTGTATCAAGAGATGCATCTTTGGCTCTATAGTTATGTCCCCCCAGGGCGCTGTGAGCGATCTCTTAATGGAGTTGTGTAACAGGAATTGACCTGCTGGCAAGTCGTTCCCTTCCGCTAAGGACTCAAATGGAATCAGTTCCCCGTCAACATATAAGTCTCCCAGTGTATGTAACTCGGCCATATGCCAGTGTGACAACATCGCAGCAGAGGTGTTTGCTTTTCCCCTGGGAGTCCCCAAGAGTGGCAGGGACGGGGCATAAGGCACTGTATTCCTAGTGAGGTGTAAACTTTTCCTGTAGCAGCGATGGGCCAGTTCAAGATAAGCCTGCCAGGGGCTAGCGGGGCGGGCAGCCGGATGGAACAGATGGTAAACCTGGGATTGAGACCTAGGCAGCTGCATTTAGGCCATATCTTCCAAGCCATGCCCAGCGAACCACTTTGCCACCCATTGCAAATGTGATGCCAGATAGTATAATTCTAAAGTAGGTACCGCCAGTCCACCTTTGTCTGCTGGGGCGTAGAGCTTCCATAGAGCTATCCTGGGACGGCCTGTATTCCAAATAAGTCCTCTGATCATCTGCTCAAGTCCACAAAATATCCTGGCTGGAACATAGACCGGAAGGTTGGAGAAATAATATAACAGTTTAGGTAGTACTACCATCTTGCACAAAGCTACTCTACCCATCACGTTCAACGGAAGCGTGTTCCTGAACTTGATCTGCGCTCGTATGGCAGTTACAGCCCTGGTCAGGATCCCCTCCAATATATCAGCGGGGTCCCGATATACAAGTATGCCCAGGTACCGAAAAGTGTCTAATTGCCAATGGAGAAGCGAATTGTTGATGTAAAGTTGCGGGTCCGAAGTCTCTTCCAGGAAGGGGGGTACAGACATGATTTTGACAAATTTACCTTGAGTCCCGACACCTTCTCAAAATTCCCTAGGGTGTCTGCTAGGGAAGGAGGCACATTATGGAGGTCTTTCAGGTATATTAATAAATCGTCTGTGTAAAGAGAGACAGTATGGAGGCCATCTCCAAGTCGGAGACCCCAGTCCACACCTTCCCTGCAGAGCCATGCTGCCAATGGCTCCATTACGAGTGAGAAGAGGAGCGGCGACAGAGGGCAACCCTGCCTAGTCCCTCTATGGATTTTTATATTTTCCGATATCAGCTGCCCTGTCTGGACTCGTACTGTGGGTTGCATGTAAAGTAGCCTGATCATATGTAAAAATGTGTCACCAAATCCGTATCCTTGCAGTATCGCAAATAAATACGACCACTCTAAGGAATCAAAGGCTTTTTCTAAATCTAATACCAAGCAGCCTGAATGAGGCCAGGTGCCTGTGGCATACTTCTGCACCCTAAAGAGTCTGTGTATGTTGAGTGACGTGCTTCTAGTGGGGACGTACCCATTTTGGTCCGTGTGTACCAAAGACCGTACCAGTGGTGCCAGCCTTGCAGCTATTATGGATGCTAGGATCTTATAATCAGTGTTGAGTAATGCTAGTGGCCTGTACGATCCTAGCAGTGATGGGTCTCTGCCGGGCTTGGGGAGAGAGATCAATAGTGCTTCATTTTGCGTGGCTGAGAGTAAAGAGTCAGTTAGCGAGATATTGTAGGCTTTTTTAAGCTGAGGCGCTAGTGTCCCTGCATATACTTTATAAAATTCCACCGGCAGGCCATCCGGACCAGGCGTTTTACCCGTGGCTAGTGCACTTATACTTGCTCTTATTTCGTCTAAAAGAATAGGGTCGTCAAGCTCCAGCTTTTGTTCGGGTGTAATCTGCGGTAGCTGAATGTCTGCTAAGTAGCCTTGGATGTCTTCGGGTGTAGCTTAGGTCGCAGACTTATAAAGTGCGGTGTAATAGGTCGTGAATTCCCTATGTATATCTCTTTGTGAATATAATGTAATGCCTCGAGCAGAGCGAATTGAGGTGACCGGTGAAGCAACATCTTCTGACCGGATCAACCATGCAAGGAGTCTACCAGCTTTATCCCCTGAGTGGTGTGTTCGCACTGAGTGTGCTGCATAATTGAGGCAGCGGAGCCTTTCCAATAGTCAGGCATGTGCTTCCTTACTGTCAGTCAAACGCTTGTTCAATCCTGCGATCGCGCTGCGCTTGTGTGTCGCTAATGTCTTTTCTATAGTAGTAAGTTCTCTTTCCAGTTGTCTACGCATGCCCGCCTGTGTGCCAATACAGTGCCCTCTAAAGACCGTTTTGAAAACGTCCCATTCTAACAGTGGTGACGGGGTTGAATCTGCATTTACCTCAAAATAGTGCTCTATCGCCTCCCCTACCGAATCTCGATATGTTGCATCCAGCAGTGTGTCCGGCTGTAGTCTCCACCTTGGGATTGGTGACGTGTCTATGTTCCAATCTAATTGCAGTGTATGTGGGTTGTGGTCTGAATGGGTTCTCCTCAAGTATTGGGGTTCTGTGATGACTGGTAGAAGGTCTTCCGGCACTAATATCCGATCAAGTCGGACATGTAAGTCGTGTGCCCCAGAGTAAAATGTGTATACCTTGTCATGCGGGTTCCTATGCAGCCATGCATCTGCTAGGCGCCATTGGGAGATCCATCCATTTAGCGCCTTCATAGCGGCTGTTGTAGGTGCGCCGGGTAGGGGGGGGGAGGAGCGATCCAGGGTTACATCTAAAACACTGTTATAGTCCCCGCCCAGGATCATGGGAACTCCATGCCAAGCAGCTAATTTGTTGGACAGGGTATCCAGGAATACTGCCTGCTCAGTGTTGGGTGCATAGATCGATGCTATAATGATTGGCTGGCCGTCTAGTCTACCACGTATTATGACGTATATACCTTCTGTATCAAGCAGCTTCTCCTCTATGCTAAAAAGGAGTGCCTGGTCAAACCCAAACTAGTGCGCCCCTGGCACACGCTGAGTAGTGTGTAGCGTGGAGTTGCCCCCTCCATCTCCTCTGTAAGTTCCTGACCTCAGCCCCTGCTAAGTGTGTCTCCTGGAGAAGTGCGATCTGGACTTGATGTCTCTTGAGATATGAATAAATTAAGTATCTACGGGAGGGACTATGTATACCTCTCACGTTCCACGTGCATATTTTGATTGGGGCCATGGTATTAATGCGTAAGTAGTTGTGAGGCGTACGTACAGCTCTGAGGTCTCTTCGCTGGACATTGTATATAGTCTAGAGAGTGACTGGTGCTGCCCCACCTTGCTCCCAGTAAAATAACTATGCTGACCCAGCACATGATGGATGGCGGAACTGTACCAAACAAATACATATAATGCCAAAAGGGCGAAGATGCAACGAGCAATCGTCCAAACCATACATATAACAAACGACATTCCGACAATGTCAGGGGGTGTTTAGCCGCACTGGTGTGACACAGTTGTAATATAAAACAAAAAGGCTCACAATACCCCTGGGTGCCACAGTATTAGAGGCAGTAACCGGGGTCCGAATTTGTAAGCATGAGTCGGGCCCGTGTGCCTGACCATGTACCTTTTGTAGATAAACACAGTTCTTTAAGTCTCCTTCTCTCTACACCCCTCTGTTGTAGCACAACCTGCAATTGGTCATACACAGCATATTTGCAGAATAGTTATAAACTAGGCCATTTGTACTTGCGTGTACGCCAGCTACTTCGAGATCATCATGATTGCCAAGCACTATATCAGAGTCAAAATTATATCGTCTGCAGTTTGTGGGGTGATCTCCGGGAGGTCTTCTGAATCTTGTGAGTGAAGGGTCGCGTCGGACAGTTCCCCGTCATTGTCTTTCTCCTGTGTGCTGGCTTCAGACGACACCTCGCCCTGTGTCCCTCCAATTTCCGCTGCTGCCTGTAGAGCGTTCCGTTGGTCTTGCCTCATCTGGTCCATGTTGGGCCCGAGGAGCTGCGACCTTGGAGTTTTGAGGCATTTCTTTTCTCTCTTGTTCTTCCCGGCTTGGCCACTGGAGTTTGCTCCCTTTGTTCCCGTTGATACCAACGCACCACCAGTGGATTCCCATGTGTCCAGCCATTCGCCTGCTGCTTCTGGAGAGTTGAAGAATTGCGTTTTACCTTGTGCTATCACCCGTAGTCGAGCTGGAAACAGCAAGGAGTATTTAAGGTCTTGTTGCCGGAGTCGGCGTTTCACAGCCAGAAAGGAGTATCTTTGTTTCAGGACCATTGCTGTAAAATCTGGAAAAAACATAACGGTGCTATTACCTATGTGCACTTTTTGCATGTTTCTGGTTTCCTGTAGAATGGCGTCTCTGTCCCTGTAATTCAATACACGGATCAGAAGTGGTCTAGGGCTTGCTTCCGGTGATGGGGGTTTTGCCGGCACCCTATGTGCTCTCTCGATGACAAAATGGGGGTTAAGCGCTTCTGCTGGTATCAGATCTCGGAGTCAGGAGTCAACGTATGCCACTGCATCTCTTCCCTCCTCGCCTTCCAGAACACCCACCATGCGCACATTATTGCGCCTCGAGCGCCCTTCGGCGTCTTCGGTGCGGTTTTCCAGGTAGGCGACACGTGCTTCAAGGTCTTTATTATGCCTGTCCATGGCTGTCGTTTGCGGGAGGATTTCTTCCACTGTAGTCTCCGTAGCCGACGTTCTGTCCACCAGTTTACAGTGGTCTGCACGCAGTAGGTTCAAATCAATGGCCACCGTGTCAATTTTACCTTCCAAGGAGGCGCGAGTTTGGTCCATTGTTTTCTTCAGTCTCTCCACTGCTGTTAGGACTGCGTCCAGTTTGGCGGTCATTTGTTCTGTTGGCCCCTCACCAGGCATCTTGTCTGTCTGTGCGCGGGTCAGGGGAGGATGAGCAGAGTGGCCCCCAATTCCCATACGTGGCCGTCCTCTGTGACATAGGGTCGCTATGGGTTCACAGCAATGAGCCTCTGGGTACCTTTATGAGTGGTATACTGTGCCACATATCTTAAAGTGGCTTGGCCTCCAATCGCTGGTGCCTGGCGTCTATAGTGGCTTGCTTGTTGTTGGGGGCCCACAGGTAATGCGTGCTATGGAGCCTATACAGTCGTGAATAGGATCAGGAGATCTCTGGATGTAGAGCTAGGGCGTCAGCAGCCCCCGTCCCACCCCCTGAAAACCACCGTAGGACCCCTTAAGAGTGTCTTGCCTTCTTGTATCCAGTCTCAGGAGCCCCTTCAAGGTAGGTGATTCCGAGTTGCTGCATCCTCAATCCTGGAGAAAACACTTGCCTACCACATCGCCAGGTTAATAAGGCCTGCTGCACTGTTCCCAAGATTTCTCCATGTATGGTATCGGCCTCTGCCGGTCCAGTGAGGTCACGGGTCTGCTTCACCAACACCTGGAGTGCCGATCACTGTTACAGGCTTGCGCGCAGGTTCTGACATCTTTACCTGCACTTTTGGGAAGGCACAGCCTTCACTCTATATCATGGGCCAGATGAGACATCGAGTACTGCGCACCGAGGGCTTCAGTGTTGTGAGGCCTGCTGGGCGTGCCTCATCCCGGCACTTTCCAGAGAGTGCAGCCGGGCTTCCTTGACTTCCGCCTAAGGCGCGTCCGTCGATCCGTGGCCGCAGTCGCGGTATGTGACAGTCTCTGCACTTGAGGTTCGCCCAGGCTGGGGTATTACATAGCTGCCAAGGTTTCAGATTGCTATGTGTGACATCTTCATAATTTCAGTGTAATTATGAGTGACATTTCAACGATAATGAGTGACACTTTCTTGCAAGCAAAAACAAGCAATTAAAACGAGGGAAATAAATAAATATCAGAAATTGTGGTGTGTCTGTTAAGCTGCCGCATGCTAGACCGCGGTTTGAGACTGGGAAGTGCGCACAATAATGGTCGTCTAGGGCATGCAGTCCATGAGTGGACAATGTGCATGATTTTTTAACAGGTAATATAATCTTTATTGATTGGAAAGGAGAACATGAGACAAAGTCTGAAGCTCGTGTAGAAGTAGGAAGTAAGTCAGTCTGTGCCTGATGGTCGTGCTCTGTTCCTCATCGTGTGCTCCTAACAGTCAGATGGCCATCTCCGATCAACTGCGTTTTCTCATTTTCATTTGAGGCCTGAAGTACAACTGGTGTGTTAACTCCTACTTCACGTATACAATGTATAGATTCCATATGAAGCCTGTAGCAGAAAAGCAGGTTTTAAATGTTGTTTCTTCACAGCTCTGTTATCACGTCAGTGAAACTTCGAGCCTCAAAGTCCTTGGTCAGGATGAGAGTTGTCTGCTACCTCTCCTGGACCCTAGCTACCCAGGGAGGTAGGTGAACGTGGGTATTACTCCTGTGCCATCAACTACCATCTCGCCAGCCGAACCATTGAACTCTGCAGATCTTTTGCCAAATGCGGGCTGCACTGCAGGGCGGCCCCCACAATGAAGGTGCCCAGGGGAAGCTTAAGGCATAAGCCAGTTTCACACTGGGCAGCTTCGTGAATGGAGGGGGCCAGGACAGGCGATAGGTTAGGTTTTGGGGAGGGGATGCCGAGGGTTTAGGAAAAGTATGTAGGCAAGGGGGACGTGAAGGGTCAGCCTCTCGACTCTTACACCTTTTGGCATAAGAGAGGTTGTTTCGTTAGAGAGAACTATTCAGGGGCATGATGATAGATAGCAGGGGAGGGCGATAAGGACTGCCAGTGCACTGTATATGCAGCGGGCCGCAGCGATCACTTGATGCCCAGGGTTTTTGATCATTCGTGCAGCGCCTTCAGCTGTGATTACTAGGGCCGTGTGGAGACGGCTTATTCTGCCAGTGGCCGCCTAGCACTCACTCTGGGTTGACCTCGAGGGATGTGAAGCAAATTGATGGGGGAGGCCGGGTGGGGCCTGTAATGTCAGCCACAGCGCCAGAAGGCGCGCATAAGGATTCTGGCATATGGTAGGGGTCGCGGGGGACACGTGGACAATGTGCGTGATGTTGATGTGCACAATTTAATTTAATGTAGCTCATGTGTGGCGATGGGCCTGGGGCATTAGTCGAAGTGTCCGTGAGGCTGAGCACATTTTGGAAGCAGGCTGTACTCCTCCGGCAACTGAAATTTTTAACTCGCTGATGGCGCTTACTAAGTTAGGCACACTTACTTCATTTTGCAGCGAGGGCGGCCAGTGAGAGCAGCTGCCATTCTGTACACCGGACGGCCTGGGTCGCCTCTATGCCTGGTGGCTGGTCGGCGCTGCTGAGGCTCGGTCGACTCTACTAGCTGCTGTCCTGAGCCACGAGGTCCAGTCCAGTCAGCTGCCGGTCAGGCACGCCTCCAGTCCCGCTTCCTGAATCCTTGCTTCCTTCCAGGAAGTGAGGTCACATCCCCGGGCCCCGCCCCCACGGCGGAACAGCCAGTTATCACACAACCACTGAGGCAGGCCCAGCCCGGGTGCCTCGGTATTGGGCACAGCACTACCTTGTCCGGGTGACGTCAGGCCTGGCCTGGCTGTAGTCAGTGAATGACTCAGCCGCGCCAGGCGGGAATTTTGCAGCAGGCTAAAAAGATACATTGTAGCAACAGTGCAGAAGATTAACTGTTACTGAGCCGGTGCTGGTGGCAGCACCCTGGGCGGCCGTCAAGTCTGCGGGGAGCAGCAAAGCCAGCGCAGGCCACAGGTGCGCGCGCTAGCAGCCTGGCGTTGACAGTTACTTTCAGCGCTGGTTACAGCAGTGAGTCAGTGGCATTAAAATGCGTGACAATGCATTTCAGTGCGGTGATGCGGAACACCGCACTGAAATGCGGTAGTGTCACACCTGATGCGTGATACTTGGCAGGACTGGTATTAATGTTTCTGAGTTCATGTTTAAAAATTACCAATCGCCATTTTTAATAAATACATTTCAAATAAACTGACATGCTAAAGTGAAACGCTTCTGCTTATTAAAAATATACACTTGCTTGATTCTTGAAGACAATTTATATTCTAACATGATATTTGTTGCGTGATTTAGATGTCAAATTTTTTCAGAGCTCGGCTCGTACACATGCTGTTAGTGCCAGAGCCGACCCTTGGCTCAGCTCTCCCTGTTAACTTGTTGCTTCACCCACCTCTACTCACTCCCCGCTCTGCTGTGGGCTGCAGAGAACTGTTAATTTGTGTTCCCTCCACTTCCATGGCACAGACCGTTCCCTCCTCAGTCTATTTTATGATGTCTCAAGTGTGTTGCCAGCGAAAGATGAAATCATACCTGTCATGGTGGCTTTAAGTGGGATGAAAAAAACATGGGGAGTCTCTAAAAGGGGCACAGCAAACTAAAGTGTAACTGTTACTAAGGTTTGTTGAAAGTGTAGTGTAATACTCCGTTACCTGTAAACACTGCATTTTAATTTACTTTCACCCTAATGCTGTTTAAGGCATTTTTTAGCTCCTTCACATGCTTTTGCATATAATCACAGTTACAATTCTACCATTGATCTGTGCGCTCTGCAAAGGGGCCAACAATTGGATGTACAGTATTCTGAACAACTTTTGAACCCACTGACATGCATTGTGTGAATCTTATTCTTCCATCAGCCTTAACTACCGAGCTCTGCATTGTGGCCCATTATAAGGGCCCATCTACAACCTGAGCTTGCACAGGTGCAAAAATCAGAGCATATAAAAAAATATCAGAGCATAAAAAATGCTGGCTTTCTATGCCACAACTGACATATAATAAGTAACTAGGCTTGTCCGAATTATTGCAATTTTCTTACATTGTCTACTTTCCATTAGGGGGCAATGCATGAGTGTGTATGTAACAAGTACAAGAATAAATCATGTTTATGAGAAATGGCAGACTGAGTTAAAAGTCACATAATTGACACTGTATATTTGTAGTTGGGTGCTAGCTTCCTGATTTCTTTCTATTCGTATTTACCAACCAACCCCAATGAGATGGTGAGTACCGGAACACAACAAATTCATCCATTGTAATGTTGGGTATAAAGTGACACAGTAAAAATAACTATCTGTGCACAGCATAACCCATTTTTTATCCCTTTCTATCTTCTTGTAGGATTCCGCCCCACTATCAAGTCAAAAGTAGAGGCTGTGCCTTATACAGATTGTATATTAATGGTACACAATTTTTAGCTTCAATAATTCCAACCAAAAGCTCTCAATAATACCACAGTCTTAGGCCAGTGCCTGGTTAAACTCAACGTTTGAGAGCCCAAGTCAAGCAGTGTTCAAATTGCTCAGCAATTACAGACATGTTTTGCCCTATTTGAAACTCACCAGTGTGATGCAAAAAATACTTTTACCCTCGCTCCCAGCTTCCTGGTGGATCAGCAGATAGCAACGCCACTGAGGAGAGTGGTATAGTGGGCCTGCTGTCCAGGAGTGAGGGGACACTTATGGTGCTGCTGGACAGATTTTTAAAAAATGTAGATAATGTGGGGTTCAAGATTCACAGACCTAGCACCCATGGAGGTCCTGGATTCCATGAAGGAGGAGAGCCTGGGAAGAGGTACTCAGGAGTGGAAGGAGACAAGACTTGCGGGGAGCAAGGTCAGAAAGAGAAAGTGAAGTGAAAACAAAAACACAAACACCATGCCAAGACCCCATACTTCTGCCTTGTCATGATCACCCTGGTGATCCAGAACTCCTCAGAGTAGATGTTCATGCTCTACCAGGTAAGATGACCGCCTTCCTCTCCATTAGTGCCTTATAACTTGTTTGCCATTACGTTCGCTTTGAAGATGCTTTCTTATTGTGTGTCATAGAAGTTAATGCCACCACCCCAACACCCTCTTCTGGGGCGAAACAGGCTGCATTAACCAGCTCTTAACCTTCCAGGTCATTGTCACCAGGGCACCACTTTACCTTCAAAGGTACAACCATTGAGGCCTGTCCTTTTGAAAAAAACCTGGGGTTTAAGTGCAACTAGAGTAAACAATTCATGTCATGATGGAGTGTATCTATATTGCAAAACTGTCTCACGCCCCCATTAAATATAGCTGTATGCGTGAAATGCACTTGTTTTCTCTGTTCTGAGTTTGCCAAAGATTTAGTTAACTGAGTGCAGAGCTCACATGCATGATCAGTTCCTTTGTGCACATAGACTTGTCTGCAGTGCACAGAGATCTTACACTGCCGCACACTGATGAAAGAAATTAGAGGGAACATTGGCCCCAGCCCTTAAAACTATCCCAATCCTCCCCCATGAGCACTAAAACCCTGCCCACTTCCAAAAACTATCCAGACCCCTCCCAGCCCTGAGCCCTAAAACCTGACCCCCACCCTTAAAAACTACCACCGTCAAACCTGGCCCCTGCCCCATTTACCTGTCTGCATCTGAGCTTCCTGTTCTGACGTTTCCTCTTCCTCTCCCCACCCATCCGGACACTAGAGTGCTAGCTGCCTTACCCACGCATTAGCGTGGTTAAGGCAGATGCATGGTTTCAGGCAAGTGCGGTTATGCTTGCGGGAAAACGGCATGTGTGGCTCAGCCCACGTTGTAAAGAATGTTTCCCGTGGAAGAGAGGTCTATGAGCTGAGGCCAGCCTTTTTAAAAAAAATAATAATTTGATAGGCTTTAAATTGCACAAAGCTTGAACAGTTCAGAAAATCCACAAAGTTGTGAATCAGCATGCTTTACAACTTTACATCGAACTACTTTGAACCCCATCTAACTGATAGAATTTAAAGTTGTATTGTCAAAAGTTGATTGAGTGGGCTTTAATATGTACTTCCACATATCCCTTCACATAGAATCACACGGTATGCACCTGAATATCGAAACCAGAATATTGATGGCACAGAAATTTGAGGACAGAATATCCCAAAATGTTGACAGGTGAGGATGTATAGTTTTTCCATACCTTACACCACATATATGTACCTTCACTATATATATATATATATATATAAAACAAAGCTATACTAGTAGTCCAGACCATGCTCCACAAAGAGAAAAGCTTAATATTCGACTGATTACCACCTTCAGTCAGCAGGAACAAAACTACGCAAGATAATATACTCAGAATGGCCCATAGTTCTCACTGACATCACTCTGGCCCCATTCTGCCCACTCTACCTGCCATTACTTACAGAAGAGCGCCCTCCATGAGGGCTGCTTTGGTTAAACCTATGCCGGAAGTAGTTCAGAAGGGTACTTGGCTTAAGAAAATGGGCTTTTACAAATGCAATTCCTGTCGGGCATGTACATTTGCCACTAACGCAACTCGTTACAAGACAGCTTTTAGCGAGAAGGAAATTGAAATCAAGGAGGTTTGAATTGTCGTATAGAATTTGCTATCTACAAACTCAAATGCAGCTGTGGTTTGGAGTACATAGGGAGTACTAAACTCCCTGTACATAAACGTATTTTACAGCATATACGTGCCATAGTAAATTCCGATGGTAACTATCCGGTTGCTAGAGATTTCAGATCAGTACACAATAACAAATTAAAAGATTTGGAATATACTGTTTTGGGAGCTGTTCCCACACCCGGACGGGGTGGGAACCGTGAGAAATTGCTTCGGCAACGAGAATCTCACTTTATTTTAGCTCTCGATACCCGGATGCCCAATGGATTAAATATGAGTGAAGATTTACACAACTTCCTCTAATAGGTTTGTTTACATCCATGATGTATACTATTCTGCGACATGACCTTAGAGATCAAAGATTTTTAGTCAATTTATCCTTCTCTATGTTTTCTAATTTTGTTATCCCCGTACTGCAACGATTGGGCTTGTCTCACAAGAATTTTAATAAAGCTATACTTGGATTTTTAAGCTCTCTCCCAATTTTTATTAAATATTAGATATAGATTTGAGAGGTTTTTCTGGTAACTTGGTAATATTATTGGCACTTGCACTTTAGAATCATTAAGTATAAATGATTAGGTTGAGGCTGCTACTGATATTGTAAATTGCACAGCACTATTTTGCATTTTTTATCACTATTTTTGCACTTTTTGATGAGGCTTAAGACTGGATTTTGCACTTTGTTCAATCTATATAGACATTTGGGTTTATGTCATCAGCAGGATAATGTGACCATTTTTGTGCTATAATATTTCTGTCCATCATCTAATTGTAGGTTGGTATACCATCGAATTGCATTGACATTATATAGTCTGTTGCCACTGTGCATGACTATATTCGAGTAATGGTATATCATTTCATTTTATGCTCTATTTTGAAGATTAGTAGGACTAGTCAGGGCAATTGTTAGAAAATATTGGTTTCCTGCATTTAATCCAAATATATTATGTATTAATTGTGTTTATCTTGTTGCCTACTTTGTACATACGATATAAAATTCATATGCTTATTTGCACAAAATGTGACGTTAAGAGACCAAAGAGTGACTTCACTTTTTATTCTTTTCATACCCTACAGCAACAATTTTTAACTCAACTTAATGTATTTATTAATAGTTATTATAAATATCTCAGCATTGTCTGGAACATATATATGTATTTATTTATTTATTTATATATTTGGTATATGCATTTTGTTGATAATACTGGAGACTGGGGTTGAAAGTATCGAAATTATTGTTCAATTGTGCATCTAACTTGTTTCTTTTATCCGATTTTGTGTTATTCTCCAGTCTGCCTCCTATGTTTATTAACGATGGGTGTTGTTTTTATAGGCAATTGTGCACGTTAATGATTTATACGTGGTTTTCTAAATGGAGGCGCATCATGTGATCAAGCTCGCTTTGACGAGTGAAGCGCGTCATGGCAGGCTTTATGCCTGTGTAATCCTGTGGTGTATTCTACATTAAATCTCACTGCTTACTCCATGAAGAACTTTGACTCAAGCTTTTCTTTGAGTGTGGCTGAGGTCAGTGCCTACTGGGTCTGTCGACAAATGGCAGATAGGAAGCGTAACGAGATATATATATATATATATATATATATATATATATATATATATATATATATATATATTCACTGAAAAAAACCACAGGTTTCAGGGACGTTATAGTTAGTTGGACATTTCACTCGTACAAAACCAGAGAAAATCGGCCGTTATAGTTAGTTGAGCTAACTATAACTCGCGACCCCGCAATGCACTCCTGATGACGTCACATATTACATCATTCATGACATGGTCAGTGACATCACTGATGACATCACTGATGACATCTCAAATGACATCACTGATGACATCATCCACGTGATAATCTGATGCAACTCCTCACACCCTAATATAATCTTTGATACACCCACTCTAAAATACAGACTACCATTTTCGAAACCATAGACACATACCAATATCAGTTACTACATACCCACTCACTGATTCCTAGGTCTACACACACATCCACTCATTTACCCATACAGTCACTCATACATGCAGTCACTCATCAATACGGCACTATCATATGCACTCATACACCTATACAGACACTCACACACCGCCACTCATCCATAGAGTTACTCACACACCTAGTCCTTCATGCAAAGAATCAATTACACTCCCATTTACTCACCTATACAGTCATACACACACCACCTCACTTATTCATACAGATACTAACACATACTTACTCTCTTATACAATCACTGATACAAGCACACACTCATCCATACAGCTGCTCTCACAATCACTCACTCTCACATATAGTTATTTATATACTCCAACACTCACATATACTGCCTTTCACATATGTAGTTACTCACACATGTAGCACTGAGACATCCATTCACTCACCAACACACCCATACACACACTCACCCACCCATACAGCCTTTCACAGATGCACTCTTGAACCCATACACCCAGTGAATCACCCACTCACACATCTATGCACAGAGTCACACACACCCCCACCCACCCACACAGACACTCAGGCACCCATACAAATACTCAGACAACCAATTAATAACCCATATAGATACACATTAAGCTACTCACCAACCCATGCAACCGCTTACACACCAACTGACAAGACTGATACCAATATTTACACAGTTTAGTCACTAACCCATGCATTCAGTAAGACACGTTTAATCACTCATTTATAGAGACAGTCACGCACCTACTAAAGCATCCATTCAGACACTCATACACCCACTCATTCTTCAATACACCTTGGCATTTATATATATAAAACATATTTTAACTTTACAGAAACAGACAGTCACTGGATGATGTCATCAGTGATGTCATCAGTGATGTCATTTGAGATGTCATCGGTGATGTCATCAGTGATGTCACATACCATGTCATGAATGATGTAATATGTGACGTCATCAGCAGTGCATTGCGGGGGCGCGAGTTATAGTAAGCTCAACTAACTATAACGGCCGAATTTCTCTGGTTTTGTACGAGTGAAATATCCAACTAACTATAACGTCCCTGAAACCTATGGTTTTTTCAGTGAATTTCTAAGGTTTTTTAAATGCTAATTTCTAACTATAACGTCCCTGAAACCTATGTTTTTTTCAGTGAATTTCTAAGGTTTTTTAAATGCTAATTTCTAACTATAACGTCCCTGAAACCTATGATTTTTTCAGTGAATTTCAAAGGTTTTTTAAATGCTAATTTCTAACTATAACGTCCCTGAAACCTATGTTTTTCAGTAAATATCAAAGTACTATTGTGCTATTTATCATTAAAAATCTTTTCAAAGTTTACCACTACTTACAATAAAATAAACCGTAAAACTATTATGTACTGTAATGTATTTCACAAATTACACTGTTACTTTTTAAAGACTACAACATAATTTAACATTTACATAACATTTTATTTTCCTTTTTTGCTGTTCTCAGATTCTACTTAACGTCACTATACACAGTGATGTCAATGTAGTATCATCATGAAACAGCCGGGAAAAAAAAACAATCAAGTAGATTGTTAAAAAAAAAAAAATGAGTGTACAACATTATTTTCAATATCTGTACCTATAGTGTTCCTCCTTACAATTTTTTTCACTACATCCTTCTTCTACAGGATGTCTTTTATTTAACTAAACAACATTTTCAAAATGTACACAAATTTCCATCTCCTACAATATACAGAACAAATATGTAAACTATTTTCATTTCAACGCAATTTTTCCAAATGCATTATCAATCAGCACAAACAATAGTCCCAACACTAGTTATAATTAGTAATTGTTTCCAGTGCTCTCTACTTTCTGTTCACATTTTCCCAATAGGCCGAATAATGTATTCAAAACTTTGGTTTGTAAAATATCCAATATGAATTCGTTAAAGCATGTTTACATCTTCCCAATAGGCCGAATGAATGTATTCAAAACTTAGGCTTCAAAAATATCAAATATGAATTTGGTAATTCGTAAGGCAATCTGGGTTTTATTTCCAAGTGTGCATCATTGCAATGTGTCCATCCTTTATTACACTTTAAATACACAGTATAGTGTCCAGATGTCGTAGTAGGTCCAGCATGGAAAATAATAGCCACTGTTGTAAAAGTTCTTCCAGAAATAGATATTTGACTGGCGACAACATTTTTAATTCTGGTTTCCAGTTTTCTTCCATTTGCTCTACAACGTTGTAGCATTAAAATCAGATATTTTCCATACCTTTCTATGCGTAATGTAGTTAACATTTCTGATTTACAATGAGAACATTTCATATCATGGTTTGCTGCTTTTACTAGTTTGTTAAAAGCTACAGATTTGTAGTCAGGTATTGTTAAGTATATGAATCGTTCTGTGTCGACTACAGTGCTTGAAGTTAATGAACACTGTTCACATTTATGATCCCATTTGTAACTTAGTCCAAATAAGTTTTCAATCTGTATTCCTTCATCTTCTAATACTCCAAGCATAACCATCAGAAATTCTTGTGCATCTTGTAGTATATTAAGACTGAAGGTCAAAGAACCAGTACATATATCCAAGAGTTGGCGAATACCACAAGCAGTATGGATTTTACTTCTGTCAGTTGTCAATTGTTGAAATACATTATAAAGTGCAGAACATAATCTTTTTTCCTGATTTCCCATAATTTCATGATGAAGATCTTGTAGGTAAAATACAACATTCTGAATAACATTACCATAGCAGTTGATACCTGAACTATTTTCCAATTGGTATCCCACAACGTCATCAACACATTCCATTTTTTGTTTCTTTACACCTTTTCCTTTGTCTTCGATTTTTTAATGCTTTTCAACCGCACTTGATTCTTTAACATATTTTCGTTTTGAACACACAACACGTTTCTCATAAATGGGATATTCACCTAAATTTGGTGCATAAAGTCTTCTTAAACGATTATATTCTCTTACACAATTTACATCAGCACTAATCTTGTTGTCATCGAAATCAATCAAATACAAACCAGACAATGTTCTAACTCGAGATAATGCAACATATGCCATTCCCTCTTTGAACACAGTACGTCCAATATTTACCAAAGCAATGTCTACACTTAAACCTTGAGATTTATGAATAGTTACTGCATATGCTAAATGTCCAGTATTTGTAAAGCGCGAACAATTACCCGAGGGTGTCAAGGCGCTGGGGGCCGTCGGGAAGATTAAGCGAGCTATTGCCCAGAGTCACATGGTGCTGGGCTGATCTGCCGCCGGCACCAGGGATTGAACCGTGAGCCCCCGGGTTCCGGAGTCAGTTGCCCTGGCCACTGCCCCACACCTCTTCCCTCAAAGGAAACTGTTTTCTGCGAACATACAAGTCTTTTACGAGGAAAAACTTACAGCACAACGCCCAATCTGTCTTACCTCTGTAAACTGATCAAATTTTATTTTCAAGAATTCTATTCCATCTCTGTTCTGATATTTTACAAAATCAACAACTTTCCCCATTGCTCCATTTACTAAACCTCCTTCTACATTCAAATTACGCCGCAAAATTACCCGACAGTTTATACATACAACTAAATTTTTTTCTAAGCCAGCAGTTTTAGATACAGACTTTTCCAAAGAGTCCAATTTAGGGGCATATTAACAAGGGCCGGCGATAAATATCGCAAAGCGCTTGCATATTTATCGCCGGCTATCTCTGTAATTTATCGCCCGGTTAGCGCGTTATCAACAACGCGCATCGCCGAGGCGATAAAAATTCCAGAGATAGTGTGGATATCGCCGTTTTCCATGGTGGAAAACGGCGATATCCTAGATGATAGGGCCTGTGGTCTTAGCCACAGAATCCACCCCCATGTTAAGTATGCCTTAGTCAGGAATTTAACAGACGTTAAATTCTCTGCGTTAAGGCATACTTAACGCGAGTTAAAAATCGCTACCCTTCCTTGTTAATATCGCGAAGCTGCCTTCGTGATATTTTCCTGGTTGGTTTCACAGCCACGCCTACTTTGCATCTCATTAGCGATGCAAAGTTAGGCGTGCTGAAACGGAGCGCTAAGTCAGCAAAACACGCGATAGCGTGTCTTTGCTGATAAAGCGATGAAATTATCGCGCTTTTCGCCCGAAAACGGACGCAAAGCGGTGATAATTTCATAGCGCCGCCTTGATAATATGCCCCTTAGTCTGTAGTTTCTCTAAAAGAAGAATGGTCACTCCCTGATGCTCTATTTTTATCAATAGCTTCAAAGTGAACTATTTCTTGTTTTTCCAATTTCAGAAGCTCTTGATTAAATGTGCAACACTCTTGCAGTGTAGGCATTAGGCAAACTATAGACTTTTTTCTCCAATCTTCTTATACATTACTTCAGCTGCTGTGTTTTCAGTTGTAAACAAGTTCCTTAGTAGCCGACTTTCTAAAGCTTGTTTACCATGTTTCGTTAGGACACTGGGGGCCATATTATCAAGAACGGGCGATAACCTTATCGCCGCTTTAGCGGCAGGAAACTGCCGCTAAAGCGGCGATAAGGGGCTTGATAATATGCCCTATAGAATTCCAATAGAAGCCCAGGTTTGATGTCCTTCACACCAGAACCTGGGCTTCTATTGGAATTCTATAGGGCATATTATCAAGCCCCTTATCGCCGCAGCAGCAGTTTGATAATATGGCCCCAATTCTTATATCTTTCAGAATATTTCCATAATCTTCATCAGTTGCTTGTCGCATATTCTTTATAAGTTCTTTATATTCAAAATGTAACCATATATTCACATATCCAATACTTCCCAAACATTTCCTAGTGTCTTCATGCACAAGTGTTTTAAAAACTGGTTCTCCTTTTACAGGAGTTAGTTTTAGTAGATCTCCAAATACAATTACATGTTTTCCTCCAAACAGAACATCGTAATCTGTTTTTAAAATCTGTTTCATTCTCAAGTGTACAAAGGCAAGCATTAAGTTTGAGACCATGCTCACCTCATCAATGATTAGAAGTTTCATTTTCTTCAGCACTCTTGACACTTCATAAGAAGCATCTCCAGACAACTTCTGATATTCTAATTTATTATCATGTTCAACTGTTAACATTAGTAATCTATGTAAAGTAATTCCTTTAATATTGTGCGCTGCTAATCCAGTCAGAGCTGTTACAACACAAGATAAATGTGAATCTGTAGTTTTTTTGTAGATAGCTGGTCAAAACTTTAATTAAAAACTTTTACCTGTTCCAGCTTGACCACTGATATACATAAGAATAGGTTTAAATGATGAACATATACATTCCTTTTTTTCATGCAACAAACCATGTTGTATCTGTTCTGTTGCTTGTACATATATTTCTTTCTGTTCAATATTTAGTTGTTTGACTGACTGGTGAAATCTATTTCTTTGGCTTTGTTGCTTTTATTTTTATATTTCTCGACCTTTCTCTCTTGTATATGCAACACCAGTATGGGGATCTGAAAATTCTGCAATGTTTATCTATCATGCCGATGGTATTGAACATGGGCCTATGCGAGGTCCTCTCTCCAACCTCCCCTCTTCTTTCAGTTGAACCCTTAACATTTCTTCGGGGCTAGTTTTATGGGGAACCGTTGGTATGGGACCGTGCCCTGCCCCCATTGGGGTGGTGGTATGATGCTCACCGCGACAGATACTTCTACTGTTTTTGAGGTATTGGGTGGGGTGGGTGGGGTGGGGGAAGGGTGGGGTTTGTTCTTTTGATTATTGTTGTTTGTTATTGCCACTATGTATCTCTCTATTTACACTTTGAAATTGCCACTGTCATTCACTGTTTTAGCTGCTATATTGTTTGGTGCCAGTATCTATGTCACGGGACGTGGCCGGGGTCGGAAGTAGAGAGCTCTGAGTTCTCAGCTGGAATGTTAATGGTTTGCTGGATAAAATTAAGCGAGGTGCTGTTTTGCATCAGGCCAAGCAATACGGGGCGGGTGTGCTCTTCTTGCAGGAGACCCATCTGGCAGGCACGAAGACTCCTTGCTTGGGACGATTTGGTTTTGCACATGCCTATCATGCTGGTTTCACTAGAGGTTCTCGGGGGGTGGCCATACTTATTCATCGCAGTATCCCTTTCGTTCATAGCCGCACATGGAGCGATCCACAGGGCAGGTTTATCGTGATTTATGGGACGCTTTATGGGGAACCCATTGTTCTGGGCAGTGTCTATGTCCCCCCGCCACTCTCGTGGTCCCTTATAGAGAAATTGACCACACTGTGGACGGACCTTCCATCCGTATTGACGGTAGTCGGAGGTGACTGGAATGATGTCATGTCCACAACACGAGACAGATGGCGTGCCACGGCCCGAGTTGTAGAGGCACCGGATTCTAAATTATCCCCCCTGGTCCAGAGCTTGGGTTGGGTAGATACATGGAGGACTTTACACCCGGACACAAACACCTACACCTATTTCTCTAGGGCTCATGACTCCTTCTCTCGTCTGGACTATATCTTCCTCACGGCGGCACATATCCACAGACTGGCCGAGGCCGCGATTCTTCCCAGGGGGCTGTCCGATCATTCGCCGATCTCTATCCTCCTCTCTCTTGACCCCAGGTGTTCCCGATTCTGATGGCGTCTGTCGCCTTGGCTATTACGGGACAGGAAGTATAGGGCACACATGCATATCTCTCTAACGGATTATTTATCACTCAACACAGGTACGGTGGCTTCGCCGGCCACCTTATGGGAGGCTATGAAGCCTACTCTTCCGGGGGGCGGATATTGCCTTCTGCACTGCTCTTCGCAGGCAGTGGCGTGCTAAGCTGCTCGAGCTCGAGGCTCAACTTCTGGAATTGGAACGTGTCAGTAGAGATGCGGCGGACCAGGCTGCACGCAGAGAACTGCTGGCACTGCAGCAGTCGTACGCTAGCGAGCTCCTTAACGAAGCACATCTCTATTGGCTTGCCACCTGTAGTCGTATCTATCAATGGGGGGATAAATCTGGTGCTCTACTGCACCGTTTGTGTCAATAGACATTGCAACCCCAGGTACTCCCAGGTGTAAGTGGCCCGGATGGGACTGTACTTACGGACCCGTTCGCTATTGCCGATAGCTTCGCCTCGTTCTTCGTGGACCTTTATGCCCCTTATGAAGTCCTACCTGCCGACCTTATACAGAAGTTTATCGATGACTTTCCTCCCCGCGCATTGTCTGACACGGTGCGAGAGTCGTTGGACGCTCCCATATCGATAGACGAACTTCTGCATGCATTGTTGGAAATGCGCGTAGGCAAGGCGCCTGGCCCGAACAGCTACCCCTGTGAATTTCTTCAAAAATACTACCCGCTACTTTTAAAACCCTATCTTGCGGCCTTGGAGGCCTCCTGGGAATCTGGCCGTCTCCCGCCCGATTGGCGGCATGCCGAGATCGTTGTCTTCCTGAAGCCAGGCCGTCCTCCGGAACACTTCTCGTCCTATCGCCCGATCTCCCTACTGAATGTAGAGACCAAGCTTTTGGCTAAAGTGATAGCCAACCGTTTAGTTCCACATATTACAGACTTGATCCATCCGGATCAAGCAGGATTCATGCCAAACCGCGCTACACGGCACAATATTAGGCGTGTGCATAATGCCATTGCGGCAGTTGATAAGCTCAACACCCCTGCTGCGCTTCTTTTGGCAGACATGAACAAGGCCTTCGACTCTCTAAGCTGGACTTATCTCTTTGCCCTGCTTGCTCGCCTCAATATCGGCCCCCGATTGCTCAGTCTTATTCGCCTGTTATATACAGATATAACTACCTCAGTCCGCGTGGCTGATTCGGCTTCTAACAGTTTTCCTGTCGGGCGGGGGACACGTCAAGGCTGCCCGCTCTCCCCCTATCTTTTTGCTCTGGCCATGGAACCGCTTGCGGCCTGGGTGAGGGTAGACGCGCAGCTGCGTGGCTTCGAGTGGGCGCCTGATCTTTCCGACCGTATAGCGCTCTATGCGGATGATGTTCTCTTTTTCCTCACTGATCTTAACCGGACCGGCCCGCGTCTTCTTCGTATTATGCAGATCTTTGGGGAAACCTCTGGTCTATATATGAATCGAGGCAAATCCTTTCTGTGGCCGTTGCGGGGTGGTGATGTACTTGGTGATTGGTCGCGGGAGGTAGTTGTGGTTCCAGATGGTTTTAAGTACCTGGGAGTGCATCTCTCCTCGTCTCAGGCTTTGTCGTGGAGTAGGAACCTTGCCCTGCTGTGGACGCAGGTGGGAGACCAGACACGTGTATGGTCTCACCTGCCCCTGTCTCTCTTTGGTAGGTCCGCTATTTTAAAAATGATTTCCTTGCCGCGTCTCCTTTACCAGTTGCAGAACCATCCATATCCTATCAAACCTTCGTGGTTTCGTCAATTAAATGCTATCCTCGCCCGGTTCATGTGGGGGGGTGGTGCTATGCAGGTAACCCTGAGGACCTGCTTCCAATCTACGTACTCCGGTGGAATTGCCACCCCGGATGTCCATGCTTATTATATGGCTTCTCATATACTTGTCCTCAATGACTGGTGGTACGGTGATCGTGGGGATCCGGCCTATGCGGTGGAGCGCTGGCTGCTGGGTGACAATGCTCTCCACAGGGTTCTTTATTCCGCGACATTGCTTCGCGATCTACCACCCGCCACGGCTACGATTTTCAAACTTTGGAAGACGGCGCTTCAACAGATGGGTTGGTGGGGGAGACTTACCAGGGAGACTCCACTGTGGAACAATGGGCAGTTACCACAGCTGATGCACCTGCCTGGTTTTCGGGGCTGGGAGGCCATTGGTATAGATACAGTGGGGACGGTCATATGCGGATGCACCCTTAAATCCTTTCTAGACATACAAACTGAGTATGCTATGCCACGCACACAATTTTACCGCTACCTCCAGTTCCGTCACGCCTTCACTCCGTCTATATCTCATCTAACGGAGATTCCTGAATTTAACCCTATAGAGGCGAAGGTATTCATGGGCGACCTGGGGGATCACAAAATTGCTAAAATATATTGTACACTTATTAACAACACTCCAACTACACTCCACAAAATGAGAGAGACATGGCAACAAGATCTGGGTCCCCTAGAGGAGGATGACTGGGTAGAGGCGTTGGCATCTCCACGCGGCGCAGCAATTGCTTCCCGCCTGCGTCTCATCCAATTCAAATATTTACACAGAGCTTATTATACCCGGCACAGGCTGTGTCGTGCTGGACTTATTGCGTCCCCACATTGTTTGCGCTGTAACTCTATAGAGCGATACAAAAGGGGATGATGGACGGAACGTTTGAGCCAATCAAACACTCACCCCCAGTCAACTGATCTGGGTTTAATCCATCATCATTCTTTAGCTCACTCCACCACCCCAGTTCAGACATGGCCATATGCAAATCAGTCTGACCCTGTGCCTCATGGGAACAGTACAGCCCGAACTGCCAAGCCATGTCTTCCCTGGACCGGAAACAAGCATCCTAGGACCGGTTTCTGGCATTCCAGCCGTCATCAGCCAGGCTTGCTTGAATCCAGTGGCAAAGTGAGCAAGGGACCCACGTCTGGGCATACCCCCGCCAACTTAGGGCGAACAAAGCGATAGCAAAGGGGATGATGGACCGGAACGTTTGAGCCAATCAAACACTCACCCCCAGTCAACTGATCTGGGTTTAATCCATCATCATTCTTTAGCTCACTCCACCACCCCAGTTCAGACATGGCCATATGCAAATCAGTCTGACCCTGTGCCTCATGGGAACAGTACAGCCTGAACTGCCAAGCCATGTCTTCCCCTTTGTATCGCTTTGGTCGCCCTAGGTTGGCGGGGTATGCCCAGACGTGGGTCCCTTGCTCACTTTGCCACTGGATTCAAGCAAGCCTGGCTGATGACGGCTGAAATGCCAGAAACCGGTCCTAGGATGCTTGTTTCCGGTCCAGGGAAGACATGGCTTGGCAGTTCGGGCTGGACTGTTCCCATGAGGCACAGGGTCAGACTGATTTGCATATGGCCATGTCTGAACTGGGGTGGTTGAGTGAGCTAAAGAAGGATGATGGATTAAACCCAGATCAGTTGACTGGGGGTGAGTGTTTGATTGGCTCAAACGTTCCGTCCATCATCCCCTTTGTATCGCTTTGGTCGCCCTAAGTTGGCGGGGTATGCCCAGACGTGGGTCCCTTGCTCACTTTGCCACTGGATTCAAGCAAGCCTGGCTGATGACGGCTGAAATGCCAGAAACCGGTCCTAGGATGCTTGTTTCCGGTCCAGGGAAGACATGGCTTGGCAGTTCGGGCTGGACTGTTCCCATGAGGCACAGGGTCAGACTGATTTGCATATGGCCATGTCTGAACTGGGGTGGTTAAGTGAGCTAAAGAATGATGATGGATTAAACCCAGATCAGTTGACTGGGGGTGAGTGTTTGATTGGCTCAAAAGTTCCGTCCATCATCCCCTTTGTATCGCTTTGGTTGCCCTAAGTTGGCGGGGTATGCCCAGACATGGGTCCCTTGCTCACTTTGCCACTGGATTCAAGCAAGCCTGGCTGATGACGGCTGAAATGCCAGAAACCGGTCCTAGGATGCTTGTTTCCGGTCCAGGGAAGACATGGCTTGGCAGTTCGGGCTGGACTGTTCCCATGAGGCACAGGGTCAGACTGATTTGCATATGGCCATGTCTGAACTGGGGTGGTTGAGTGAGCTAAAGAATGATGATGGATTAAACCCAGATCAGTTGACTGGGGGTGAGTGTTTGATTGGCTCAAACGTTCCGTCCATCATCCCCTTTTGTATCGCTTTGGTCGCCCTAAGTTGGCGGGGGTATGCCCAGACGTGGGTCCCTTGCTCACTTTGCCACTGGATTCAAGCAAGCCTGGCTGATGACGGCTGAAATGCCAGAAACCGGTCCTAGGATGCTTGTTTCCGGTCCAGGGAAGACATGGCTTGGCAGTTCGGGCTGGACTGTTCCCATGAGGCACAGAGTCAGACTGATTTGCATATGGCCATGTCTGAACTGGGGTGGTTGAGTGAGCTAAAGAATGATGATGGATTAAACCCAGATCAGTTGACTGGGGGTGAGTGTTTGATTGGCTCAAACGTTCCGTCCATCATCCCCTTTTGTATCGCGTAACTCTATAGAGGGCACTTTTCTGCATACTGTATGATTCTGGAAGGGGGTTTTCGCGTGCCTGTCTGAGGTCCTGGGGTGGATTATTGCCTCCTCACCGAGGTTGGCTCTCCTACAGATTACGGAAGATATTGGCGGAAACAGATACAAACGCCATCTCCTATTCCTGGGCCAAACACTAGCTAAGAAAGACATTGCTCAGGCTTGGAAAGCTGAGGCATCACCGGTGCTTAAAGTATGGAAGAAGGGTCTTGATTTTTGTATGGGTTTGGAGCTCCCGGTCTTTGAGGCAAGGGGGTGCCCCCGGAAACATTACAAAATCTGGAAAAGGTGGGCGGAGTATAGGGGAATATATCTGGAGCCTCCTCCCCCCCAATAGATGTTAGTGAATCACTATCATGATGCTAGCTAGTTGGTACATTCATAGTACTTATAATTGCTATGAACGTGGATGGCAGCATAAATTCCTGAACTTAGGTTTCGTCTGTCAGTCAAGGAGAACTACTGTGGCACAGTTGGTTTTTGTTTTTTCCTTTTATTTTTTTTCCTCTTCTTTTCCGTGCTTCGTTTATATTATAATGTATTTTTTTTTCTTTTTTCTTTTTCTGTGGAATTCATTCCTCATAATTCCTGGAAATGTTGATTTATATATTTGTTACTATATTTGTTGGAAATGGATGGCTTATGTGGCCCATGTCTTCTATTGGATGTCAACAATAAAAATCTGTTGTGAAAAAAAAAATATTTAGTTGTTCTTCTAAGTTTTCCAACGTAGTATTCTCCTGTTGTGCTTGTTGCATTGCAATTTCTTCTTCATACATGGCTATTGCTGCTTCATTTTCGATTATTGGTTGTCCCAGTGGATCTTGACTAGCTGGACCAGAACTTTGACTATCTTGAGAACTGTTGTTAGCTATTTCAGCTGTAATAGTCTTTTCTTGTTCAATTTCATCATTTAACATTTGTAGTAATGTAGGGAAAATTGTACATGCAATGCTATCTTTACATGCACTAAAAGAATCTTCATAGCAGTCGAAATGTCCAAGTAATTCAGTTTCGCTACGCCATGGCTTGAACAGTTGCAAAAATGCAAAATAGAAAAATTCTCTCTTATCTGGAGTTTCGCAACTGAGTTTTCTGTGGTTAATGAGATTTCCTTTGGCATGTTTTACTAAACAACCGTCACATCCAATTACTGCATATTTTCCTTCTTTTAAATTCTGTGTAACATTTCTTTTAAAGCTGTAATGTTGAAGTATTTCATACAGACATAGCTCTTCCAGATGTGGACTCCTTTTGGGATAGTATGTATCCAACATATTAGTTTTAAGAATTTCTGTACTTTCCGTTTCATTCACTGCTAAGTATTCAATTTCTTCTAATGTTTTCAACACTCTATTTCGTGTGCAGGCAAGACCTAAATTTATCCAAATGATTATTCGTGACTTTGAATATAAACTGGAAGAGCACAAGCGATCCGAACATTCATAGGATCCAATTTCTCTGTGGGAAAGCATTTTCAAGCTAAAGCTGTACAATTTTTTGCTAAGGCTCTTCTCTTGTGAAATTTCTTCCCACATTTCTTTCATCTCTGTCTTTTCTGATTTTGTTATTTCTGATGCAACGGCAATTGAGTTATCTGCAACATATTGAATGTCCATGTTTGCATTCCACATTTGCAAAATAACTGGATTGTAGTCATTAATATACTTTAACTGTTCTGTTCTTTTTAAGTTGTACGTATTCTTCGGAGATTTCCGAGTTATTGTATGCCTTACAGCAGACATAAAAGAATTTACTTTTCCTTTAGAAATTACTGGACGTGGGAATCCAAACCGACACTTGGTATAACATTTTCCTTTAGACTTGTATTTTCGTTGACAGTACTTTCAACAATGGTGACTTTGGAAACGTAAAACTTGTTGTCTCAAGCTTTTTTCTCCTCCTTCTCTTGGAATCTCACAGGTAACATACTGTTCGATGAAAGACAATACTGTTTCATCACTATCCGTTCCAAATTTTGGAGCATTCCTTATCCATAATAGCATGTGTATATGTGGAGCACCTCTCGCTTGATACTCTTTTCGCCCAAAAAAATCAATAACTTCTCCAAGAGGACAATTATCTTTATTGCAGATAAAAGACATCATAGCTTGAAACCTATGATTAAAATACCTGCACACATTTACAGGATCCAATGAACACAGTTCTCCTGGTGTCTTCATTTCAATATTTTTATATTGGAATTTGCTTCTCGTAGAAATTCAAGTAAATCTTCCCATGCATACTCCGCACAGCTAAGTGTTACAAACCCTGGGCCCGATTCACAGGACTAACTTAAGACAAAATCCTAAACTTACTACCATTTTGGTATTCACAGAAGGCACTTACTCATTTTGGTATTCACAGAAGGCACTTACTCATTTTGGTATTCACAGAAGGCACTTACTCATTTTGGTATTCACAGAAGGCACTTACTCATCAATGAGTAAGTGCTTTCTGAGGCACTTACTCATTTTGGTATTCACAGAAGGCACTTACTCATCAATGAGTAAGTGACTTCTGTGAATACCAAAATGAGTAAGTGCCTTCTGTGAATACCAAAATGGTAGTAAGTTTAGGATTTTGTCTTAAGTTAGTTCTGTGAATCGGGCCCCATGTTGGTGTATCTAAGTTTCTTAACATACACTTAAGTTCACCATGACGACGATACCAATACTCATTGGTTCCACGTTGACATGCCATCAAATTAATTAACTGTGCTTCTAAATTTTCATCTGTTCGTTGAACTTTGTCCATGAATTCTTTGGCTGAAACAAGTGATTGATGAACTCCCGTTTTAAGTATGTGGTTTACTGCATACGAAAGAGAAGACAAATCACTTTCAAACAAAAGGCGAAATATATATGGGATGCACTGTCGAAATCTAGGATCTTCAGAGTATAATCTTGTTGAGCAATATTCTGAAGCTGGAATCCGTACAGGTCGCTCATCAAATCGTCCACCTTCTCCAGTGGGGAACAGCTGTGGAAAACCACGAGCTTCTAAGCTTTTCTCCCATACACTCATTGGAGTTCCCTGTGCTTTTTTCATTTGAAATAACTCAATGCTGTTTCCTATTACGTCTTTTGAATGTAGAGGACATATTGTGTAATGTTCATAAATCTCTTTACTCCTCGACATGTCCACTTTCTCTATTTGACCACTTGAAATTTCTGATTCATCTTCTAAACTTATTACCTGTTCATCAACATTTACAGTTTTATAATAAATATTGTTCTGTACAAGATATAACGTAGCCTTTTGAAGTTTATTAACATCTACAAACTCTTGCCATATTTTCCGACTCTTTGTTGGTACACCGTTTACTAGAATAACTACTGGCTCATTTTCCTCTCTGTCTCCACCAACAGTTTCAATATTGTTCTTAAAATCTAAAGGTAAGTACACAACTCTTCCTTTCAGACCTCTTTGTAAGTCTGTTGGTGGCAGTTTGCTTGTTTAAGGCTCCATGCGAATTATAGCTTGAAATGGGTGAACAGATTGAATAAGAACTGACTCATGTATTCAAATCTGCCAGTTCCTCTGGAATAGGTACTAATTCTAAATTGTTATGTACTCCTCTAGCTGGCATTTTGTTCTCTTCTAATTTGTTGTAGCAATATTTACAAATACGTTGATCAGTACCCAACTCAAATCGACCTTCTACCAACAAGTAAGCTCCAAATTGCTGCCACCTATCATTGTTCTCCTTTTCACTTTTTAAATACAAATTAACATTCCTAGTTTGACTTTTATAATGAGTACTTCGACAACAAATACAAACATAGTTTGGTTTTTCAGAACACACAGGGGCATATTCTCAAGGACTCATCGCCGATTTAGCGGCACTTTACCTCCACGAAAGTGGCGACAGACTCATCGCCCTATTCACAAGCCTGCGCTAACAGCCCACCTCGTCAGTTTTCCTGCGATAGCTGGCACTAAAAACATCGCCAAGGCTGACAGCGACTACTAACGCTAATCATATGCAGAGTAGGCGTTCCCGTGCACAAACTCACGATAACACCACTTCGCGATATTCTCAACGACCAGCCAGATCGGCGATGCGGTCCAAAAACAGGCGATAAGACACGTTAGCAGCAGGGACTTAAGACCTGCTTTTTCCTGGTCTTAAGTCGGACGAAAACCTGCAGCATAAAGGGAGCCCAGCCCAGAGCCACATCTGAACACCAACAGATGCCATGGAGCGACTAATCATGCAGCTTGGAGACCCAAGAGGGCCACAACACCCCCCACCACCACCCCCAGCACCACCCCCACCCCCAGGACCACCCCCCAGACTGCCACTGAGGCAGCGCAGAACAAGACAGCGGACCTTCCGAAACGCACCAGCCTCAGAGACTTAACGCCAGAGGATGTCATTGCCCACTACAGGCTCAAAAGGACAACCATCCTCCGCATCCTGACCCACATTGCCCACAGGCTGACAGTACCAACACAGCGGACAACCAACATCCCTCCGCAGACAAAGCTGCTGGTTGTGCTGCACTTGTTGGCCTCTGGTACCTTCCAACCAACAACTGCCAGAGTCGGAGGAGTCTCACAGCCAGCCCTATCAAAGTTCCTCACACTTGTCTTGGATGCCATCATCAGCTTGATATCCCAGCACCTTCACTTCCCCCACACTGCGCAGGAACAGCTGGAGACCAAGCAAGGCTTCTACGCCATAGCTGGCTTCCTGCCCGTGTTGGGGGCAATTGACTGCACACAGTGCTTAATTTGTAAAATATTAAGTCCAGGTGCTCAAATTTTTGTAGGATGCCACACCCACTTCCCCCTGCTCCACCCACTTCCTCCACTGGCTCCACCCAATTACTCTATTGGCTCCGCCTCCACCTGCATCCTCAACTGGCACCGCTGAAAGCCCGATGTAATACCCGATCTGAATTTCAGCAAGGGAGCGTTCCTCAAGTAAGGTTTTGATAGGAGGTTCCCACCACCACTGAGGACATTTTTTAAAAAAATGAAATCAAAAGTGCTTTTAAAGCACAATTTTGGAGTAAATTTGCTAAAATGATTAACAGGGAACAAGGTCGAACATGTACACCAGGGTGTATGTCTTTATCCCATATAAAACATGGCCACACCATCACCTTTCGCGCAAACCACTTAAAACCTTGGTGCGTAGCACTTTTATATGATAGAGTGAGCATGGTCGCAAACATGAAGAATACAAATAAAATCTCTAGTGCTGCAAAATTTTACACACCAAAAACCTGCTGGATGTGTGTTGCATACAGATATTAGAAACACTTCAATACAAGTCAGTTTAAAAAAGCTGGAGTAGTTTGGAACGTGTAGAAAGTGGAAATATGCAGAAAGAGATTCTAGCTTTTCTTTATCTATGGAGTGCAAAAGAAAACATATTTTCTCTGCTTGTTTATGTCAACTATTACAATAAAGCAGAAGAAAGAGATAGCAAATGCTGTAATCTGCTGCTCTATATAGACTTGTTGCAGCTAAGCAACAATAAGTTCATGTCACAACTTCATTTGTGCCTGGGAGAGGTGTGAAGAGGTATGAATGGAACACACACCTGAGACTATCTCAGGGAAATAGAGGTCCTCAGCTTTAGTCCCCTCCTTGTTTACACCAATGAATAAAAGTATATGAAAGAAAATATCAGCCGAGGATCAATCAAATTGGCTAAGTAGGGAAGCCGGCAGTGATCCTAGGTTTTCAATTTTCACTGCAACTCAGACACCAACTGGGCATGTTTTTCTGACATCAAAGGGTAACATTTTGTCCTGAAATACGATAATATAGCGAAGGTGAAGGTGACAGGCAGAATTATTTTTCTTTTTGACGGTCATACAAGCTCTTCATGAAGGGGAGAAACTGAATACTCTGCTGCCGTCTTGCAGCATTAGGTACAACTAGGTTGGTGAGCTGTCCTGAATAGCGGCCAATTGGCCCCATAATGTGTGCCACTAGTCACTGCTACCTTTAGCCAGTACAAGGTTTTCAAGAGTAGAGCACATTACGTTGTGGGACTTCTAGTTTCAAGAATGTGTGCTGATGGCAGAAAAACAAGACTACCTGAACGTGCCACTCAGGGGCGGCTCCTCCTGTGTCCTCCTCCCACATGCCCTACCCTGGCCAGTACCCTCAGTATGACCTATGCCCCCACGACCACCTCACATTGCGATCAAGCCCTTGCCCCACGTATGCCTCAGATTTGCATGTGCCTCCCTTACACTCCAGTTTGGCCTGTGACCCCCTCGCACAGCTGTCTGGCTTCTGCCCCGTCACCCTCCAGTCTTGCTCGTAACACCCCCTTCAGTCCCAGTGTGCTTGTACCTCCTTGGGCCCCAGTCTAGTTTGTAGCCCCTTACGCTCCAGCCTGGCATGTGCCCCCTCCCCGTCTTTATGCCCCAGTCTAGCTTGTAGCCTCCAGACACTTAAGTCTGGCGGGTCACTGCTCATTAAAGCTTCCCTTTCTTTGCCAGCTTTCTAATAATAGCCGGTCCCTAAAAATCCAACTGACTGAAAACCTGCAGTATCTGCCACCTCAGGGACCTGGGTTGAGAAGATTTAGATACGCTGACCTGTCCCCATGCAGAAGGGGAAGAGAGGAGTCTTGCACTCTGAAAAAGGCCTCTCCTCATACCGGAGGGAGCACTATTCACAAGTGATAGGGCCATACAACTCCCATTCTAAACAAACCATAATCTTTTTATTTCACCAGATTAGTGCAGACTCAGCAGAGGTAAAACATGTTTACGATAGCTCTGCTTGTTAGAAGCTCTTCATTTCCATTGCATTGTGGTAGCTGTAGTTCTTTGCATTACACATTCGTGATCCCTTAATTTGTTTCTAGCGCAATGGACATTCGGACGTGCACTACTGCAGAGCCAGCAGTCAACCAATACAATTGTGAAGTGTTTGAGAATGCACTGCTCAACTGCACAACGCTGCTCTCATGTTAGAGCAGCGTCGTGATTGGGTGGGGACGGGAGCAGAGAAGCATTCACCATAATGAGCCATTACTTACCGGGACTGCGGGACTGGACAGCATTTTTAGTTTTAAATAATCTGCGAGAGATGCCTGCTGCATGATTGCTGGTTGCTTCGGTCGTCGGGTGATGAATTAATACTGTAGCTGCAGTATGCTGGGCGGGCCGCGGACGAAAACACTGCTCATTGGTCTGACTCTGGGCCCAAACATGACGATTCGCCAAGGAGGGACCCGGGCAAGGCTACTATTATATTTTGCAATTGTTCATTGGTAGTGCACTAGGCTAGTGCGCTACCAAAGAACAATTGCAAAATGGGAGATGACCTGTGACGTGTGACGGTGACCTACGCTACGCCGAGGCAGGGATCCAAGCAGTTTCACTTTCTGGCAGTAATTTGTGGCTCAAAATAAGGCGGGCAGTTGGGCTGCCAACATCCCATTTGAAATATTTTAAGCGCACGCAGACACGTGCGATATTAACTCTTCACAGGGGAGACTGGGACCCTACTCTCAACTTAGTGAGCAGCACGCATAAATGTTATTACATTACCGATATCAATATTGTGTGTAGAGTAGATTAGAGAGTGTAGACCCGGCCCTGAGAAATAAGTGCTGGTGCTAAGCACCGGAATGCACCGGCACAAATTAAGCACTGACTGCACACATGACCTACTTGTGCCCCCTGCCGACACTGCACACAATTACCGCAACAGAAAGCACACGCATCCCATCAATGTGCAGGCAATAGTGGACCACCGGGGACTGTTCACCAATGTCATCGCCAACTTCCCAGGCAGTGTGCATGACTCCCACATCTTCCGACAGTCCATCATCAACCAGTGCTTTCAGGATGGCACCTATGGAAATGCACTGCTCGTTGGTAAGTACCAACGGAACACACCACACACCTCAACTCCACAATCATACAACTCACAACTGTGGGAATGCACACGTAACAAAATCACATACAACATGCCAACCAACATGCTCACCTACCAGACACGACAACACAAGTAACTGTGGTAACAGGGGCCAGACATGTAGACAAACCATCCACAAAGGCATAGCCCCTCTGCCACACAATTGCAGAAGGTGGGGAAAGGTGGGAACCAAGAATGTGCGAAGGAGGCAATGGACCCATGAATAAGAATGTACACAATGCCAAGTGTGGCGGTGATGTGCTGGACAGTCTTGAGTATGCAGAGCACAGACATGTCCATGTGGACATATACTGCTGGTGTCTGTAGTGTTGTGGACAGTGGACGCAACCATGTCACCTCAGGCAGTGGGGAAGACCTTGGACATGTAGCTATGTCACCCCCCCCTGTAAGCGTAAGCGTAGTGGGCTGGGCCGGCGTACGCCAGTCCAGCGCAGGAGTGTGAATAAACAGCCCGGGGCTCTGGGCGTGGTTCACTTCCGGGATGGCCACCAAAGTAACTATGGCGTGTGTCTCTGTTGTGGTGTCGGCGCCACCCGGCCCTTAATCGACAATGTTGCAATGTAGTGTTGTAGGGATTCTGCACATACACAGAACTATGCACAGCAATGTGGGACTTCGGTATATAGGGGCTACGCCTTCCTACAGCCTTAGTACCCACAAGCCCACGACCGGCTAGCTATAGTGTCCCACCTGCCCTCCTATACACAGATAGAGAAACAGGCGTTTAGACAACCCAAAACACAACACTCCCCTAATCACTCAGGGATCGTGGTAACAGGTTATTCCCTATCGCTCAGACTCCCGTACTCATCCACAACAAGAGATTGACAGAGTCACTGAGTTAGTTTAAAATGTTTATTTTAACTAACGTGCTCTGAAATGCAGTATACGAGCCACTACTAAAATTAGAATGCATAATACAAACATTGTCAGCATTGTAGCAAGTCCATACAATATAAAAGGAGAAATCATTGTATATTGATTCTGGAGACAGGACTATAAAACCTACACTCCCTCCCCATGGACGGGAAAACTAAGATGATATCATAGAAGATCTCTGGGTTTGTATAGCAGACCCCATACCTTTAAGACATAGATCGTGTCTCTACATCACAGCTCCATACAGTTCTTCATTCTTGAAAAGTCTCTCCTCAAGTGTGTCTGCGTGTAACATGCATTCTCCTAATATCAAAAAAAAAGTGCGTGTCCCACAAACAGCAGCTGCAGGGCATGTTTTGTCTATGTGCTAGGGCCTGACCAGATCAAAATAACAAGGGACGGTGTTGTTTGACCTTGCTCACGATGTACAGACTAAACTCCAGGAACAAGCAGGGAACCAGCGCAGCCAGCAGCTCGCAGGTGACCAGCGAAAACATTCCTGCATTAGAATAAGCCTGTAGTGTCGTGTGCAAAAGCAGCATCATGGCCTCCGGACCCATTCTAACCTAAAGATGTCAGCGGGGTCCCTTAAATCCACATGACACCCTCCCCCTGGCCAGGTTGCAGAAGAATAGAAAAAACAAGGTCCAAGTCGCAAGCAGAGTCAAAGCACTGAGCATAGCAGGGGCAAAGTTCAATAAAATCAAAATCATAAAAAGGTTGATTAGCAGTAAAATACGAGAAGATGAAAAAAATAAAAATGTCTTGTTGAACATTAATCATCGGAATCATATGAGATCCGTTGAACCTTGGAAGGCAAGGTGTTCCAAAAGACGGTCCCCCTCCTCAAAGACAAGGAGGGACAACACCCAATTCAACAACTCGAAGGAGCATACATGCTCATCATAATCCATAGCTTCAAAAAGCATGGTCGGACATCCTGGATCGTACTCAATGTAGCTGTGATGCAGCAGGCGCGACGCCCCTTCACAGATGTCCCATTGTGCCAGCACTCCATTCACGGCCGCCATCAGCATGCGGGTACCAGTTGCACATGATTGATCATGACGCAATAGGGGCCACAGCAACAGGTCGTAATCAGGACAAGGCCGTATGGCGTTTAAGAGGCACAAATCCAAAGCCCAGGAGAAAGGACAGTCGCGGCACCAAAAACAGGATGAACGCATGTAAAGTATGCGTATCTGTAAGTCACATTGTAGGCAGCACCCACAACAGCCATAGGCAGGCAACCAAGGAATTCCTGCAATCGGCTACAATACAGCTCCAGCTGGACCGGATAATCGAGTAGCACATGAAGGGCAGCCATTACGAAGTAGTAAAACAAATACCAGGACAGCACCAGCGAGCAAGAGGATCAACGGCAAGCCACCAAAAGCGCTGGGAAAAATGGAATGAATAAAAGCCGGAATTACACCAAATATCGTTTGAAACGAGGACACAAGACCTGAGCCCAACAATTTGAAAAAAGGTGCAAGGCCTCCTGTGTCCGAAACATTGAATAATTGGTGTATCAACTCCCCAAAATGTAGTGGGAGATTGGTATTTTATAGGGATTGTATTTCACTTGATGTCCGAGCCACCTGTAGCTCGAATGTTTCACGGGCCGAGGTCAAGGCAACTTCATGTTGGAATAACAGTGCTTTGAGCCTACTTAATTTGTTGAAGCTTGCTTTCATAGTGGGAACAGAAGGCCACAGAGAGCTATCAGCAATGCCATGCGGGGGCGGAAACAGGACGTTGCTGCAAGAGGGACACCGTTGCCGATACACCGGCGTGCGCTGAAGCCATTCCCTCATGTGCAGCTGTGATCAACGCATGTCTGCGGTCCTCGTTGGGAATCAGCGGATCCCCAACGGAAGGAATTGTTACTGTCGGAACTTGATCCGGGGGACAATTGGTATTCATATTTGGACGGGAACCCCTGTGGGTATTTCGTCCCGTCTCTGGTAGCCGCTACGGCTGCCAGTATGTCGGTATCGACTTTTGCCATAGACCTTGTGACTGCTGCTACTGAACAAGTGGCTACTGCATTTCTGGCTGCCTCGTCAGCCAGAGTGTTGCCTAAAGCGTGTGGTCCCATGCGCTGATGGCCAAGAGTATGTATTACATGTGTAAGTGGCAAGCTCTCTTTGAGAGCCGCCACTCATACCCAAAGCGCTTTATGCTTGATCGTGTTACCCACATGACATGACATGACAGTAGCATGCACCCGGAGGGCGGGCTCGCCCGAATGGAAAAATGAAGGAGCGCTCGGGGTCTTGGCTCATACATGCCAACTGTTGTGTGTGTACCTTCATTGCCGCAGCATAAGCCAAAGGACTAGCCTCAATCGCAGCGTGAGTTCAGCCAGGCCTGAACTCCACATCTGTGTCTGCCCTATCCTTACCAAGACCTACACACAAGTGGCCGCCCAACTTCAACAGCCAACATCACAGTGTTGTTGTCAGGCCTGCGGACATGCGCAGACAGGCATGACAAAGGTGTGCCGTAGGAGTGCAAGTGATGCAACCGTGCAGCGCACACAAGTAAGTAGGCCTGGGGGGAGGGAGGAGCAGCTGTGAGGCTACGTAACACACATTGACCCCGCACATTTGCCAGAAGCAATACATGGCAAACATGAATCTCAAAGTCACACAAATCACACACACAAAACTTGTAAGTCTGCCAACACAGCATGCAGAACCACCAGTTTACACTGATCTCACTTACCTCTCACAGGTGATCAAGGATATGCACTCTGCCCGTGGATGATGACACCCCTCCGAGCCCCGAACACCCCGGCCCAGAGGCAGCACAATGTGGCCCACAAACGCACCAGGGGCATTGTTGAGCGCACATTTGGCGTGTTAAAGTCACGTTTCAGGTGCCTGGACATCACAGGTGGTAGACTCCTGTACAGCCCAGAAATAGTGTGCAAGATGATCATTGCATGTTGTGTATTGCACAACATATGTGTAGGCAGCAATGCCCCATGGATCCAAGTGCGAGATGCACTGAACGATGATGAGGAAGATGAGGTAGATGGACCACACCCCACTGCAGCAGGAATAACCCGAAGGAACACAATCATTGACAATTTCTTTGCATGAGCACGTCACATTGTGACAGTCCTTAGCAATCATAGAACAGTACAAAATGACCACATGACCAGCATGTGCAAATAAATTCATTGCAACACACATTCCCTGTGTGCATGTCAGTCCTCTGCATTAGCACATCACTCTGACAAGTGTAAGTGCAACATTAAGTGCTAACAATCTCACAAATAGCATATAGATGGTGGGTATGTCACCTCTGTACGGAGAGGCTGTTCAGGGTGTCACATATTCGGAATGCCATTTCAGGGTGTCAATTGTAGTACGTAATCCCACTCATCAGCGTATCACATGTGTACAAAAACATGACATGAAGGCTGTCATTGGTGTTCCAAAAAGACAACAGGGTGTCATTTGGGGTCAGATATGAAATTGCGGGTGTCATTTTGGGTCAAATATGGAATTTTGGGTGTCACTTGGGGTCAAATATGAAATTGCGGGTGTCATTTGGGGTCAAATATGGAATTTCGGGTGTCACTTGGGGTCAAATATGAAATTGCGGGTGTCATTTGGGGTCAGATATGAACCACCCTGATAGAGAGATGCACCCTCTGACTCAAGTCCCACAACATGAGCAACATGGACGTAAGGGGGATGGGGGCACAGTGAACACCTCAGCAACATGGGAGATGCACACCAGCTAAAAAGCCAGCAGGAATACCGTGCCGGAAGGCGGAGCAGTGACATCCCCCCCAAGCCACATCACTTTTCCCGAATGCAAGCAGATGACAAACTAACATTAAGGATGAAGGCTCTTTTGTCTGAACTAGAAGGCGGTAGCATATCTGCACCTCCGACCTTGGAATTGCATGCGCCCGGCACCCCCTGAGAGATACCATAGCAGCTGATGATGACTCCCACACTACGCACAGCGCTAAGCAAGGACCAACGTATACACACCCCACACACAGAGGTCCTTGCTCGCAGTTCTCTTGCATGGATTGACCTTCCCACTTACGCACAGACCATCCCAGGAGTCCAACCGCTGCACACTGAAACTAATCATTGCTCCGAGCTGTGGCATCCACATAACTTAGACTTAGGCATTTTTACACACAGCCCTATTTCCTACATTGACGTGGGGCTAAGTTGGGAAATTGCGAGATTGTTGTTTAGGAGCAATGAGGCCACAGGTAGTTCACACATTCCCAGTCATCTCACTGCCTGTCTGGGTCACGGTCAAACAAGCGCATTGATATCAGTTCCCAGGGAGTACCTTTTTCTGGTATCACTGCCCCTACATTCATCCATGATTTCATACTTGCTTGCTAATGGACATGACACATCTGTGTGAATTAGAATGTTTTGGTCACATTCGGTGGAGTGTTGAAGCTGGACCAGTACATGGCCATGCATACCCCACTTTACATTGTTGCCCCGTGGAGGGCCAGCCTTGTGCATGTGCATAGGTTTGCACATGCATGGGTTTGTTGTGAGATTGGTGATGTGTGGGGAGGGCCCCTCTGGGCACATTGTCGACGGGGGCCTACTTGCTGTTTCTATGTGTGCTGCAGTATGCCAAGGAGATCAGGGACATGATCCATAGTCATTGTGGGTGTGCACTGTGCTATACTTAATTGTGCATGTGTGCCATTGTGCCCGTCTCCCCCCGTCCCCCCAGTCCCTGATCGTTACTCACCCTGTTGGGTCGGGTCATGTTGAGCAGTGTCCGGTCTCCCAACTCCTGCCACCGTCTCCACACTGATGACTGTGGACACCATTTCCTCCATCTCATCCAGCTCCTGCTGTGGCGCTGGACTCCCACCTCCAGTCTGCATTGCTGCTTTCCGGTTGTTAGCGAGTTTCAGCTTGGTTTTGCGCTTCACATCATTCCAGCACTTCTTGCAGTCGTCCACTTCCCTTCTCTTCACTCCGACTGCATTCACCTTGGCCAAGATGGACTGCCATATTGCATTTTTAGTTGCCAATGACACAGTGGAGGTGATGAACAGTTGTTGGTGGTGTTCTATCACCTCCGTAATCAGGATCTTGTTTTACTGCGGACTGAATCGCGGGTTCCTCTTCTTCTTCTCCTTGCCGTTCTCCTTCCCCGAGGTCCCTGGCTGGTCCTCCGGGGGGTTTGTGGGGTTCTGGTTGGGGTCTGTAGTTGCTCCAGCGTCCTCCATGGTGCTTCTCAGTTGTTTGGGTTTGGGTTTTGATTTCTCTTTTTTATTTTTGCAGCTTTTATGGTGATTTTTCCCGCCTGACATGGGAATTGCAGGCCTGGCGCTGCTTATCGCTGATGTTTTTATCGCTGTTGGGCCCATCGCCACTTTTTTCACGTTCGGGTTTCCTTTTTTATCGGCGTCCTGGTAATTTTATCGCGGACATTTGACGTGTTATCGGGACACTATCGCCTGTTGCCGGCGTGTTGAGAATACGCCGTTAACGCAGCGTTAGTTTCCCGCGATAGACGGCATTATGTAACATTGAGTTCGCCTAGGTTGGCGATAATTATCGCCAGTTCTTGAGAATATCCCCCACTGTCTTAAACTTTCTAATTTCTTCTTCAAACTGATCAATGCTAATCTCTTTCCCATGTTCTTCAACATCTGCAGTTGTCAGCTCTCAGTTTCTACACACTGCTGTTCTGAACCAAAAAAACGAAATTCAATTTCATTACACATTTTTCTACATCTGATAAACAACTGTGTAAAAGAGCTGTGTTCAGTTCACTTAAACATAATGCAGAAGTCTTTACATAATACACTTTCATTACAAACTTCCGCATTCCTGTGTGGTGTACTGCTAACATTCTTAAGTGATGAAAAGTACTTTTACACACTTTTCTTAAAAGACAAGCCAGAGAATGTCCGTGATTCTTAGTATATTGTCTTACTTTACATGGATCTAGTCCTTGTAACAACCTAATCTTCTGTTTAACACTTTTCTGTGCATATTGTCGTAAAAAATTTCGCATTATGTCAATAGATTCCTGTCGAATACTGCAAATACTGCTACAATCCCACTTATATACAGGAGCTTGTGTGCATTTCCCTTGCACTTCTTCAGCTATTAATTCTTCTGCACTTATAGCAACTATTTCTTCTTTTGGAATGGGACAACCATTCCGAACTTCGTAACAGTGACCTCGAGTATCAACTGCAAATGGTAAATTATTTTGTTGAAAGTAGCTTTCTTCATTAAAGAAAGGCTCACTAGTAGAAGTGTGTTTCCATTCACCACTGAAACTTTTACAAAAGTTAGTTCTATTAACAAGTCTTTTTCTTTTGCTTCTGTCTTTCAGAAACTTCATTATTTTATTTAAAGATTGCGGGGCATATTATCAAGGGCTTTATCGCCGCTTTTGTGAGAAGTTGGCCTGGCATATGCTGTCCACTAATTATAGTGGGCACCTTGCACCAGTCCAAACAACCCCTTATTGGAGATAGGTTAAAGACAACCTTATTGAAAGCTATCCTAGTGGTAGCTACGGAGAGCAGCCTTCAGGCTAAGTCTTGAAGGAATGTAAAGCAGCTTGTTTTACCAGTCTATAATCTCTTGAGTGACCAAATGAAAGAGCACCACACCAGGTATATATTCAAAATATATGTATTTATTGCTAAACACACCCCCTAGTCTCTTTATGAGGCTAGAGTTCGAAATACACAAGTTATAAGTTATTTAAACACAGTAATAGCACAAATACACGTTTGGGCCCTAGGGGCGTACCAAACCATATACCAATAAAGTGGTATAAGAACCACGACTGAACTAGACACTAGGCCTAGAGCCTCTAGAAGTGCTTGGACCACAAGGAACCACCCAAGGTAGTGACACAGGGGACCCATGGGGGCAGCGTGCAGTGTAAATACACAACCGCGATACGCCGTTAACTTCTATGGAGAAAGTTGCGATCAGGAAATTAAAGAAAAGGGACACTTAAAGGAGGACTTTGAGCAAACCCTTTGAGAACTAGGTCGTTCTAGAGTCTCTACCCACGGGAGCACCGGAGTACTCGTGTTACCTCACCCAGGGAAGCCGGGTGCATAGGTGCCTTTCGGGGTCGGGTTTCGTCGTCGATTTGAATGGCGATCTGCTGCAAAGTGCTGCTGGCGACCAAGTGGAAAGTGTCCGGGTGGATCCAAGAGTGGATCGGAGATCTGAAGAACCTGAAAGCAGAGGGGACAGAGTCTGGTTCACTAGCCAGTGACCAGGAAGGCGATGGACAGATGCCCACCGATGTCGAGTGCTTCAGGTTGGTTGACGGTCATCTTGACTCTTCAGCCACGAGGTCCAGGAGGCTTTGTTGGCAACCAGGAGCAGGATTCGGGCTGGTACACGATGTCTGTCGAGTGCTGAGGTGTCGGCGACCGGATTGGACCCAACAAGCCTTGGCAACGGCAAGTCTCGATGAAGATGAAGATCGTCAATGGTGCAGACCAGCAAGGTCTGAGGAACTCACCCAGCAAGGGTAAGTGAGGGCAGGCCTGGAGCAACCAGGGTGCCCAAGAAGAAAAGGATTGGCCTTCGTGAAGGGCTACTAGCCAACGGGCTAGCAACCGTGAAGGAGCCTCAAGACGCTGCACGTGGATCTGGCTCACAGGACACTCGTGGAGTGGAGGCCAGTGATCTTCGGTGCAGTTGGTGCTGGAGGCTAGGGCTACTCGGAGCCCAAAGCACGACTTCGTGGGAGACCCAGAAGAGGATGCACTAGCAAATGCGTGTGGTGTCCAGGGGTCACGGTTCCACGTTACCCACGACAGCTACGGGCCTCAGCTTTGCTGGGGACACAGGACAGCCTCGGAGAAGTCTGGAAATCTACCTCTGGTGATGCAAAGACTTCGGCGTCCAACGGGAGCTTAGGCGATGCAGACCGGACAATTGCTTCTTTGGTGCCTGCCAAGCAGGGGAGTCACTCCTTGACCCCAAGGGAGATTCTTCTGTCCTCTAGTCTTTAATAGAGCATCGAAGGTCCAGGATTCTGTTTCAGAGTTTCGTCCAGGGATAATCTCAAGTCCTAAGGACTGGGTTCCTATACTTATACCAAGTTTAGGGGTTGGACTACTCTGTGGCCCCACCTATGGGTGGGTCAGGGCAGAGGGGTGGCTACACCCCTTTCCCTTTGTCCAGTTCGCGCCAAAGCAGGGACTGCAAGCCCCTGATCCGGTTTGAACTGGGGTATGCACAGGGACACCAAATGTGCCCCCAGTGCAGGACTTCAAAGCACCCGAAAGTGCTCCCGCCCAGCCCCAATACACATTATCCTGTCTGGGGAGGTGGTCACACCTCCCTGGGACAGGAAACCTATTGTCCAGGCCTCCCCTGCTGGAGTTTCGTCCAGCAGCAGGAGGCCAGACTCGTGTCTGTGGCAGCAGCATCCATTTTGTGATGCCAGGGCTTTAGAAAGAAGTTACCGGCCACGCCAGAGTTAACATGTCTCTCCCTCTAGAAGGGTGGAATGCTACCCCGCTGCCAGAATTGGCGGGGGTAGTATTCCAAGATGTTTGACACCAAACACGACATGTTTAGGTGCAGCCATTCCAAAGTTAGCATTTAACGCGAGGTTATAATGCGCTTAAGAGTAAATGGTCAGGCTGCACTACAAACAGCATCAGAGAAGGGTCTCCAAACGCTGCAGAGGGGCCCTGCTCATGCAGGGGCACCCTCTCACATAGGAACCACGCACTCTGCCTTCAGGATTGATAAGGTCTGCCATAGGAGTGACTTATAGGTTTATATGTGTGGATGTATTTAGTTATATAGGTAACCTATATCACAGTAAGGGGTGCATGCACCACCTTACCCAGGCTGCAGTAGCAGACCTGTGGTGTCAGTTTGGATGGCCTTCCAGGGGTGGCATAATACATGCTGCAGCCCCTGGTAGGCCTCTGAGGTACCTATGCCCTTGGTACATAGTATACCATATACTAGGGACTTATACGGGCACTCCAGATTCCAATCAGTGATGTGCCTAAGGCACATGGAAACCATTTTAGAGAGGAAGCAGCTAGGCTGGGGTTCTGATTAGCAGGGCCCCAGCCAGACTAATGTCGAAAAACAGTGAAGCATCAGCAAAAAGTGGGGGTACCCATGTGAAGCAGATCCTACTCTCCTACACAACCCCCCAAACGTAGGGACATTAAACTAACCTTGCCCAGTTAAGTCTTCATGTTCTAAGTGGAAGTACCTAGAGAGTCCATCTGCTTTGGCATGGTTACTCCCAGGTCTATGTTCCACTGTGAAGTCCATCCCCTGTAGGGAAATGGACCACCTAAGCAGTTTGGGGTTTTCACCCTTCATTTGTTTTAGCCATAAGAGGGGCTTATGGTCTGTCTGAACCAGGAAGTGGGTACCAAACAAGTATGGCCTCAACTTCTTCAGAGCCCAGACCACAGCAAAGGCCTCCCTCTCTATGGCTGACCAACGTTTCTCTCTAGGGGTCAGCCTTCTGCTAATGAAAGCTACTGGCTGATCCTGACCTTCTTCATTCAATTGTGACAGTACAGCCCCTACCCCCAATTCAGATGCATCAGTTTGAACAATGAACTTCTTGGAGTAATCAGGACTCTGTAGAATGGGAGCAGTGCACATGGCCTGCTTCAGGTCATCAAATGCCTTTTGACAGCTAGCTGTCCACTGAACCTTTTTGGGCATTTTCTTAGAAGTTAAGTCATTCAGGGGTGTCACTATTGATCCATACCCCTTGACAAATCTCCTATAGTACCCAGTCAGGCCTAAGAAGGCTCTCACCTGAGTCTGGGTAGTTGGAGCAGTCCAGTCCATGATAGTCTGGATCTTGCTCTGCAAAGGTTGAACCTGGCCTCCACCCACAAGGTGGCCCAGGTACACAACCTGACTCTGCCCTATCTGGCACTTAGTGGCCTTGATAGTCAGGCCTGCCTTTTGCAGGGCCTGTAAAACATTCCTGAGGTGGACCAGGTGATCCTCCCAGGTGGAGCTAAAGACAGCAATATCATCTAGATATGCTGCACTATAGGCTTCCAGACCTGTGAGAACTGTATTCACCAACCTCTGGAAAGTGGCAGGTGCATTCTTCAGACCAAAGGGCATCACCACAAATTGATAATGCCCACTAGGGGTTGAGAATGCTGTTTTGGGCTTTGCAGTATCAGCTAGTCTGATCTGCCAGTAGCCAGCTGTCAAGTCAAATGTGCTGAGATATTTGGCTGAGGCCAAAGTATCTATGAGCTCATCTGCCCTTGGTATTGGATGGGCATCAGTCCTAGTGACTGCATTGAGACCCCTGTAGTCCACACAAAACCTCATCTCTCTCTTTCCACCACTGGTGTGAGGTTTTGGCACAAGGACCACTGGACTAGCCCAAGGGCTATCTGAGGTTCAATAACTCCCAATTCCAACATTTTCTGGACTTCAGTCCTGATACAGTCCCTGACATGGTCAGGTTGCCTATAAATCTTATTTTTAATAGGCAGACTGTCCCCAGTGTCCACTTCATGAGTGCACCAGGTGGTCTGACTGGGTGTCAGTGAAAACATGTGTCTAAACTGATTGAGCACCTGTCTACAATCAGTTTGTTGCTGGAGTAGTGAGGCTGCCTGCCAAGGCTACACCATCTACTGACCCATCGTCAGGGTTCTGTGAGAGCAGGTCAGGGAGTGGGTCACTCTCTTCCTCCTGCCCTTCATCAGTAGCCATGAGCAAGCCCATGTCTGCCCTGTCCACATATGGTTTTAACCTGTTGACATGGAGAACCCTGTGGGGACTCCTGGGTGTTCCTAGGTCTACTAAGTAGGTAACCTCACCCTTCTGCTCAACAATAGTGTGGGGTCCACTCCATTTGTCTTGGAGAGCTGCTGGGGCCACTGGCTCCAACACCCACACCTTCTGTCCTGGCTGGTAAACAGTCAGAACAGCCTTTTGGTCATGCCAGGCCTTTTGAAGTTCCTGGCTAGCCTCAAGGTTTTTGGTTGCCTTTTTCATATACTCAGCCATCCGGGAGCGGAGACCAAGTACATAGTCCACTATGTCTTGCTTTGGGGGCTTGAGAGGTAACTCCCATCCTTCCTTCACCAAGCACAGTGGACCCCTGACAGGGTGGCCAAACAGAAGTTCAAAAGGGCTGTAACCAACCCCCTTCTGAGGCACCTCCCTATATGCAAATAAAAGGCAGGGCAAGAGTATGTCCCATCTTCGCCTAAGCTTTTCTGGGAGCCCTTTAATCATGCCCTTCAAGGTTTTGTTGAATCTCTCAACTAAACCATTGCATTGTGGGTGATAGGGTGTGGTGAACTTATAAGTCACTCCACACTCCTTCCACATTGCTTTTAAGTACCCAGACATGAAGTTTGCACCCCTGTCTGATACTGCCTCCTTAGGAAAGCCCACTCTTGAGAAAATTCCCAGGAGGGCCCTTGCCACCACAGGTGCTGTAGTGGTCCTGAGGGGAATAGCTTCTGGGTACCTGGTGGCATGATCCACTACCACCAGGATAAACCTGTGCCCAGATGCTGTTTGGGGATCCATGGGACCAACAATGTCAATCCCTACCCTTTCAAAGGGCACCCCCACCACAGGTAGTGGTATCAGGGGGGCCTTTGTAGTGCCACCTGCCTTGCCACTGGCCTGGCAGGTTACACAGGAGCGACAAAACTCCTTGGTGTCTTCAGACATGTGGGGCCAGTGAAAGTGAGGGACAATTCTGTCCCAAGTCTTGTTCTGGCCCAGGTGACCTGCCAAGGGAATATCATGGGCTAGGGTCAATAGGAAGCCCCTGAACTTTAGAGGTATAACCAACCTCCTGGTAGCACCAGGCTTGGGGTCTCTACACTCTGAGTACAGGAGTCCATCATCCCAATACACTGTATGGGGACCACTAGCTTTCCCAGCAGCCTCAGCAGCAGCTTGCTGTCTGAGGGGTTCAAGGGAGGGGCAGCTCTGCTGCTCCTGGCTCAGATCTGCCCTGGAAGGTCCCCCTGTCCCCAAGAACTCAACCTGGTCAGGTTCAAGTTCCTCTGGGACAGTTCCTTCTTCAGGACTGAGATCATCCCCCTCAAGGGACTGATCTTCCTCCTGAGCCAAGGGGAAGGCACTGCCTTAACCCTACTACTCCTCCTCTTGGAAGGCACTTGGTCCATTATTCCAGAATCCAAGGCCTGTTCAGTGCTAGACATTTTGGCTTGTGACCTGGTCACAGCAAACACATCTGCAGGGATCCCCAGCATTTCTGCATGGGTCCTGAGCTCCACTTCTGCCCAAGCAGAAGTCTCTAAGTCATTGCCAAGCAAGCATTCGACTGGTAGGTTTGCACTCACCACAACCTTCTTAAGGCCAGTTACCCCTCCCCAGGAGAAGTTAACAACTGCCAGAGTATGGTCTGTTCTGACGTTGCTAGCATTGGTCACTTGGTACATCTCACCAAGTATAACTTGCCCAGGATTCACAAGGTCTTGTGTCACCATTGTGACACTTGCCCCTGTGTCCCTAAATGCCAAAGCCTCTCGTCCATTGATTAAAGGCTGTTGTCTGTACTTGCCCAGATTACTGGGACTCACAGAGGAGGGCACATCCATGCCTCCATCACAGACTAACACAGCCTGAGTTAGTTCTCTGACTAGGTCAGAGCCCAACTCAGTACCCAGGGTGAACCCTACTAAACCCTTGGCTGGAGCACTCCCACCAACTGTAACTGTACTAGGGGGAACAGGTGCCTTAGGGGCATTGGTGGGTGCTGGACTTGAGTCTTTGGACTTGGTGCAATCACTGGTCCAGTGGGTCTTTTGCTTACAGACCTTGCACCATGGTTTTCTTTGGCCTTTCCCTTTTGTAGACTGTGAATCCCCACCTGAAGAAGATTTTTGGGGGCCTGGTGAAGACTTTTGATCTTTACCCTTCTCCCCACCCTTTTCAGAGTTCTTAGCATCTTGCTTCTTAGGGTCCCCACCTTGGTTCTGTACCTTCTGCTTCACCCTGGTTCTGACCCATTTGTCTGCCTTCTTTCCCAATTCTTGGGGAGAGGTCAGATCAGAGTCCACCAGGTATTGATGCAACAGCTGATTTTGACAGTTATTAAGAATCTGCTCCCTCATTATCAGATTGTACAATCCTGAGAAGTCACACACCTTACTGCCCATCAACCAGCCTTCCAGAGCCTTAGCAGAACAATCCACATAGTCTACCCAGTCTTGAGTCTGTGCTTTTTGGGTATCTCTGAACTTCAACCTGTACTGTTCAGTGGTTAGGCCAAACCCATCAATAAGAGCACTCTTCAAGACCTTGTAATTATCAGCATCCTCCTCTCTAACAGTGAGGCGCTTATCTCTACCTTTGTCTGCAAAGGAGAGCCACAAGATTGCTGCCCACTGCTCTTGAGGGACCTTCTGTACTTTACAGGCCCTCTCTAGAGCAGTTATCCACTTGTGGATGTCATCCCCACTCTGGTAGGGAGGGACACTCTTGCTCAGGTTCCTATGGTCATAGGACCTTTCCCTATCTCTAGGGACATGGCTGCCACCATGGGACTCTAGTCCCAACTTTCTTCTCTCTTTGTAGAGATCTAGGGACTCCCTGTCTATAGCCAGTTGCTGCTTTCTGAGTTCAAGCTGAGCTTCCTCATATTGAACCAGCCTCTTTCTCCTCTCATGAGAGGATTCCCTCCTATGAGATGAGACAGAGGTCCCTATGGAGGTGCCAGAGTGGTTAGACTCCTGAGAAGGAGATCTAGACTTTCTGGGCACACTCATAATCCTTCCTGGGGGACAAAGTGGGTGATCATTCTGATCTTCCTCTTCATCGTCCACAGGAGGGATTGGGTTATCCAGGTCAGGGTCATTGTCACCCTCCTGGCCAGTTTCAGAGGGGGGCTGGGGGTATTTCTACCCCTGGTCCCATCCTCATCTTCTGCCCCACCCTCAGCTCCTACCCCTTCAGTCCCCAAGGGCTTACTGAGATCATAAGCTTCCAACATCTCTCTAAGATGTTGGGTGGTGGGACTTTGTCCTGTCTTCAATTTCCTCAAGTTACATAATGCTCTCAATTCCAAGAATGGGAGTGTATCATACTTGGAGGGGAGAAGCCCATGGGCTTCTGGCAAGGACTCACTGGGTCCTGGCTTTGAAGACATCACTAGTGAGGTGTGGTGTATGCACTACCTACTCTAGTGTGGCCTACTAAACTCTCTTGAGTTGTAGAAAGGGTGTGCTATCCCTTAACACACAACTCTAAGTTCAGTAGAACTTACTGTATTCTAAGCTTAAATTATATGTACCTTAGGTACCTTTAGTGGTTTTCAGTTGATCAATTCAATTGAGATTATCTGGTAAAACAATAGCAAGCTGGAATCCCACACGCTGCACACCAATGTGAGAAGTTGGCCTGGCATATGCTGTCCACTAATTATAGTGGGCACCTTGCACCAGTCCAAACAACCCCTTATTGGAGATAGGTTAAAGACAACCTTATTGAAAGCTATCCTAGTGGTAGCTATGGAGAGCAGCCTTCAGGCTAAGTCTTGAAGGAATGTAAAGCAGCTTGTTTTACCAGTCTATAATCTCTTGAGTGACCAAATGAAAGAGCACCACACCAGGTATATATTCAAAATATATGTATTTATTGCTAAACACACCCCTCTAGTCTCTTTATGAGGCTAGAGTTCGAAATACACAAGTTATAAGTTATTTAAACACAGTAATAGCACAAATACACGTTTGGGCCCTAGGGGCGTACCAAACCATATACCAATAAAGTGGTATAAGAACCACGACTGAACTAGACACTAGGCCTAGAGCCTCTAGAAGTGCTTGGACCACAAGGAACCACCCAAGGTAGTGACACAGGGGACCCACGGGGGACGCGTGCAGTGTAAATACACAACCGCGATACGCCGTTAACTTCTATGGAGAAAGTCGCGATCAGGAAATTAAAGAAAAGGGACACTTAAAGGAGGACTTGGAGCAAACCCTTTGAGAACTAGGTCGTTCTAGAGTCTCTACCCACGGGAGCACCGGAGTACTCGTGTTACCTCACCCAGGGAAGCCGGGTGCATAGGTGCCTTTCGGGGTCGGGTTTCGTCGTCGATTTGAATGGCGATCTGCTGCAAAGTGCTGCTGGCGACCAAGTGGAAAGTGTCCGGGTGGATCCAAGAGTGGATCGGAGATCTGAAGAACCTGAAAGCAGAGGGGACAGAGTCTGGGTCACTAGCCAGTGACCAGGAAGGCGATGGACAGATGCCCACCGATGTCGAGTGCTTCAGGTTGGTTGAAAGTCGTCTTGACTCTTCAGCCACGAGGTCCAGGAGGTGTTGTCGGCGACCAGGAGCAGGATTCGGGTTGGTACACGATGTCTGTCGAGTGCTGAGGTGTCAGCGACCGGATTGGACCCAACAAGCCTTGGCAACGGCAAGTCTTGATGAACATGAAGATCGTCGATGGTGCAGACCAGCAAGGTCTGAGGAACTCACCCAGTGAGGGTAAGTGAGGGCAGTCCTGGAGCAACCAGGGTGCCCAAGAAGAAAAGGATTGGCCTTCGTGAAGGGCTACTAGCCAATGGGCTAGCGACCGCGAAGGAGCCTCAAGACACTGCATGTGGATGTGGCTCACAGGACACTCGTGGAGTGGAGGCCAGTGATCTTTGGTGCAGTTGGTGCTGGAGGCTAGGGCTACTCGGAGCCCAAAGCACGACTTCGTGGGAGACCCAGAAGAGGATGCACTAGCAAATGCGTGCGGTGTCCAGGGGTCACGGTTCCACGTTACCCACGACAGCTACGGGCCTCAGCTTTGCTGGAGACTCAGGGCAGCCTCGGAGAAGTCTGGAAATCTACCTCTGGTGATGCAAAGACTTCGGCGTCCAACGGGAGCTTAGGCGATGCAGACCGGACAATTGCTTCTTTGGTGCCTGCCAAGCAGGGCAGTCACTCCTTGACCCCAAGGGAGATTCTTCTGTCCTCTAGTCTTTAGTAGAGCGTCGAAGGTCCAGGATTCTGTTTCAGAGTTTCGTCCAGGGATAATCTCAAGTCCTAAGGACTGGGTTCCTATACTTATACCAAGTTTAGGGGTTGGACTACTCTGTGGCCCCACCTATGGGTGGGTCAGGGCAGAGGGGTGGCTACACCCCTTTCCCTTTGTCCAGTTCGCGCCAAAGCAGGGACTGCAAGCCCCTGATCCGGTTTGAACTGGGGTATGCACTAGGGACACCAAATGTGCCCCCAGTGCAGGACTTCAAAGCACCCGAAAGTGCTCCCGCCCAGCCCCAATACACATTATCCTGTCTGGGGAGGTGGTCACACCTCCCTGGGACAGGAAACCTGTTGTCCAGGCCTCCCCTGCCGGAGTTTCGTCCAGCAGCAGGAGGCCAGACTCGTGTCTGTGGCAGCAGCATCCATTTTGTGATGCCAGGGCTTTAGAAAGAAGTTACCGGCCAGGCCAGAGTTAACATGTCTCTCCCTCTAGAAGGGTGGAATGCTACCCCCGCCGCCAGAATTGGCAGGGGGTAGTATTCCAAGATGTTTGACACCAAACACGACATGTTTAGGTGCAGCCATTCCAAAGTTAGCATTTAACGCGAGGTTATAATGCGCTTAAGAGTATATGGTCAGGCTGCACTACAAACAGCATCAGAGAAGGGTCTCCGAACGCTGCAGAGGGGCCCTGCTCATGCAGGGGCACCCTCTCACATAGGAACCACGCACTCTGCCTTCAGGATTGATAAGGCCTGCCATAGGAGTGACTTATAGGTTTATATGTGTGGATGTATTTAGTGATATAGGTAACCTATATCACAGTAAGGGGTGCATGCACCACCTTACCCAGGCTGCAGTAGCAGACCTGTGGTGTCAGTTTGGATGGCCTTCCAGGGGTGGCATAATACATGCTGCAGCCCCTGGTAGGCCTCTGAGGTACCTATGCCCTTGGTACATAGCATACCATATACTAGGGACTTATACGGGCACTCCAGATTCCAATCAGTGATGTGCCTAAGGCACATGGAAACCATTTTAGAGAGGAAGCAGCTAGGCTGGGGTTCTGATTAGCAGGGCCCCAGCCAGACTAATGTCGAAAAACAGTGAAGCATCAGCAAAAAGTGGGGGTACCCATGTGAAGCAGATCCTACTCTCCTACAGCTTTAGCGGCACTTTTTGCCGCTAAAGCGGCGATATTTATATCGCCCTATTAGCAAGCTGTCTCTAACTGGCGTTAGCGACAGCTTTTAGGCGTTAGCGGCCGGGATTCACATCGCCTTGCATGTCAGCGATAATTATCGCTAATGACATGCAAGGAAGGCGTTCCCTACTAAAAGCGACCGGAAACAGTCGCTAACTCCACTACCCCCTATTAGCAAGGCAGGCGAAGCGATAAAATAATTTGCGCTAAGCGCGTTTATCGCTATATTTTATCTCCTGCTAGTGAGGACGACTTACCTGTTTAAAGTATAGGAGGTGGATTCTAATGCTGAATCCACCTTAGCGATAATGCGAGAATATCGCTACTTTTCCAGCGATATTCTCACATTTTGCCGCTATCGCTGGAAATTTTATCGCTATGGAGATAAACCTTGTTAATAGGGTGTTATCTCAGCGATATTTTCCAGCGATAGGCGGCGTTAACCAAAGTCGCGCTAAGCGCGGTTAGCGATAAATATCGCTATTCCTTGCTAATATGCCCCTGCATTCTTTTTAAAATCAAAATAAATAATTTTCGTTTCAACTTAAAAGCAGTATCAACTACAGTTTCAATCTGCTGCTTCTGTTTGTAAGCTAGTAATCTTCTTTTATACTTCTTACAATGTTTCAAGAAATTCTGAATTACTCTACTTCGAAAGAGTCGTTGTCGAATCTCTTGAAATTGTTTTTGTCTTCGTGTAACTTGTGTTTTTTTCTTATTTTTCTTTTTTTGTTTCCATTTGAAGTGTCATTCTCCTTCTCCTTAGTTGAAAAACTCTTCTTCTTCCTTTCATTCCTATTGTTCTCATATAATTTCTCCACAACTTTTTAAGAAACTATTTAGTGATCTTACCTAAACAAACTTTATTCTTGGTAACATTCTCATTTGTTTCTAACACATTTTGTTTCTTTTTCTTTAAGTAGATCTCTTTTTTGTTTCCTTCTCTTTTCATCTTTTCTTGCCATCTTGAATTTGTGATCCAAACAAAATAATTTTCTGAAAAACAAAGAACACTTTCAATAGTTTCTTACATCTATTTAATATTTTAAAATAATTACATATGATTACTAATATTAACTACCAAGCAATTATTTACATTACTATTTTCTGGATTTCAAATCACTACTCATTCCACTTAAATATATAACTTCAACAATACCTTCCCAAACACTTATACAAAGTACCATAATCACTAATTCCTTTCCTTTCATGTCTTTAATCTCATTCGCCTCTTGCATCTCACTACTCAGCAACTACTAACAATGTTGGGCCTACCCAAATGCAAACCAGAAACCCTTGCCTTGTCACAGTTGAAAGTCTCACCATATTACTGAAAGGATGCATACATCTCCCTGTCCCTTTTCCTAGTGGCATCATACTTAAAACAAACATACAAATAGATCTATACCTGTGTTTTATAGGTATCAGATATTCCAATACATAACTCGTGTGAAAATACATGTTGAAGCATAGACGTACCTCAGCAAAGTTAAACTATTAAGACAAATCATCGAGCAATGTAAATTGGGGCAATATGTAAGTTGCAACTATGTGCGTTTTTTTCTATAGCATAGAAGTTCATTACGACTTTCTCTGTGCTCGTCAAATGTCCCCAGAAGGCCAGTGAGGGTCAACGCAGATGGGCCTCTGTTACCTTCCTTTTACAAACAAGGGGAGAGGAACTATTAGAGCCCGGGAACAAAGAGGAGGGGGGGTCAAGGGACATGTCATTCCCAGTCTCTCGATGTGCTGCCCCTGTGATGTAGGCAGCTTCAGCACGAGCAGGAAGCCTGACAATTGCCTAAACTTATATTCACGTGTGCTTCACCGGTGTGAGCAAACCCGTGCACCAAGTATGCAGGCAACATTTTAATTTTTTCATCTCCCTGAAGTTAATAAAGCATGTCCCTGTTAAAGCCCCTCCCCAGTATTTTCCCACAAGGTTCAATCTGCAGAAGTCCATTTCTTGTACATTTCCCTAGCCGATTTTGGACCCCAATTCATCCCTGTACCTTAGTCACAAGACTATGTAGTCCTTGCAACATAACACACTGCACTCATGTAGCATTCAACCGATTGTGACTTTCTCAGCGCTGTACAGATGCCACCAACAAGCCAGTGAAGGTCTAAGTGCTATTTTTCACGGTAGATGGGCCTCTTTTACCTTCGTTTTACAAACAACGGGAGAAGAACCGTTAGAGAGCGGGAGGAAGGAGGGGGGGGCGGGCTCAAGGGACGTGTCATTGCCAGTCTCGCGATCTGCCACCCCTGTGATGTACGCAGGTTCAGCATGAGCAGGAAGCTTGACAATACCTTAACTTATATTCATGTGTGCTTCACAAGTGTGCACAAACCAATGCACGAAGTGTGCAAACAACATTTCATTTTTTTCATCTAACCGAAGTTAATAAAACATGTCCGTGTTAAAGCCCCTCCCCAGTATTTTCCCAGAAGCTTCAATCTGCAGAAGGCCATTTCTTGTACATTACCTCTGCCGATTTTGGATCCCAATTCATCCCTGTACCTTAGACACAAGACCATGTAACCCTTGTAACATCACACACTGCACTTGTGTACCACTGAAACCGATTGCAACTTTCTCTGCACTGTACAGATGCCACCAACAAGCCAGTGAAGGTCTAAGTGCTATTTTTCAGGGTACATGAGCCTCTCTTACGTTCCTTTTACAAACGACGGGAGACAAACCGTTAGAGAGCGGGAGGAAGGAGGGGGGGTCAAGGGACGTGTCATTCCCAAACTCTTGATCTGCCGGCCCTCTAATATACGCAGATTCAGCACAGGGAAAGACCCTGACAATTCCCTCCGTTTATATTGACATGCACTTCACCAGTGTGAACAAATTTGTCCACAAAATATGCTCGGAACATTTCCATTTCTTTTTTATCTCTCACACATTCATAAAACATCTCTTTTAAACAAACGCCCCCCCCCCACCTGTATTTTCCGACAAGGCACAATCTCTCACCCGTCTGGTAAAGAACAGCTTCCTGACTACTAGTGAACATGACGGCCATCTTTTAATAACGACGGTCGGTTTTCTTATCGCCCAATGAGATTTGGATTGATTTGAATATGCGCCTGTGAGCGCCCCGACCCACGGATACTGGACCTGAGTTTCCTTGTATTTTATACCTGTTAATTGCTGGAGCCTGAGGAGCCCACCCGCCCGCTGTACCTACAATACCATATTGATCCAGTATGTTGAGCTGGTCTCAACTAACTTCCCTTAGTACAGTCTATTTATCTGGATGCCCCACACTAAGGTGTTTCTTTCCTTGTGTCCCACATTTGACCTGGTCGCCATGATGAAGGTGTGACCCACATTGGGTTAGACACCGAAACGTGCGTTTGCGCTTGAGAACTTCTTGCCTCCATACATATTTTTACCACCTACTACTGAGAGGACGCAAGATAGTTTTTTGTTAAATATCGATTCCTTGCATAGGACCCTAAACTGCGTTGGATCTTTGACCACGTTTCCTACGACGGATTGCTCTTGAGTGGTTAGAGTGTATGAGTATGTGTGTATTTGCGGATGTGAATTTGTTCTGAATGTATGAATGTGGGACCCTATCTATATGTTCTGTTTGCACTAATGAAATCATGTTATATGTTATTGTTTGCAAACCCTGACAAAATATTGTAAACACCAAGAATAATAAAAAATATATATATATTTTCTCCTAAAAAAATCTTTTCTACTCTTTTGGGGGAATCTGTTTTGTTAGCCTAGCGATGTTCTAATTTTTTAGTGACTTTACGAGCACTCCTATATTATCTTTAGACAGGTTGGGTTCTTTTTGACTGTTATTGGTTCTTGTTCCCCTGTCCGACCTGCCTACTATCCGCCCTCAGGGGCCCCCTTTGTTTTAGTGGTTACAGTCTACAAACATCCCTATTTCTCTTACATTGACCGGACCGATTTTCGATATTAATTCAACCCTGTACCTTACTCGCAACACCATGCAGACCTTTCAACATAAGAGACTGCATTCCTCATTTCACGAAAACACTTAAATATATACGGCGCACTTCAACAATACCTTCCCAAACACTCATACGAAGTACCATAATCACTAATCCCTTTACCACCATGTATTTCACCTCATCTGTCTTTTCATTCTTCACTACTCAGCAACTACTAACAGTGTTGACTCTATCCAAATGCAAAGCAGAAACCCTTTTCATATCACAGTTGAGTATCACCATATCACTGAAAGCATGCGTACATGGAGCTGTATCTTTTCCTAGTAGCACATACTTAAAAGAAACATACAAATAGATATATACCACTGTTATATAGTAACGAATCTCCCGATGCATAACACGTGTAAAAATACATATACAAAGGGACGTGTCATTCTTAGTCTCTCGATCTGCCGGCCTTCTAATGTCTGCACATTCTGCATGGCCAGGGACTGTGACAGTTGCCTACACTTATATACAAATATAGCTCACCAGTGTCAAAAGTCCGAGCACAACGTCTGCTCGCAACATTTCTTTTTTTTGTTATTTCCCTCAAGTTAATAAAACATGCCTCTTCTAAACCCCCCCTCCCCACTATTTTTCGACAAGTAACAACGTGCAAATGTGCCACATTTTCTTTATGTTGCCCGAATCCACTTTGGATCCCAAATTAACCCTGTACCTCACTTTCAAAACCATATACTGCTTTAAACATGACAAACTACACTTCTTCCTCGAAAACTCGTAAATATATATGGGGTACTTGTTCAGCAACTACTCACACTCTATGCACATTTTGTAACAAATGAGAAACAGCACACTTTGGCAACACTATATTATTTTTAAAATAATATTTTCAAACTTAAAAATATCGCCTCAAAGACTTAACCACTACTACACAATATATAACACACGTTATTAATTTGTAACTCAGTTCTGTAGTTGGTATGCAGATTTCGAATTTCACAAACGCATGCAATATTTCCTTTTCAGACAATAAATGTAATTCTAGACTCTCGTCAAGAATAGAACCAGTAATGGCAAAATTTCCATCTCTTTCCGCACATAAATACATGTACATAACAAATCAAAATCCTTCCTTCATTATTTCAAATTGCAAAACACATTCCTATTGGTTACTCATATTAACCCTCTCTAACTCTCTTCTAAAACGCTCAAACTGGTTCTCTTATTTTGTGGATTGGACACTCCCCCACCCTGCCGCATCGCCATACAGCCCCGAACACTTACAACAATTCAGAAGCCTATATCTAATAATACTACTGCAAATTTGAAAGAATACACTTCTTCTAGACAAACTACTCATTTTCAAAAATTAACTTTAATAGCTTACCAGTTCTAATTAATTTTGCATTTCATATTTTAATACCACAGTTATTTCTACTCCTCCCCCAATCACCTTTTCACCAATTTCCATACCAACAGTTTCTGCAACATTCAACGGAAGGCTGCAGGTCACAAGTTCACCAAATTTCATCCCAACAATTTCTGCAACATTCAACGCCACGTGCAGGTCATAAGTTCACCATACTTCATCCTAACAGTTTCTGGAACATTCAACGCCACGTGCAGGTCATAAGTTCACCATACTTCATCCTAACAGTTTCTGGAACATTCAACAGCAGGTGCAGGTCACAAGTTCACCATTCTTTTAAGTTCAGAACAGTACCTTCCAAATGTAAGTAGCAGGTGTGGTTGCGCTCCGCACGTCTGATCGTATCCTATGTAGTGTACGTTTCAAACATTTTTTATTAACCAATCAGAAACATACTTTTTCACGAAAGTAACATGCACCCTAGTTTTCACTACACAATGTTCTTCATCACCCAATCAGTTATCGTTTTCTCAAAAAAGCTTCTTCTCCACCTTTCAACATATCTCTCATTCTACCAACGGACTACATGAGCTACAAACATCTTTTCATTCCTTCCAGCCATACCTTCAAATGCTAGTATGGATCGTAAGGACAAAGCTATGTTTTCTGGTGCAAAAGGTATGCTAAACACAGACGTATTAACAAAGACCTAGGTTTACAAAATGTGGACATTAAATGGTTTACACAGAGAGGATTAAAGTGGCACCAATTGTTGCCTTTGGTTAAAACCTCTTTGCATCTCCAACCCCCTGACCTCATGATTGTGCACTGTTGTGGCAATCACCTAGGCACATTGACTGGGGTAGGTCTGGAAATGCTCATGAAGGATACCTTTAGACAATTAATGTTGCTTTTGCCTCAAACTGTCTTTGTATACTCCAATATATGCCAAAGACAGAAGTGGAAATGGTCAAATCAATTCTGTCCTCAGATTGAGAAAGCTAGGAAGAATGTCAATAAACCTGTGTCTGCATACCTCAAAGATCACACTTCAATTTTACGTATACCTCCAAACACGTGCTGCTCCTCGGAGCGGAGAGGGAGGGAAGACCCGTACCCCCCCCATATCATTATATTTGCTCCAAGGAAGTGGCGGTCCCCGTGACAGAAGTAAACCCTGCATCATAACTAAACATTGCTCCCGGGAACTGGCCCACCCGGGGGCTTAATTAAACAAAGCGCTCGACACCGTGCTTCATTTTTCTTTTTCCCGCCGTGATTTCCAGTCCCTACGCGAATCCCGCCGAAAATATATACACGTGCTGCTCCTCGGAGCGGACACGGAGGGGAGACACGTACCCCCCCATATCATTATATTTGCTCCAAGGAAGTGCCGGTCCCCATGATAGAAGTAAACCCAGCATCATAACTAAACATTGCTCCCGGGAACTGGCCCACCCGGGGGCTTAATTAAACAAAGCACTCGATACCGCGCTTCGTTTTTCTTTTTCCCGCCGTGATTTCCAGTCCCTACGCGAATCCCGCCGAAAACATATAAAAATGTTTCTTTACGTTCCGACTCCCTGTGACACCCCCTGACCACCCTAGGAAGCTCACAGTGGTCCTACCCTACCCTCTTCTACTTTTTTTCCCCCTTTTCCCCCTACTCGTTTCATCTGACTCACAAAATGGCTGCCAACGCTTCCTAGTTTGAAGTGTTGGCAGCCAATCCCAGGCAAGCTCGTGCTCGGAACGCCTCAGCCAATCAAATCTCACAATTCTCAAATATCGATATCTGTAAATCTTTAAATATCTCAAAAACTACTGAACGGATTTACAACATTTAAACAAAAGCGTGCTTTCTGGACCAAGAGCTATCTCTCTGCCAAATTTGTTGTGATTCCGTTCAGCAGTTCGGGCTGTAGCTGTGTCTAAAGTTTCCTATGGAAATTAACATGGGGTTTGGGACCCCCCTTTTTTCTCGCCCCCCCTTCACGAATCACCCCCAAACTTTCAAGACCGGAGCTGACCTGAATGAAAAATTAGTTTTGAAAATTTCGTCAAGATTCGTCAAACGGCGCCAAAGTTATTTGTAAAACAAAAACGCTTTTCCTATGGAAACTAGGTTCTAACTATAACTACCTACATATATAAATATGTAGGTAGTTATAGTAAATAATAAATATATATATATATGGCGACCGCCAGTAGGTAATATATATATATATATATATATATATATATATATATATATATATATATATATATTCACTGAAAAAACCATAGGTTTTAGGGACAGTTATAGTTAGTTGGACATTGCACTCAGTAGAAAACCCGTGAAATTCCCCTGTTATAGTTAGTTCAGCTAACTATAACTCGCGCCCCCACAATGCACTGCTGATGACGTCACATATTACATCACTCATGACATGGTCAGTGACATCACTGATGACATCACTGATGACATGATTTTTTAAGTGAATTTCAAACGTTTTTAAATGCTAGTTTCTAACTATGCCAACAGAGGTAGGACATGTGAAGAAAGAAGAAAAACGCACAGAAAGAAGCAAAAGATGTGCAGAAAGAACCAACAGAGGAGCAGAAAGAGGCCTTGTTGCAAAATCATCCTGTGCCCACAACTTTTTCAGACGGGTACTGGTGGTAACTGACTCTGACTAACCAGAGCCAGTGCGCGTTTGCACAGTGGTGAAGGGAGGGGGCCTGAGGTGACATGTGTGCAAACGCGCCCCGTGGCGCGTTTTAAGTTGCGGGATTAAGTCCCCTTGAATCCTGAGGGTCCCTGAGGCCCAACTAGCCCCCAAGGTACCTACAGTTAGGACCACAGAGCTGAGTTGCAGAGAGGCGTTCCGAGGCCACGCACCTTTTTCACCTCTCTGCAACGCAACTCTGTTGTGCTTACTGAAGGTACCTGGTGGGCTAGTTGGCCTCAGGATTCAAAGGGAATTAACTCCCCAACTTAAAACGCACCACAGGGCGTGTTTGCGCACATGTCACCTGAGGCCCCGCCCCTCCCTTCACCACTGTGCAAACGCGCCCGTGGCGCGTTTTAAGTTGGGGGATTAGGTCACCTTGAATCCTGAGAGTCCCTGGGGCCCAACTAGCCCACCAGGTACTTCCAGTAAGCACCACAGGCCTGCGTTGCAACGCCTGTAACAAATTGTGCAGTTGTGTTTAGGTAGTGAAGAGGGTCGTGCTGGGGGTAGTGTTTTAGGGTTTAGGGTAGTGCAGTGGTGTTTGTGTAGTGTAGGGGGTCATGCTGGGGGTAGATTTAGGGTTTAGGGTAGTGCAGTGGTGTTTGGGTAGTGTAGGGAGTCGTGCTGGGGGAGTGTTTTAGGGTTTAGGGTAGTACAGTGGTGTTTGGGTAGTGTAGGGGGTCGTGCTGGGGGTTAGTGTTTTAGGGTTTTAGGGTTTAGGGTAGTGCAGTGGTGTTTGGGTAGTGTAGGGGATACTGCTGGGGAAGTGTTTTAGGGTTTAGGGTAGTGCAATGGTGTTTGGGTAGTGAAGGGGTACTGCTGGGGTAGTGTTTTAGGGTTTAGGGTAGTGCAGTGGTGTTTGGGTAGCATAGGGGTACTGCTGGGGGTAGTGTTTTATGGTTTAGGGTAGTGCAGTGGTGTTTGGGTAGTGTAGGGGTTCGTGCTGGGGTAGTTTTTAGGGTTTAGGGTAGTGCAGTGGTGTTTGTGTAGTGTAGGAGGTCGTGTTTTAGGGTTTAGGGTAGTGCAGTAGTCTTTGGGTAGTGTAGGGAGTCGTGCGGGGGTATTGTTTTAGAGTTTAGGGTAGTGCAGTGGTCTTTGGGTAGTGTAGGGGTTGTGCGGGGGTAGTGTTTAGGGATTAGGGTAGTGCATTAGTATTTAGGTAGTGTAGGGGGTCATGCGGGGGTAGTGTTTTAGGGTTTGGGGCAGTGCAGTGGTGTTTAGGTAGTGTAGGGGGTTGTGCTGGGGGAGTGTTTTAGGGTTTAGGGCAGTGCAGTGGTGTTCGGGTAGTGTAGGGGGTCGTGCTGGGGGAGTGTTTTAGGGTTTAGGGCAGTGCAGTCGTGTTCGGGTAGTGTAGGGGGTCGTGCTGGGGGTAGATTTAGGGTTTAGGGTAGTGCAGTGGTGTTTGGGTAGTGTAGGGAGTCGTGCTGGGGGAGTGTTTTAGGGTTTAGGGTAGTACAGTGGTGTTTGGGTAGGTTAGGGGTCGTGCTGGGGGTTAGTGTTTTAGGGTTTTAGGGTTTAGGGTAGTGCAGTGGTGTTTGGGTAGTGTAGGGGATACTGCTGGGGGTAGTGTTTTAGGGTTTAGGGTAGTGCAATGGTGTTTGGGTAGTGTAGGGGTACTGCTGGGGGTAGTGTTTTAGGGTTTAGGGTAGTGCAGTGGTGTTTGGGTAGCATAGGGGTACTGCTGGGGGTAGTGTTTTATGGTTTAGGGTAGTGCAGTGGTGTTTGGGTAGTGTAGGGGTTCGTGCTGGGGTAGTTTTTAGGGTTTAGGGTAGTGCAGTGGTGTTTGTGTAGTGTAGGAGGTCGTGTTTTAGGGTTTAGGGTAGTGCAGTGGTCTTTGGGTAGTGTAGGGAGTCGTCCGGGGGTATTGTTTTAGAGTTTAGGGTAGTGCAGTGGTCTTTGGGTAGTGTAGGGGTTGTGCGGGGGTAGTGTTTTAGGGATTAGGGTAGTGCATTGGTATTTGGGTAGTGTAGGGGTCATGCGGGGTAGTGTTTTAGGGTTTAGGGCAGTGCAGTGGTGTTTAGGTAGTGTAGGGGGTCGTGCTGGGGGAGTGTTTTAGGGTTTAGGGCAGTGCAGTGGTGTTCGGGTAGTGTAGGGGGTCGTGCTGGGGGAGTGTTTTAGGGTTTAGGGCAGTGCAGTGGTGTTCGGGTAGTGTAGGGGGTCGTGCTGGGGAGTATTTTAGGGTTTAGGGTAGTGCAGTGGTGTTCGGGTAGTGTAGGGGGTCATGCTGGGGGTAGTGTTCTAGGGTTTAGGGCAGTGCAGTGGTGTTCGGGCAGTGTAGGGGGTCGTGCTGGGGGTGGTGTTTTAGGGTTTAGGGCAGTGCAGTGGTGTTCGAGCAGTAAAGGGGGTCATGCTGGGGGTGGTGTTTCAGGGTTTAGGGCAGTGCAGTGGTGTTCGGGCAGTGTAGGGGGCGGTGCAGGGGGTGGTGTTTCAGGGTTTAGGGCAGTGCAGTGGTGTTCGGGCAGTGTAGGGGGTGGTGCAGGGGTGGTGTTTCAGGGTTTAGGGCAGTGCAGTGGTGTTCGGGCAGTGTAGGGGCGGTGCAGGGGTGGTGTTTCAGGGTTTAGGGCAGTACAGTGGTGTTCCGGCATTGTAGGGGGTGGTGCTGGGGCTGGTGTTTCAGGGTTTAGGGCAGTGCAGTGGTGTTCGGGCAGTGTAGGGGTCGTGCTGGGGCTGGTGTTTCAGGGTTTAGGGCAGTGCAGTGGTGTTCGGGCAGTGTAGGGGGTCGTGCTGGGGCTGGTGTTTCAGGGTTTAGGGCAGTGCAGTGGTGTTCGGGCAGTGTAGGGGTCATGCTGGGGCTGGTGTTTCAGGGTTTAGGGCAGTGCAGTGGTGTTCGGGCAGTGTAGGGGGTCTTGCTGGGGCTGGTGTTTCAGAGTCTAGGGCAATGCAGTGGTGTTCGGGCAGTGTAGGGGTCTTGCTGGGGCTGGTGTTTCAGGGTTTAGGGCAGTGCAGTGGTGTTCGGGCAGTGTAGGGGGTCGTGCTGGGGTGGTGTTTCAGGGTTTAGGGCAGTGCAGTGGTGTTCGGGCAGTGCAGGGGGTCGTGCTGGGGCTAGTGTTTCAGGGTTTAGGGCAGAGCAATGGTGCTCTGGGCAGTGTAGGGGTTGTGCTGGGGTTGATGTTTCAGGGTTTATGGCAGTGCAGTGGTTTTAGGGCAGTGTAGGGGTCGTGCTGGGGGTGGTGTTTCAGGGTTTAGGGCAGTGGAGTGGTGTTCCGGCAGTGTAGGGGTCGTGCAGGCGGTGGTGTTTCAGGGTTTAGTGCAGTGGTGTTCGTGCAGTGTAGGGGGTCGTGCTGGGGTGGTGTTTCAGGGTTTAGGGCAGTGCAGTGGTGTTTGGGCAGTGTAGGGGGTCGTGCAGGGGTGGTGTTTCAGGGTTTAGGGCAGTGCAGTGGTGTTCGGCCAGTGTAGGTAGTCTTGCTGGGGGTGGTGTTTCAGGGTTTAGGGCAGTGCAGTAGTTTTCGAGCAGTGTAGGCGGTCGTGCTGGGGCTGGTGTTTCAGGGTTTAGGGCAGTGCAGTGGTGTTTGGGCAGTGTACGGGGTTGTGCTGGGGCTGGTGTTTCAGGGTTTAGGGCAGTGCAGTGGTGTTCGGGCAGTGTAGGGGGTCGTGCTGGGGCTGGTGTTTCAGGGTTTAAGGCAGTGCAGTGGTGTTCAGGCAGTGTAGGGGGTCGTGCTGGGGCTGGTGTTTCAGGGTTTAGGGCAGTGCAGTGGTGTTCGGGCAGTGTAGGGGGTCGTGCTGGGGCTGGTGTTTCAGGGTTTTGGGCAGAGCAGTGGTGTTCGGGCAGTGTAGGGGTCGTGCTGGGGGTGGTGTTTCAGGGTTTAGAGCAGTGCAGTGGTGTTCGGGCAGTGTAGGGGTCTTGCTGGGGGTGGTGTTTCAGGGTTTAGGGCAGTGCAGTGGTGTTCGGGCAGTGTAGGGGTTCTTGCTGGGGGTGGTGTTTCAGGGTTTAGGGCAGTGGTATTCGGGCAGTGTAGGGGGTCTTGCTGTTGGTGATGTTTCAGGGTTTAGGGCAGTACAGTGGTGTTCGGGCAGTGTAGGGGGTCGTGCAGGGGTGGTGTTTCAGGGTAGTGCAGTGGTGTTCGGGCAGTGTAGGGGGTCATGCTGGGGCTGGTGTTTCAGGGTTTAGGGCAGTGCAGTGGTGTTCGGGCAGTGTAGGGGTCTTGCTGGGGGTGATGTTTCAGGGTTTAGGGCAGTGCAGTGGTGTTCTGGCAGTGTAGGGGGTCATGCTGGGGGTGGGGTTTCAGGGTTTAGGGCAGTACAGTGGTGTTCGGGCAGTGTAGGGGGTCGTGCAGGGGGTGGTGTTTTAGGGTAGTGCAGTGGTGTTCGGGCAGTGTAGGGGGTCGTGCTGGGGCTGGTGTTTCAGGGTTTAAGGCAGTGCAGTGGTGTTCGGGCAGTGTAGGGGGTCTTGCTGGGGGTGATGTTTCAGGGTTTAGGGCAGTGGTGTTCGGGCAGTGTAGGGGGTCTTGCTGGGGGTGATGTTTCAGGGTTTAGGGCAGTGCAGTGGTGTTCGGGCAGTGTAGGGGGTCTTGCTGGGGGTAGTGTTTCAGGGTTTAGGGCAGTGCAGTGGTGTTCGTGCAGTATAGGGGGTCGTGCTGGGGATGGGGTTTCTGGGTTTAGGGCAGTGCAGTAGTGTTCGAGCAGTGTAGGGGGTTGTGCAGGGGTGGTGTTTCAGGGTTTAGGGCAGTGCAGTGGTGTTCGGGCAGTGTAGGGGGTCGCGCTGGGGGTGGTGTTTCAGGGTATAGGGCAGTGCAGTGGTGTTCGGGCAGTGTAGGGGGTCATGCACAGGGTGGTGTTTCAGGGTTTAGGGCAGTGCAGTGGTGTTCGGGCAGTGTAGGGTGTTGTGCTGGGGCTGGTGTTTCAGGGTTCAGGGCAGTGCAGTGGTGTTCTGGCAGTGTAGGGGGTCGTGCTGAGGCTGGTGTTTCACGGTTTAGGGCAGTGCAGTGGTGTTCGGGCAGTGTAGGGGGTCGTGCTGGGGCTGGTGTTTCAGGGTTTAGGGCAGTGCAGTGGTGTTCGGGCAGTGTAGGCGGTCGTGCTGGGGCTGGTGTTTCAGGGTTTAGGGCAGTGCAGTGGTGTTCGGGCAGTGTAGGGGGTCGTGCTGGGGCTGGTGTTTCAGGGTTTAGGGCAGTGCAGTGGTGTTCGGGCAGTGTAGGGGGTCATGCTAGGGGTGGTGTTTCAGGGTATAGGGTAGTGCAGTGGTGTTCGGGCAGTGTAGGGGGTCATGCAGGGGCTGGTGTTTCAAGGTTTAGGGCAGTGCAGTGGTGTTCGGGCAGTGTAGGGAGTCGTGCTGGGGGTAGTGTTTTAGGGTTTAGGGTAGTGCAGTGGTGCTTGTGTAGTGTAGGGGTCGTGCTGGGGGTAGTGTTTTAGGGTTTAGGGTAGTGCAGTGGTGTTTGTGTAGTGTAGGGGGTCATGTTTTAGGGTAGTGCAGTGGTGTTTGGGTAGTGTAGGGGGTCATGCTGGTGGTAGTGTTTTAGGATTTAGGTTAGTGCAGTGGTGTTTGGGTAGTGTAGGGGTCGTGCTGGGGTAGTGTTTTAGGGTTTAGGATAGTGCAGTGGTGCTTGTGTAGTGTAGGGGGTCGTGCTGGGGGTAGTGTTTTAGGGTTTAAGGTAGTGTAGTGGTGTTTTTGTAGTGTAGGGGGTCATGTTTTAAGATGCAATGCTCCAATACCTGACCAGTCTGCACTACATAAAACTGCAAAAACTAAAAATAAAAAGTGTTTTGCACACTTTTGTCATTGGGCTATATGTGGGCTACATCTGGGTAATATTTGTGCTACATTTGGGCTCTTTTTCACCGGTGGCCATCTTGGAAGACTTCTTTGTTATGAAGTTTCCTAATTTCTTCATTTACTGCAGTCTCCTCAGTAGGAAATGCTTTCAGTTTTTACTTTGATTCCATCAAGAAGGCATTCAGATGTGTCTCACATCTGCCATAAATTCAGAATGTTAGCACTCTAGTTGCTCATTAGATCACTGGAGTAAAGCTACTGCTCACCAGAGAGTTAACTGGTAGTCTGCTGCTGGTATTGAAAGTGATTGTTTCAGTCTGCATGTCAGAATTTTCTAATGAAATAGAAGAGGATATGAGATCTCACTTAAAACATGCCCTAATTTTTCTTTCTGCAGCACTAACCATAATTTCTATTTCAAAAAGAACCCCTCATTTTGTTCCTTTTTAAATTAAATGTTTTAAGTGTTACCAGTTTATTCCAATCAAGATGGCTTCAGGTGTGCCATACTTTTGTCATAAGTAAGGCTGTTAGCGCTCTAGTTGTTCTTTAGAACACTCTGGGAAGCTGCAGTAGAACACAAACGCATCAACTGGCAGGCTGCTCCTGTTGAAATATAACAGGAAGATATTTGAGATCACACTTGAAATATGTCCTAATTTTTCTTTCTACAGCACTAACCATAATTTCTATGACAAAATGAACTCCCTCATTTTGTTCCTTTTAAATTAAATGTTTTAAGTGTTACCAGTTTATTCCAATCAAGATGGCTTCAAGTGTGCCATACTTTTGTCATAAGTAAGGCTGTTAGCACTCTAGTTGTTCTTTAGAACACTCTGGGAAGCTGCAGTAGAACACAAAGGAATCAACTGACAGTCTCTGCCCTTGTTGGATGTACATGTTTTACTGAGAATGTCAGACTTCATTCTCACATGAGTGAGAAAGATAATGTGAATTTACAGAAAATATGCTCTCATTTTAGCTTCTGGAGCACTTTCCAAACCTCCATGGGACAAGCATGAGAAAATAGTGTTCTCTCAAACATGATTCATGATATCCCAGCAGAAGGTTTTTCACATGGTAAAATCACCTTAGAATACACCACAATTCCTAAAATTAGTATGGTACCATCAACAAATAAATTCTAATGTAACTAAAGCCTGTTATCACCCTTTATAGTTCTCCTTTTGGTAACCCTCAAAATCTTCTATTCACTACAATGCATTTCAATGAGGTACTATCATTTATATTGGTCCCAAGATGGCTGCCAGCAATTCCAGGATGAAGTGCTGACAGCCAATCAGATCTCACGATGACATGTGTGGTTAGGCTCCGCCCAGATATATATGTGACTTTACTTTTGATTTTCTCAGGAACTACTGAACGGATTTACACCATTTAAGCAAAAGGCACGACACTGAACCAAGGGCTACCTCTTTGCCAAATTTGGTGTAATTCCGTTCAGCAGTTCGGGCTGTAGCTGCGACTAAAGGTTCCTATGGAAAATGAATGGGGAAAACGCGTTTGGGACCCCCTTTTTCTCGGCCCCGCTTGATGTATCACCCCGAGACTTTCAGGATAGGAGCGGACCGGAGCGCCCCAACAAGTTGGAAACTTTCGCGAAGATTCGTCAACCGGCGCCAACGTTATTTCAAATAGAATGTCGCGGATTTCCTATGGATAATAGGTTTTAACTATAACTATCTACTGGCGACCGCTAGTAGATAATATATATATATATATATATATATTATAGGATGGGCGTCTCCTTCGTCGCAGTTCGTTTGGATTTATATTATGGAGATGCCCGCCGGCTGCACATGTCATGTACTGATACTTTTGGATTTGCGGTGACACCACTGAAACAGGAGGCTCCGCCACTGACTCTGAGGGAGGCCTGTTGGTCGAAGATTCTCTGTTATTATATGGTGCAGTCAGGGTTTGTGGAGGTTCGTTAACCTCTGCACGTCGGAAAAGAAAGAAGTAATGTAAGTGGGCAGCTTAAAAACAATAACTGAAGCACGAAAAACAGTTGTTTGCAATATTCTTACTATAAGATGATACTTTTCTGGAAGACACGACATGGCTTTTGAAACCCAAGTACAAAGCATGATGGACGTTGCAGTCCGATCACGGAGGTCACTTGAATCAGGACCTGACAAACTAGAACATTATTTTGAAATAACCAGATGGTACAATGATGTTGTGAGAGTATTGTTTAAAGTTAATGTCCTGATTTTAAACCGATAATATTGAAATGAAGGTACTCGTGTTACCGGGAAATTAAGCACGAATAATGTTGTGTCCTCCCTCACTGTTTACTATTGAAAGTATATTTAAATCATGAACAGCTGGTGTCCGTTGCTGCATATGATTAAGATCCTGGTGGATTGAAACGAGTAATGCTATACGAATTGAGCTGTTAAGCATCATGAATTAAGCTGCCTGCTAAAAATAAAATCTAATTTTACTCACTTTCCGAGTGGTTGGGCTTTTCAGTCGTGCTGGAAGAGGCATGGGTTTGCAGATGGAATATATATATATATATATATATATTATCTACTGGCGGTCGCCAGTAGGTAGTTATAGTTAGAACCTAGTTTCCATAGGAAAAGCGTTTTTTGTTTTGCGAATAACTTTGGCGCCGTTTGACGAATCTTTGCGAAATTTTCAAAAAAGATGGCCCGCTCCGGTCAGCTCCTGTCTTGAAAGTTTTGGGGTTATTCGTCAAGTGGGAGACCAAGAAAAAGGGGGTCCCAAACGCGTTTTCCCATGTTAATTTCCATAGGAACTTTAGACAAAGCTACAGCCCGAACTGCTGAACGGAATTACACCAAATTTGGCAAAAGGTAGGTTTTGGTTCAGAAAGAGCCCTTTTTTTAAATGGTGTAAATCCGTTCAGTAGTTGCTGAGCAATTTAAAAAATAAAACTTTTGATATCTGACACCGAGGAGGAGTCGCGACTCCTCCCGGGCACGAGCTTCACTCTGATTGGCTGCCAACACTCTAAACCAGAATGTGTTGGCAGCCATCTTGTGACTCGGTAACCGAGTCACAAGAAAAGAGTAAAAAAAAAAGGTGAAAAACAAGAAAAGGGGGCAGGGTAGAAACACCCTGACCCCCTAGGCCTGCTCAGGGGGTCCCACAGGGACCCCCAGGGCCGAAAAAAGCATTTTGTTTTCAAAACAAAATCGGCAGAATTCGCGCTGGGTGAGGCCCCCAGGAGGGCCAGGTCCCGGGGGCAATGCCAAAATGAAATAGCCCCGGGGACCGCCACCTCCCCGGGGCTTCTTTCAAAATGAATGTGTGGGGGGGGCCCCAACCCCCCCATGCTGCCCCAGGGACCGCCACCTCCCCGGGGCTTTTTTAATTGTATGCGGGGAGCACACGGCCCCCCCGCAGCCCTGGGGACCACCACCTCCCCGGGGCTCTGTTTTTTCTTTTAAAAAGAAGAAGTGTGGGCAAGGAGGAGGATTAAGTCCATTTGTGTCCTGAGGTCCTCAGGACACAAGAGGACCTCATCACCCCACCAGCAGTGTGCCAAGAGGCGCGTTTGCAGAGTGGTGTAAAAAGGGGCGTGCCTCGGACCACATCTCTGCAATCCAGCTCTGTGGCGCTTACTGGAGGTACCTGGTGGGCAAGTTGGCCCCCAGGGACCCTCAGTATTCAAGGGGAATTAATTCCCCAACTTAAAACACGCCAGGGGGCTCGTTTGCAGAGGGGTGGAGAAAGGGGGTGTGGCCTAGTATGAGAAGTTAGCAATCCTGCTGTGTGGGACTTACTGGAGGTAATAGTAGGGGTAGTTGGCCCCAAGGTTGACGTTGGGGGCTAACTACCCCTCCTGTTACCTCCAGTAAATCCCACACAGTGGGATTGCTAAGAGGTGTTCGGAGGCCACGCTCACCTTTCTCCACCACTCTTCAAACGCGACTGCTATGTTATAGTTAGAAATTAGCATTTAAAAAATCTTTGATATTCTCCCAAAAAATCATAGGTTTCAAGCACGTTATAGGTAGAAATGAGCATTTAAAAAACCTTTGCAATTCACTGAAAAAACCATAGGTTTCAGGGACGTTATAGTTTGAAACTAGCATTTAAAAAAAACATGGAAATTCACTGAAAAAACCATAGGTTTCAGGGACGTTATAGTTAGTTGGACATTTCACTCGTACAAAACCAGAGAAATTCGGCCGTTATAGTTAGTTGAGCTAACTATAACTCGCGCCCCCGCAAAGCACTGCTGATGACGTCACATATTACATCATTCATGACATGGTCAGTGACATCACTGATGACATCACTGATGACATCTCAAATGACATCACTGATGACATCATCCACGTGCTAGTCTGATGCACCTCCTCACACCCTAATATAACCTTTGATACACCCACTCTAAAATACAGACTACCATTTTCGAAACCATAAACACACCAATACCAGTTACTACATACCCACTCACTGATTCCTAGGTCTACACACACGTCCACTCATTCACCAATACAGTCACTCATACATGCAGTCACTCATCAATACAGAACTATCATATGCACTCATACATCTATACAGACACTCACACACCGCCACTCATCCATAGAGTTACTCACACACCTAGTCAGTCATGCAAAGAATCAATCACACTCCCATTTACTCACCTATACAGTTATACACACACCACCTCACTTATTCATACAGATACTAACACATACGTACTCTCTTATACAATCACTGGTACAAGCACACACTCATCCATACAGCCACTCTCACAATCACTCACTCTCAGATAGTCATTTATATACTCCAACACTCACATATACTGCCTTTCACATATGTAGTTACTCACACATGTACCACTGAGACATCCATTCACTCACCAACACACCCATACACACACTCACCCAGCCACACAGACCTTCACACATGCAGTCTTGAACCCATACACCCATTGAATCACACACTCACACATCTATGCACAGAGTCACACCCTCCCCCCACCCACCCACACAGACACTCAGGCACTCATACAGATACTCAGACAACCAATCAATAACCCATATAGACACTCATGTAGCTACTCACCAACCCAATGCAGCCTCTTACACACCAACTGACAGACTATACAGACATTTACACAGTTTACTCACTAACCCATGCATTCAGTAAGACACATTTAATCACTCACTTATACAGTCAGTCACGCACCTACTAAATCATCCATTCAGACATTCATACACCCACTCATATTTCAATACACCTTGGCATATATATATATAAAACATATTTAAACCTCAGAAACACACAGTCACTGGATGATGTCATCAGTGATGTCATCAGTGATGTCATTTGAGATGTCATCAGTGATGTCACTGACCATGTCATGAATGATGTAATATGTGACGTCATCAGCAGGGCATTGCGGGGGCGCGAGTTATAGTTAGCTCAACTAACTATAACGGCCGAATTTCTCTGGTTTTATACGAGTGAAATGTCCAACTAACTATAACGTCCCTGAAACCTATGGTTTTTTCAGTGAATATATATATATATATATATCTTCAAATATGTAGATGTGGAGTTAGGAATAGTTAATCTATACTCCCCCATGGCACTTACCTTTCGATATCTGTCCTTGATATTCTCTGGGTCGCTATTTAGTAGTACAACCAGTATTTGGAAAGGATGTTCCTAGAGAGCACAGCTTTATTATTTGTTCATGGTTGAGGACCATGCCGCTCTAAAAATATACTTCTGGCTACAAGCCTGGGCAAACCTTTGCTAAAAAAGCCACCATTGCATTTCTGAGGGTAGCCTTGTCTCAATCCTCCCTCACTCCATTGTATGGATCTCCACCCTCCAGCTATAGGAATATAGTCAATACACTATGGGCCTCATTTATGAAAAGTGATGCATTGCTGCGAGAAAACAGCGATGCGTCACTTTTCATTGCGCCCTCCTTGCGACACCAATGATGCGTCATATTTACAGTATGACGCATCATGTCGCAAGGAGTTACAGATACGTCAGTATTTCTGACGTATCTGTAGGCGCAAAAATGACGCATTGCTGGAGTGTGTCACAAAAGTGACGCAACTCCACCAGTGGGTCATTACACATGGGCTAGTCCCATGTTAATTGTGCCTGCGTCAGTCTTACGCCTGCCATGAGGCAGGCGTAAGATATTGACGCATTTGCGTCCTAGAAGTGGCGCAGTGAAATCTTATAGATTTCACTGCGTCACTTCTATGACCCTTTCTTGCACCGGAACGCCCCCCCTGCATACATTATACCTGGCGCAGGTATAATGTGGCACAGGGGTTTACAAAGTGACGCATCTACCTAGATGCGTCACTTTGTAAATATGGTGCAACAAGGCGCATTTTTTACACCGCTGGTGCGTCACAAAAAGTGACGCACCGACGGTGCAAAAGTGACGCAAGGGCTCATAAATAAGCCCCTATGTCTGGGGAAGCTGTATTCACCCTCCATCTTGTGCCATGCTAAAACAAGGAACATCTAATATGCACTGGTTGTACCAATACTCAGACTTCCACCACCCTCTACAATACTTGTGCTACACACTTGCTGCACATATGCAAACACAGAGGGCCTGATTCACAGAACTAACTTACGTCAAAAACGTAAAGTTAGTACTTTTGGTATTCACAGAATACACTTACTCATTTTGGTATTCACAGAATGAACTTACTCATTTCGGTATTCACAGACGTTAGTAGCCCTAACTTTAGGACTCCTAAATCCCTTCTGTGAATACCAAAGTCTTAAAGTTAGGATTTTTCTCAGTTTAGGAGTAGTAAAGTCCTAACTTTACTACTCCTAAACTGAGAAAAATCCTAACTTTAAGACTTTCGGGAATTCACAGAAGGCATTTAGGAGGCCTAAAGTTAGGGCTACTAACTTCTGTGAATACCGAAATGAGTAAGTTCATTCTGTGAATACCAAAATGAGTAAGTGTATTCTGTGAATACTAAAAAGTACTAACTTTACGTTTTTGACGTAAGTTAGTTCTGTGAATCAGGCCCAACATTGCCACCGAATGTCGGTGCAAGGATCTGGAGCTCAAATAATAGCAGAATATAACAGAAAAAAGGGTCAGTAGATCACACTATCTTTGACACAGAGAAAAGGTCTGCTGGTCACACTAATGATTCACGAATACTTGGTGCCCTGCCCCATTGCTTTATGTGACTTTCCCAGGTCAACAGTAGTTCAATACCAGCAACGCGAGAACATATGAGAGCACATTTTGTGTGCTCCTCCAGGTCACAGAATAGGCTCTCGATCTCCCGTTACTGGGGACAGGCCTAGGCCTCTGTGCACATGCAAGATTAGCATGACTTCAGGGCAAAAATTAAAGTCAAGGTACCAGTTTCACTTGCACTCAGGCAGTCTGTGTGGGATACACGTCGTTTTACCACGCAGGAGACATTCCAGCCTAAACACTAACTAACTACACCAAAGTTGCACAAAATAGGGCCCAACGCATAGAAATAGGTATCGACTAATTCTCCATAATATGTAATAGAAAGTAGAGTTCAAGTGTAAATAGTATGTGTTAAATGTAATATGAAATGTGACTCATGCTGTCCAAGCCCTACATGCTTTTCAGAGGCATTGAGATTTCCAAACAGACCAGTCTGACTCTGTAGTGTTGGTGTTGTATCATATTGTCACAGCCAATATATCTGTCTACAGATATGTTGTTCCCATAACATTGACTCCTGAAGCATCGACCCATAATATTGACTCCTGACACATCATCACAGCATAGTTACAAATAATAAGTACATCTGCACTTCACTTGACAATATTTTGGGAGTTGATGTTATGGTCCCAATAAAACTGTAGATTGATACTGTGGGAGTCAAAAATGTAACATGCAACCAGGGCTTTAAGTGGGCCGGGTCCTGCCGGTGCTCAGCACCAGCAGTTCTAAAAAGGTGTTGAGACGGGTCCCTATCGGGCTCTCCATTTTTGCTCTCACCTTCTGGGGGTGGGGGGCCTTTGGGGGAGAAAAATCTTTATTACTACCCTTCACTGCTTTTGAGGTAACTTCAAAAAGACTTGTTAGAGTTATTTTCACAGCCTCATCATTTCAGAACTGAAGGATCTTCATATTATATACAACGAAGCCATAGTTGTTGCTTATGTAAATAACAACCATTTACAAAGTCAATAGTCTTGGCTTGTAGGTGTAATGTATTATATATGTGTAAGCAATGACAGAAGCAGCAAAATACCAGTCGGGCAGAACACTATGCTAAGCCCAGATTTGTAGCTTATGTGGTTTTAAGCCACGCCCTTAACTACATTGAGAGACCCCCCAGTTTTTCATTCCACTTAAAGCCCTGCGTACGACCACTCCTTCGGAGGAGGCTAACTCTCTCTCAGCCCAGTACCCCCTTCCACCCTCTCAGTCGAGCACAGCGAGCATCATTACCATATAATACAAGAAAGAGGAGAGTGCAAACATGAGATCCCTGGACAATATCTGCAAGATCAACTCAAATATTATCTCAGATCTATTTCTGTCTGATGACTAAAACCGTGTAGGTACAGAACATTATGTGCCGCATCCCACACTGGAGATGGTTTCTTCTGACAGCGGAGGAAAATTGGGGAACAAGTTTTCACTGTGTCTGCTTTGGTGTGCATTCCTCTAATTGTCACAAACTGCTCTCCCATCATCTCAGAGGAAATGAGCTATTAGGAAATACTCAATTTGGATAAAGAGAAAAGCTTAACAAACGCATAGGGACTGGTGGGAAGCAGGAATGTCTAATCTCCTCCCATTACATGGCTTTGAAGTCACAGCTTATGTTTTGTCTGTCTCAGAATATTAAGGGGCAGATTTACAAGGGCTGGCGCATCTCTGCAAATCAGCAGGGATGCGCCAGTAAACTTGCGACATGCAAAACTACCCTTGCGCCACCACGGATGCGCTGCATTTACAATGCGGCGCGCCGTGGCGCAAGGATAGGCAGATGCGTGTCATATCTGCGGGCGTAAGGTTGGCGCAGTACTGGAGTCGTGTCGCAGGCGCGACGCAACTCCAGCACTGCAGCACTGTTCCAAACCGGCCTATCTTTAACATACTGCGTCATGCCTTACGCCTGCTTCAAGCAGGCGCAAGGTTTTGACGCAGCGGCGTCGGAAAAGTGACTTAGTGAAATCTTGTAGATTTCACTCAGGCACTTTTCCAAGGCTTTCCTGCGATGGAACGCCCACACTGCGACGGTACGCCCACATTATACCTGACGCAGGTATAATGCGGCGTAGGGGTTTACGGCGTGACGCATCTCCCTAGATGCGTCACGCTGTAAATCCATCGCAGTGTGGCGCTTGCTTTACGCCGCCGCTGCGTTACATAAGTGACTCAGTGGCGGCGCAAATGTGTCGCAAGGGGCTTGTAAATCTGCCTCTAATACTTTGCCCAGCACCCAACGCTCTATTACCTCTATTGGTCGGCAGAAGGGAGAGTGGAATTACGGTATTGCAGGGCGCCTGCGGAAATGTTTTCGTACGCACACCAGAGATTGAGGGGCATTGATAAACGGGACTTGAGCAACGCTGTGGATACCGTTGGTTACCAGGGCAGAGGGAAGTCGGTATGACACGTTTCCTGGGTTTTTGGTCGAATGGCGCAGCTGAGGCAGACCAGGGGCCATCTTACAGAATACCTACGCTCTCTGGGGCTTATTTACAAGCCCCTTGCACCACTTTTGCCTAATTTTTAACATGGGAAAAGTGACGTACGGGTGGCGCAAGGGGCTTGTAAATCTGCCCGTCTTTGTTTGCGCCGGACGCACCTTTTAAAAGTCCCAGAGGCCTGGGATGTCGCCAGCCAGACATATCCAGCTCTAAAGGAAGCAGAGAAGGGCCTCAGAAGGATGATGGACAAGGGCATGGTGATGGGTGCAAGAGAAGGGACAGTTTTAAAGGATGGTAAATAGATAAGATGAATGTTTGTTTTTTGCAGTTTTATATAGCAGGAACTCGACCCGAAGGTATTGGAGTGCTTAACGTGAGCACCAGTTATGTTACACAAGCACACATTCATTTTTGGTAGGCACGAGGAGAATAAGTGATGTGCACAGAATCACCGGATGTTGAGCCGACCAGACGTGAACCTGGTTCCCCAACGTCAAAGTCGGCAGCTCTGGTCGTTATGCCACACCCTCTCATGTGATGCTGGTTCTTTGTTAGGGTTTGGGAGGGACTGAGTGAATTAAGGGTGGGGTGGGGTTAAGTTATGTCTTGCATTAATCAGGCGTGGTGTATATACATATATATGTCTGCTTTATAGTGTGAAGTTGGCTTGCGCATTTGTCCTAATAAGCAGCCTCTTGCACTTTATTGATTGGTCGATATTCTGTGCTCTGTCTAGCCCGAAGATACTTGTAAGATCCACTTGTTAACTAGCAGCTTTCACCCAATAGGAACATTCGAGGGCTTCCGTGTAGTCAGTTACTGAGATGAAAAGCATCATTTCATGGCAAAATATCTGTAAGAAGTCAGCTGATGAGGTTATTGAGAGACTCAAAGAACGGGGTTAGTCACTGAATGTTTTACACGAATCTTTAGATATTGCTAATCAAAAGATTAAGGTTTCCTATTGTGTCCATATCAAAGAAAGGTGCATCTGACATGCTATTTTTGCAGAAATATACTCTTCAAAGCAATAAAACTATTTGATCAAGATCCAGGCGGTAAGGAGCCATCTCTTGCTGTCGCCGATTTAGGATGCAATAAAGGATGTAATATTAGAACTGTACTAAAGCTGGTCTCTTAAAAAAATACATAATTTCCAGATATACATATTATGGGATTGAAACTGAGAGGACTCTCGGTACTCATTGGAACAAAATCATTAAAGGAGAAGCAGGAAAACACTGACAACAGGTAAGAGCTGAAGCTTAAAATGAAACAATTGTGATAATGATTTAAGTGTGTGTGTGTTTGCTTTTCCAGAAAGCAATATGTAGAGGGAACCACTAACAAAGGAAACGTTCACACTGGGAAGTATAAATTAACCACACACAGGAGCAGCAGCAAATCACCAGCTGCTAGGTTTTCTTTTTTTTTTAATAGTTATAAGCCTCAGAAGGTTCAAGTTCAGGATTCATATATGGGGACTGATAATCCATTACATGAAAACTCAAGAAACTTATTGGATATATGAATTACAAAGCTTCCACCAGGAGGCTTCACTGAATCTTTTGACCTTTTTTATTGTTTATGAGAATATACCATTAGAAAATACAACTATATTTCTATATTTGGAGTATGTGGTAATGAAGGCATAGGTGATAGGGTACTGCTCACCAGTGATGCCATGGTTATAATGGGCGCTGTGGAAGGAGCAAAGAGAGGAGACACCTTGTCCATTCATGACCTTTAAAACTGACTTAGGTGTATCCCATGAGAATGTGCTCATGGATTTTTTTAAATGTTTTTTTCAGGATTAACTCGACCCGAAGGTATTGGAGCGCTTTACATGAGCACCGGTTACGTTACACAAGGACATTTGTTTGGTAGGCACGGGGAGATTAAGTGATTTGTCCAGAATCACAGGATGTGGAGTCGACCCCGAGGCCTGAACCTTGGTTTCCCAGCTCCAAGGTCCGCAGTCTAGCCGTGAGACCACATCCTCTCCCCTACACTGCGTTGTACATTTTGGAAGAGCACACATCTTAATTCATCAGTCAGAGAGGTAACGCCAAATACAATTCCACCTTATGTGTCTCTGGACCCAGAAATAGTGTGTCCACAATCTCTGGATCTATTAATTCCAAGCTTAGGGACATTGGCTCTTACATCAGATCTCACTTAGCTCCTGCAGGGTCTGAAGAGCCTGGATATCTGCACAGCAGGGGCCCGCTAGACTCTTGCACAAGCATGTAGGAGCTGACAATTGTCCCCTCGGACAGAGAAAATCAAGCCTTTGATTTGTGCCGATGGTTTCCGGTGCTCGGCACCGGCACTTGATTGTCAATACCTGAACTTATGACAGTCTGACACATGGTGGCGCTGTCTGTCAAATTTAGAGATTAGCACAGCAACAGTTGTTTATGAATTCTACATATATATGAAAATGACTTATACCTGCCACCCAACATTTTTTTATGTCTTTGGGGACCTGGAATAGTTTGAATTGTCACACTTTAAACTGGGTAATGGTTAGTGGTTGTGTTGGTACTGTCATTGGCAGCTCCGGAACAAGCAGTGGGTGGTGCAAGCTGCAGGTATCTTCTGACCTGGGCCCTGGCACTTAATTTTTTTTTACAAATTAGGCTCTGCTTTAACCCCTGAACTCCCACCCCAGCCACTCACCCCAACCGTGCCTAACGCTCCCCTCCCTGCCCGGCCCTCCAGTGGACAGTTTCTGCCTGCTCAGAGCAGATGGAAAAACACCAGTGTTTTTCTCCCCAGAATGGGGACAAATGCACTTTAAGACATGTGCTGTTATTATCTTTTCTAGGGAGAAAACTTGGAATACTCCGTTTTTGGTGCATGAATAGTGGCCAGAATATAGCCTTATAGCCCGCCATAGCGGGCTATACCGGCTATTAAAGGCCCGCTCCAGCGTTAAAGGCCCGAGCCGAAGGCGAGGGCCTTTAACAAGGGAGCGGGACTTTAATAACCGGTATAGCCCAGCTACGAAGGTCTATAAGGCTATTAGAACATTCTGCCACTAGAGGGCAGAATGTTCTAACAAATAAAACAAAAGCTTCAGGGAGCGTGAGGGGATTGAAATCCCCTCAGGCGCCCTGAAGCCTTTGTTCACAGCCACAGCTGTGAACAAAGAAACATTGGAATGTTGGAGCACTGTGCACCTTTTCAAATTCGGAAAGTTGCAAAGATATTCAAATTGAAAATCTTGAATGTAAATTGAAGACATAAACAGTACGTTTTAAACAACGAGTTTTTAAAGCATGGCACTTCTACAATAGAAAAGATAAACTATCACGAGTAAGAATTCTGTTTTGCAGGGCCAGACTGGAACCAAAACCTGGCAAAAGTGTTCAAGACAGCTCCATACTGCAGAAGGCCATTATTAGACTGAGGCCAGGGACCATTGCTAGGTCATGGCAGCCCATCCTGCTCTGAAAGTTACCTCCTAGCCTGCAGCCTACAGGGGACATGGCAGAGATCCAGAATGGCCTGTCCAGCCCTGTCCTTTTTCAATGCAGGGTAAAGTTTCTCATAGCAACCGACTGCGGGTTCTGTGTTCAGTTTCATCAACATATTACATGGCATTGATACTACTCTTAAAGGGGACATCCTCAGCAGAAATGAAAATCAGTTTTCCTTCTTCAGGCCTGTATCTCTGACAATCGCCAACAATAAGCAGCCCAGAATGTTCCTTTGTTCGATGATGTATGCTTGGGTTTTGAGACTGTATGGCCTCTTTAAATCCAACCTGTTCTCAGGGTTGGATTGGTAACGCGGGTACTCGGGCAATGCCCGAGGGGCCGGTGTCCAGTTCCAGCTGTGGGCTGCTTTTTTGAGCAGTCTTGGGGGCCTATTTGGGTGGTTTCTGCATTGTTCAGATACTGCCAGCGGCCCAGTGGGTGCCTGAGTGGCCTTCCTGGAGCCAGATTGGCGTCCATTACCTCCCTTTTATCAAAGGGCAGAGGTGTCACTCCCTTTCTCTCGCTGGGCTGGCCAAATAATGTATGCATATTGAGCGGGGGCAGGGGGCCTGAGCAGAAGTGTCCTCACTTGTTTTCAGGTGTGATTTAACAGTGTAAACTAATCCGTGCATTTTTTTTTACCCCCTCCCTTTTTTTTAATAAAATTTCGCCGAAGCAGTGTTTTGCGAAAGGCAATATGCAAATGTGGGCCACTTTTTTTTTTAGCGGGCCCGGGCCGATTTTTAATCCCAATCCAACCCTGCCTGTTCTATGCATAACCACTTGACCAGCACTCAAAAATCATTTTCATGCTCAATCAGATCCTGAAGACAGTCATCTCTATCATCTTCTCAGCAGGCACCAAGGACTCTAATGGGTTCAGTAGCTTGAAAGCGCTTCCTTTTTCTCTTACAAACCAATGGCAAAAGGGCCATGGAACCGTCTCAGACCTACCTGGACTGTGAGAAGCACAACCTGACGAGTTACCATCAGGCCAGACTCCTTGCATTCTCACTTTGTACTTTGCCTGGAGCATTGTTTTGTCATATAAGCACAATATAAAAACATTAAAATAAAACAAACAAAAAATTGAATAAATGCCCCCTCCCCAATAAAATTGCCTTGATCTGGCAAAAACTAACATGCTGTTCTCAAATAAAATATTTATAAATGGAATGGTAATCATTGTCTAGGTGAAGAAAGAGAACTAGTGTATTTAGAAAATGTTTAGGTTTGGAAAGGCCTAAAACCACATTACAGCTCTCATTTAGGATCCAATTACATGCCAGGCGAAGCTAAATCCCTGCATGGGATTTAACTCCGCCTGATTCTGCATTATTAGGTTTTTCACGTTGTTTTTTCTGGCTGTGGGAGAACCAGACCCAATTTTTCCGGATGATTATTCCGATTAGAATAATCTCATTAGGATTTGGCTGCATCACCATTTTTTTTATTGATGTTGTTCATCGAGCATCAATTTACATATACTTGAGTGTGCACCAAAGCTTATGATTCACTCTGCAGACAACAGTAATTACAAACATTGGCCACGGCTTTTCTTTCCCGACCAATAACACTATGGGCCATATGTATCAAGCATTTTTTCGTTCACAAATGGGCCAATTCTCAGAATCGGCCTCTTTGCGAATGCAAAAAATGCTTTTCACATGTATAAAACCCTATTTTGCGATTCGGTAACCTGTTACCGAATCGCAAAATGGGTTTGCGATTGTTATTTGGAAGGGGCGTGTTTAGGGCGTCCCTTCCGAAGACCGAATCGCTGCGGTATGTATGAATGTTTTGTGACTGTGAATGCGGTCACAAAACATTTGCATTTAACACCACCTTCATGTTGGTGGTAACCCATTCACAAACAGGAAGGGGTCCCCAAGGGACCCCTTCCTGTTTGTGAATGTATGCAAAACCTTTTTTTAAGAGCAGGCAATGGTCCCACGGACCTCTGCCTGCTCTTAAAAAATGAAGAGTGAACTATGCATTTTTTTTCTAAACGCAACACATTTTCCTTTGAGGAAAACAGACCACATTAAAAAAAAAATTTGCTTTATTTAAAAGCAATCAGGGACATGGTGGTCTGCTGACCCCAGCAGGCCACCATCCCAGTGATCTTAGCAATTACTAAGGGGTTGCAAAATGCGATCTACCTAATTTATATTAATGAGGTAGGTCGATTTGCGACCTACTAGGAATCGGTATGTGAAAGTCTATGGGGCATATTCTCAAGGACTCATCGCCGAATTAGCTGCACTTTTCCGCCACGAAAGTGGCAATAGATTTATCGCCCTATTCACAAGCCTCCGCTAACAGCCGACATCGTCAGTTTACCTGCGTTAGCTGCCGCTAAAAACATCGCCAAGGCTGACAGCGACAACTAACGCTAATCATATGCAGAGTAGGCGTTCCCGTGCAAAAACTCACGATAACACCACTTCGCGATATTCTCAACGACCAGCCAGATCGATGATGCGGTCCAAAAACAGGCGATAAGGTACGTTAGCAGCAGGGACTTAAGACCTGCTTTTTTCTGGTCTTAAGTAGGACGAAAACCTGCAGTATAAAGGGAGCCCAGCCCAGAGCCACATCTGAAGACCATCAGATGCCATGGAGCTACTAATCATGCAGCTTGGAGACCCAAGAGGGCCACAACACCCACCGCCACCACCCCCAGGACCACTCCCACCCCAGGACCACCCCCCCGGACTGCCACAGACGAAGCGCAGAACAAGACAGCGGACCTTCCGAAAACGCACCAGCCTCAGAGACTTAACGCCAGATGATGTCATTGCCCACTACAGGCTCAAAAGGACAACCATCCTCCGCATCCTGACCCACATTGCCCACAGGCTGATGGTACTGATGCAGCGCGTACAATAAAAACTATTCTCCTCCCAGGTCACTTATAGGTCATCCAGGGGCAAACTATATTTTCTCACATCCACATGACGATGGGGCCCATAAACATCGCCTAACACACACGCACACACCTGGATTTCCTTTACACCTTTATGAAATTCTGTACTCCTAGGAGAAGCATGAGAACTAAATGGAGAACACCATTTATGTACCGCTGGAAGGAGCCGGGATATCTTATTACCTTAACTTGTCGCTTTCTTTTAGTTATTTCTTAAGATATTCCTGCTCATTGTTTTGTCGATGAATCATTCATGTAAGAAATTAGTTCATAGTGATTAAGACCAGCTGAATCACAATAACCAATTACTGATGTCACAATCATTTAGGAAAATAACCACTGAGTCATTTTGGTTTAAAGAATCTTAAATTTTATATAATTTTTAAAAGCATGAGAAAGAATTTAAACTTTATTCAATTATTCATTCTTAAATTCAAATATTTATTAAGCATAATCAATTTATTGCAGAAAGGAAATTTTTGTCATGAAGCCAAAACCCTAATTACCTGCCTACCTTTCTAATTTAGCCTAATGATTTCTAACCTAAGTTTAAGAATTAGAAATAACCTGATTCTCATACTCAACTGGAAAATTAAGACAGCAACAGCAACTTCAGCTCGTCAGCATCAGCTACCTGCAACCCGTCTCATCTAACAGTCTTTCAGCATCTCCCGCTCAGTAAGGGATCGATCAGGACCACCCAGCACTGGAAGCCACCAACACCAACACGACTCTCCAACTCCGCTCCTGACTGTGACTGCGACTGACCCCCTCCCACTAAGAGTAGGCCCTCTTATACCCTAATTCTAACTTTGCTAACTAATTGTTGCAACATTAATAACACGCTTTTCTTTCATTGGTCCATGCATGTCATCTTATTCATTCTTTTAATCAAGTTCTCTTGGATCCAATGGTCCTTGGATCATTTCCTTTCCCATACGCTCAAGACATGTTTCCATCCGCTTCGATCAGTACATTTGTAACTTCTTTCGATACATTCGAGAACTCCGCAGTCATTGTCCTTTCTCTTAAACTGGTTTCCCACGGGTCTTCTGCTGATCACCACGGCACACTATCAGTTCAATTAGGTCACATCAGCCTTGACCATTTCTCGCATCCTAGCCTCTCAGCAACATCACGAGGTTTAGTTTTTCTCCGACTTCATCCCGTGTCACATGTCCCCTTGCGCCTGCGCACATCTTCCCACTGGCGGCCATTTTATATCGCCACTCGGTTATACTTTAGAAGCACTAATTTGAGGCAAACAAAACATAATTAAAATAGAGAAAAATAGCCTTTTCGTTTCCCTCCCGTCATCTACGTACCCCAATTAGTTATTACCTAGCAGAAAGCAACATTTAAGCTGTTCCTTACTTACCATCACTATTGTTTTTGCAACGACACGTTTTATTTCTATGAAGCACAAAAACATGCATTTATTTTTAATTAGTACGCATTTATTTTTACGTTATAATTAGACACACGGACATCCATTAATAGATTATTTAGCACACACATTGGCATGTTACCTTTCCCACACATACAGTGTTGATTAATACATTTAAACGAACATTTTATTAATTATTTATAAAATTTGTTAGGGGTTAAAAAATTTTTATTTTCCCTGCTCCATCAACTCCCCCTTTGGTGATTTTTAAATCACCACATAAAACCCAAGTTATACTTCTTTTCAGGCAGCATGTCTTTTATCCTTTGCCTTCTGTTATTTACACATCTGTTTCTTCTTCATCTTGCCTTTTTGTCTCCTTATACATGCTTTCTTTCATTTTCTCCAACTCAATTTCACCCATTTCTCTCTCTCTTTCTTTCATTATTCTGTTATTTCTTTTCATCTTATTTTGTCTTACTTTTCTTTTTATACACGTTATTACTATTTTCAACACCATGGCTAATAATATTACTACAGTTGCTATTATTATAACTTTCCCTATCATTAGTCTACTCATTCTGGTCAACCAATTTGCTACTGAAGAAAACCCTCTACCAAGTTTTCCCAAAACACTTTCAACCTCCAGTGGAACTAGTTCTTTGTGCAAATTTGTAATATTTGTAATATACTTCTGTATATTTTCACTTTTATCAGGAATGTAAGTACAACAATGTTGGACTTTCAACATTCCACAGACTCCACCCTCTTTTGCCAAAAGAATATCAAGGGCAAGCCGATTTTGCATCACCATAGCTCTCATGGCAACCATTTCGGTATTTACCATTAAGAACCCTCCCGCAGTATCTGTAGACAAACGATCTACTACTGTGGATAACTTCCGAATTTTAAATGCATTCAAAGATATTCCCACTGCTGGTATTAATGCTCCAAAAATATCACCTACAATTTCTGAAAAACTTTCCCTCTTTCTACGTGTAAAACTATTAATCATCTTGTATGTTCCCTTTTCTTCTCTATCCATGTGAAAGATTTTTGGAAAGACCAGGCCTACATAGCAAGTTCCATACCAATGGTCCGGTAACCTGTAATAAGCTCTATTCCCACAAATATAATAGATACCTGGAAATATTGGATCTTTTCCACCTTTGAATCCCCAACCTCCCAAAATTTGATAATTGTCATGGCAGATACTGGAACCTACAAAGTAATTGTCATAGACTGTCTTATTTCTCCTAATACACAACTTTCCTGTTTGCGGCCAATCTAATGTCATTGCTGCATTTATCTTTTTCCCTTCATGATTTCCTTCCTCAAACGTCCATAGATGTGTTCCTTCCTCTTTTATTGCTTCTTTTTGAAATTTCATTCTTCTTTCTTCAACCATTTCTAAAAATACCTTTTCTTCTTTCTTTAACTCACAGGTAAGGTTGTTACTAACTATTTCTTCTAAGGTTAATTTTCTATGTTCTAGAAAGAATTCTCCTAAAACCTTTGCTGGTTTTACTTTGTTAAGTTCTGGTACTACTGGAATGTTTGCAAAAATCTTATCTATGTCAGTATAATAAGATTCTAATCTACCTGTTTTATAAAATAAACTTGCTATTACACTACATGTTATTCCATAAGTTAGAGGTAGGTGATGATAAGTCACACCTTCTGACACTGATGCAGGCAACTGCATACAAACATAACAATCTCTCACATCCATTGTCTCTACATATTCGTACAACAATTTTGTAAAAACATTTTTAGAAAAGTCTGTTACTGACTTATCCTTATGTAACTCTGCACTACTTCTTAAAATAACTGGTTCTTTAATATTAGTTTCTTTTTCTGGTTTAGTATCATTCTTTGCTTCTATCACAGCTAAACTAATAGGAATTGTGATTGCTAAAACTATCCATATGGTCATTAATAACCCTGTACAAAAGCAGCACATTTTGCACCATCTTTTTATAAACTCACATTTATCTCTTCTATCCCTAGTATTTTCCATTTTTCTTTTTTCTATTTGTTAAGTTTCAGAAAATTGTGTCACTACACCTCAGAAATGACTTAGATGCCACTCTGCTTTCAAAAAGTCTTTGCTTGGTACTTTCTTTTAATTCTCTCCAGAATTCTTTCGTTGTCACATCCGGTGATTTGTCACATCCAGTAAAATTGTCATGTCCGGCAGAAGCACTATAAGTCTTCACTTTAAGTTTGTTGCATCTCACCTTTTCCCATTCGACTTCTCAGTCTCTGGTTCTCGTGAGTGTTTTCTTCTTCTTTGTAATCTGTCAGTGCAATATACAGCCACTCAGGTGACTTATACTTTGCATTCACTTTCTTTGTCCTTTTGGACTTTTGTAATCTTTTTCCACTGGGTTTTTCTTGTCCCTTTTGACTTGTTACTTCATTCACTTGTTCAGCACTTTCGTCTCCCGCTCTTATTATTCTATATCTCAATTTTCTTATATAGCTGTTGGGCCAATTATCTCCTTTTCTTGGCCTTTTGGCTTCACCTTCTCTTTCTTCTCTTTCTGATTTCCAATTTCTTTTTCTTGATTCAGTTTTTGCCTTTTCCTCTTCTCCACTTTCTTCAGTTTCTGTTTCAACTGTTTCACTATTGTCTCTTATTTTGAAACTTATGATCTCGTCATCTCCTACTGGTGGATCTGTCTTCTCCTTCTTGTTTTCCCTTATTACTGTCCCTCCTCGGTGTTCTTCCGATTTGGTGTTTTCCTCCCTTTCTGCTTCTAAATTTCCCTGTTCTTCTGTTTCTCTATCTGTCCCTATTGCTCCTCGGGGTTCTTCTCGATTTTCTAACTTTTTGTGTACTTCTTTCCCTACTTCATCTATTAATATTATTTCTGAAGGATTTCCACCATAACTTGTACTTGGTTGTTCATCTAACTCAATTTCTTGCTCAGTTTCTTCTCTAATTGGTTTATAACCCCAAGTTCTCCTTCGGAATTCTTCACAGTTTGCAACTGAATCATCAGATTCTGAATTTGTGTCAGATATTTCCAGATGTCGACTTACAGGTCGATCTTCAGGTTCTGGAACTTCTGAATTTCTTTCTTCTTCTTCTTCTTCTTCTTCTTTAGAGGTGTTTGCCGTTGGGGTTTCCAGATGTCGACTTTCAGGTCGATCTTCAAGTTCTGGCACCCTTTCTCTTATCCTTGTTGTCCCAGCTGTTAAACTTTTATCCCACACTTCCAGACGTCGACTCACATGTCGATCAGTAGGTTCTTGAACTCTGATTGTGTGGCTGGCATGGACCCAGTTCTTCACTCCTGCACACTTGACTGCAGTCGTTGTTACTAGGATTACCTGTCGTGGTTCGTCCCAGCGAGGAACTAGACAGTTTCTTCTCCTGTGGATTTTTATACGGACCCAGTCTCCTGGATTCAAGTCGTGGGCTGGTTTTCTTTCAAGAGTGGTCGCATCCGGTCCAACCTGATGAAACACAGAACGCACCACATCAGCCAGTCCCTTGCAATAATCCAGTACTAGATCATCAGTTATAGTTAATAACTTGTTGACAGGTACGTGTGCTTGTCTCATTGCTCGTCCCATGATCATCTCATGAGGACTGAGTCCAGTTTTCTTTTCAGGGATGCTTCTGATGGTCATCAGAACAAGAGGCAGTGCATCTGGCCATTTGAGTCCTGTAGCTTGACACATTTTTCCTAATCTGTTTTTAATTGTTCCATTAATCTGCTCCACTACCCCAGAAGCCTCTGGTCTGTAAGCACAATGTAGTTTTTGTTTAATACTCAATGCTTCACAAATCAATTGGATCAACTCATTTTGAAAATGTGTTCCTCTATCTGTCTCAACCGTGACTGGAAAACCATACCTTGGAATGAACTCTCGCAGCATAAGTTTTGCCACTGTTGTTCCATCATTCCTTCTCGTGGGGTATGCCTCCACCCAACGAGAGAACAAACAGACGACCACTAGAACATATCTTAGTCTGTTACTAGGGGGCATCTCTATAAAGTCCAACTGCATCCTAGTGAATGGACCTCCTTCTCGTCCTATTGTTCCTAGACTCACTACTGTTTTTCTTCCTGGGTTAAACTGCTGACAAATAAGACATCTTTGACAAAGACTTTCAGCAATGGCTCTGAATTTTGGGTTATACCAGGTTTGTCTAAAAAGTCTGATCATTGCATCTCTCCCAATATGAGCTTGTCCATGGTACATCCGTGCCATGTCTGCAATCATGCTATCAGGCATAACTGGTCTTTCATCTCTGTATACCCACACACCATTATTTTCCTGTCTTCTACATCCTGCTTTTATCCAGTAATCTTTTTCCTCATCTCTTGCAGTTTCTTGTAACTGCCTTACTTCATCCCATGTCTCGACAGTATTAGTAAAAAGCAAAGGACAAGAGACATGCTCCCTTTCTCTATTTTTGTTCATGGACACCATGTTCTCTGCACAATATTTAGCGATCTCATCAGCATAATTATTGCCAACGGCTATGTAATCTTCGTTTTTCTTATGCGCTTTGCACTTCACTACAGCTATTTGTTTAGGCAACTGTATCGCCTCAAGCAGCTTTTTAACAAAATCTCCATTTCTGATAGGTGTTCCTGCAGATGTCAAAAATCCTCTTTGTGACCAAATCTGACCGAAGTCATGTACGATGCCGAAACCATATTGGCTATCGGTCACAATCGTGACTCGTACATTTCTTCCTAATTTACATGCTTGAATCAAAGCAATCAGTTCCGCAACTTGTGCAGACCTTATTCCTTTCAGACAAGACGCTTCCATCACAGTTGCCACTGTGCACACTGCGTAAGCTGCGCTTAAAACTCCTTCTTTTGTTCTCAAGCATGAGCCATCCACAAACATGACATAATCAGATTCCTTTAACGGTTCATCTTTTATGTCAGCTCTTGGTTTCGTGCAATATTCCAGCACGTTCAGACAATCATGATCTACTTCGTCCTGTTCAATTATATTTTCCTCATCTGGCAATGATGTTGAAGGATTTACATTCATGCATCTATCTATGGTCACATTTTCAGCACTCAAGATGACTTTTTCGTACTTAGTCAGCCGACTATGTGTCATGTACTGTGTTTTTGTTCTTGTCAAAAGAATTTCTACTGAGTGGGGAACATATACTCTCAGTGGATACCCCATCACTATACCTTCACTTTGTTCCAGACTTACACAAGTAGCAGCAACTGCTTTCAGACATCCAGGCAATGCTTTTGCTATAGGATCTAAAACAGCTGAAAAATAAGCAATTGGTCTTTTTGTCGTTCCATGTTTTTGTACCAGTACTGAAAACGCACATCCATCTCTTTCACTGCAGTACAACTCAAAATCCTTCTCATAATCAGGCATGCCTAATGCAGGTGCCTCACACAGTTTCTTTTTCAATTCTTTGAAAGATTTCATTTCTTCTTTGTTTAACTCAAAAGGGTCTTTTACATCTTTCTTGGTCAATTTTTGTAATGGTTTTGCAATCAAAGAGAAACCACTTATCCACTGTCGACAATATCCAACCATTCCCAAAAACATTCTTACCTCTCTTTGAGTCATTGGTGCTCTCATTCCTTGAATCATTCTTACTCTTTCTGTCGCTATCTTTCGCACTCCTTTCTCAATTTTATGCCCTAAATACTGGACTTCTTTCTGACAAAACTGTAATTTTGAAGGAGACACTTTATGTCCTCTTTTCTCTAGATGGTTCAGTAAAGCAATTGTATCACTTACACATGCTTCTTTGGTTTTCGATGCCACCAACAGGTCATCGATATACTGCACCATCACTGATTTTTCTGGCATTTTCAAATCTTCCAGAGATTTCTTTAGAATCTGATTAAAGATTGAGGGGCTTTCTGTATACCCCTGAGGAATTCGGCACCATGCCAAAATACGCTCTCCAAACCGGAACGCAAATAATGGCTGGCTATCTGGATGCAAAGGAATAGAGAAAAATGCGTGACACAAATCTATCACAGTGTACCACTCAGCTTCATGTGGAATTTGATATAGAATTACTGCAGGGTTTGGCACTATTGGACAACAGGGCACAACTATTTTGTTGATCTTTCTCAAATCCTGTACTATTCTATATGTTCCATTTGGCTTTTTCAGTCCCATAATAGGTGAATTACATGGACTGCTCATGATTTCTTTTAGAATTCCCTGTTCAATCATTTTATTTATCACAGGAGTTATTCCTTCAATTATTTCTGGAGTTAATTTGTACTGTGGCGTATTCGGGTAAGTTGTCCCTTCTTTTACTGTCACTTTTACGGGATCAACTTCTTTCATTAATCCAATGTCTTCTCCTGTAAAATCCCACACACTTTCTTTTACTGCACTTTTTAGTTCTTCTGGAAGTTTTTCTGCATCAAATGCAGGAAACAAACCATTCGTTTCAGGTTCCTGATTCATCAAAGTTACTTTATACAAAACATCTTCATCTGAAGTCTGAAATCCAATTCCATCTGGCGTACAATAAATTGTGCAATTCATCTTGCACAAGAGGTCACGACCCAAAAGATTTACAGGACTACAATCGCACACTACAAATTTATGCATTTTACTAAAAGAACCAATTTTTACTTCCACCAATTCAGTAAGTGGGGTTTTAATCTGCTGATTGGCTACTCCTACTACTTGGATGTATTCACCTGAGAGAGGAAGGTTTGGAATTTCCACTGATCTAACAGTAGAACGGGTAGCTCCAGTATCGACAAGGAATGTTACATTTGCACCATTCACTTCTCCATCCACAAAGGGACCAGACTGATCTACCTCTAGAGTTGCGCCAAGCACGCACTCTTTCCCCTCTCCTGGGCACCGTCAGAATCTTTCATCCGGGTCATCCTCACTCTGACGCAACCAATACTGAGAAATGTTAGCTGCTCGCGGCAACTGTGTTACCTGCTCTCCTCCGTAGAATCCTGTTTCTGTACTGTATCTTTGCTGGTTAACAGTGTTGGGAAGTGGTGGTTGCGGCACCTGACTTTGTTGAACAACTACCTCATTCTGCACCTGTGGAGTTAATGATTGATGTTCCGGATTAGGTTTAGGTGGGAACTTACACTCGTTTCTCCAATGCCCTAATTTTCCGCAATTATGACATGGCCATTTCTTCTTTGCCTCTTCTAGACTCACTTGACCCTTTCCTTTACCTATGTTCGGTCGCATTTTATTCTGTCCTGTTTCATTTCCATTATTATTGTCCAATTGAGCTTCTTGTTTTTCTGCCACCTTCACCTGTGCCCACATTGCCTTCTCTTTCAACTTACGCTGTTTACTCTCTATTTCATCACTACAATACTTAGCATACCTCAGCACCTCATCTACACTTCCATTCTGCCAGTTTATCATGTGTTGCTTAATCATATCACTTATTTCTTGTTTCAGGCCAAACACAAATCGGTATACAAAATGACTCATGTCTTTTTCACTCAATTCTTCATAACCACTATACTGCTTGAAAACCAATAACAATCGCTCATAATATGCATGTACAGACTCCTTACTTTCCTGTGTAGTTCTATCGATTTTTACCCAATCTGTCTCTTTAGGAGGAATCTTATTCTTCAAAAAGGTAATCACCTTATCGTACTTCTTCATCACATCAGGACCTGGAGCTCCTGTCTTAGGATCTCTTGGATATTCTGTAGTTGGCCAGTCAACTGTAATCTTACATTCTGACCACAAATCTGTTGGTACCACTATGTCAAACAATCCATCTAAATCTATCCACAACACTTTTGAGACTTTTACAAACCTCTCTACTTGTCGGTACCACTCAACTGGCTTCTCTCTTAACTTTGGAAAGTCATTGGTAAATGACAGTATGTCCTGCCTAGTCCAGGGAACATGCACGTAACTACCACCTGGAGTTTCTCTCATGGGGTATTCTTTGGCAACAGATTCTTTTTCAGTTATCATAAAGGCCAATGAACCTTTGTCTGTAGTTTTCTCATTCTTCTTTGTCCATCTAACCTTCCATCTGTCCACATCACCCCATTTTCTCAACAACACAATTAACTCCTTTATCTGTGTCAGCCTTCCTGCCGTGTTCAAATTTTCAATATCCTTTTCACAAAAGTCTACTCTGTATGGTTTCTGCAACGTTTTCACTTTCGCAAAGTCTATTCCAATCTCACTGGCTACTTCTTCTAGTTTGTCATGTAAATTCTTTGCCCTCCATGTAATACTTTTGCACAGAAACATTATTTCATCATCCTGGTAATTTTTTATCTTTTCGGTACCAATTGTTCCTAGAATTAATTCTTCCATATCGATTTTTAACCTAATTACATCTAATGGTTTTTCTTCTGGTTCTTTTATTTTAAATGCCTTCATCCACTCATTTAACTCATCAGGAGTCGGACCTATGGGTGTATTATTTAGTTCTATCCAATTACCACTCTTTTCAGGGGTTTCTGTTGCAGATTCTGTTACCATATGCATTTTCCTACCATTGCACTCATTTACCGTCAAATTTGTAGGTGGACTTGGTCTGTAAGTACTAGCCAAATTACTTGTACTTGCACTTTGTTCCATCCTTTCTTTTTCTCTCTGAAATTGTGAACTCATGGGAATTACCAAAGATCGTTCATCAATTTTCTGATTCTCAAAAACGGGTATTACTGGACCTATTGTTACAGGCACAGTAACTGCTTCCATATTTTTCGTTAATTCTCTAATCTTCTCAGTTAGTTCTTTTGTGGTCCTTGCTAATTCGCTTGCATTGTCGCTTTCTATTCCTTCATTTTGAGAAGTTCTCATTTGTTCTTGTGACCTATTTACTTCAATTCTCTTTTCCGGGCTTTTATTTCGCATAGTCTCTATTAGCGGCGCATTTGGTGTCACCACTGTAGAACTCTGCTGATACGGAGGTGGATTTCTATTTAAAATATCTTCCAGCAACTCGTCATCCGTTTCGCTCTCATGCATATACTTTTCTCTCTCTATATGTTTCTTTTTCTCAGTCCGCTTTTTCTTAGTCCCTTCCTCAACTGTAAAAGCTGGAAACAAACCTCCTGTCATGTTAGCACATCTCCATCGTTTTATTCTGTCCTCATGATTTACTCCCCACAATCTTCCAGGCATAAACTCATGATCTCTCATTCCTCTGAATCTCTCTCGTTCATACATCTCATCTTCCCATTCCGTCAAAGCCTCAAACTGTGTTGGTCTAGGTCTAGGTTCCAATTTACACATTTTTTCTCGCAAATTTCGCAAAACCGCTACACTAAATGAACCATTCTCAGGGAAAGCTAAAGCACCATCATTCTTCGTATATTTTGCCCAATTTTCCAACCATATGCACGTATGATATCCATATTTCAGCATCATATGTGAAGCTGCTGATTTCGGCGGAGGAATTACTTGTCCCTCTCTAGTCACAACCTTTTTGTCTTTCTTAAAGAAATTCTTCAATTTCGTCGTCCATGACGTTCTCTCCCTTTCATACTCGTAATACGGCATGTTTTCTATTTGTTTTCTCTTTACACTAACGCTGTTCTGTGTACGGAACTTCGACCAATTACAGCGCGACTCACACTAACGTACCAATCAGAACAATTTCCTCCGTCCGTGAACCAACCAATCCTAGCGCGGCACTTTTCTACGTCACTCCTGCTCTGTGTTCACGTGACTAGCGCACTATCCAATCCTAGCGCGGCACTGTTCCACGTCACTTCTGCTCTTTTACCCCTCCTTTACAAAATTTATCGGCAATTTTTCTTTTTCGCTGTTTTCTTCGTTAGTTACAACAATTAAAACAATTCCATAGTCTGATTCGCTAAACAAAAGTGACAGCTTTGTCCTTTTACACAAGAATCCTGTATTTCCAGTAGGCAGCGCTTACCTCTACCTTACCACAGAATTATTTACTCTCGCCGATAAAGTAGCACTTCCCTCTACCTTACCCTTCTTTCAAACAAACAATTTACTCGTTTCTCTGGGGATAAGACACATGTGGAGACTAGGCTCCTGAGAATTAAGGCCAAAGTTTCACAAGTAAACGTGATTTGCTATTTCAATTACACACTTTTCGTACAGAAAATCCCTAACATAACACAACCTGCGTTATTACCAAAATGAATTCAGACCATGTACCAAATTCCATGTGACTTCTCTTGCCACACGTGTTCCACTTCCTACATCCCAGAAGCGTGAAAACTCACATATAACATAACGCGACTCAACATATAGTGTTAGTCATCAAAAATAATCAATAATCAATAAACAATAATCACTAAACTAATCTATAGAAAACCATAACTCTGCTACCAAGAAATCTGATGCAGCGCGTACAATAAAAACTATTCTCCTCCCAGGTCACTTATAGGTCATCCAGGGGCAAACTATATTTTCTCACATCCACATGACGATGGGGCCCATAAACATCGCCTAACACACACGCACACACCTGGATTTCCTTTACACCTTTATGAAATTCTGTACTCCTAGGAGAAGCATGAGAACTAAATGGAGAACACCATTTATGTACCACTGGAAGGAGCCGGGATATCTTATTACCTTAACTTGTCGCTTTCTTTTAGTTATTTCTTAAGATATTCCTGCTCATTGTTTTGTCGATGAATCATTCATGTAAGAAATTAGTTCATAGTGATTAAGACCAGCTGAATCACAATAACCAATTACTGATGTCACAATCATTTAGGAAAATAACCACTGAGTCATTTTGGTTTAAAGAATCTTAAATTTTATATAATTTTTAAAAGCATGAGAAAGAATTTAAACTTTATTCAATTATTCATTCTTAAATTCAAATATTTATTAAGCATAATCAATTTATTGCAGAAAGGAAATTTTTGTCATGAAGCCAAAACCCTAATTACCTGCCTACCTTTCTAATTTAGCCTAATGATTTCTAACCTAAGTTTAAGAATTAGAAATAACCTGATTCTCATACTCAACTGGAAAATTAAGACAGCAACAGCAACTTCAGCTCGTCAGCATCAGCTACCTGCAACCCGTCTCATCTAACAGTCTTTCAGCATCTCCCGCTCAGTAAGGGATCGATCAGGACCACCCAGCACTGGAAGCCACCAACACCAACACGACTCTCCAACTCCGCTCCTGACTGTGACTGCGACTGACCCCCTCCCACTAAGAGTAGGCCCTCTTATACCCTAATTCTAACTTTGCTAACTAATTGTTGCAACATTAATAACACGCTTTTCTTTCATTGGTCCATGCATGTCATCTTATTCATTCTTTTAATCAAGTTCTCTTGGATGCAATGGTCCTTGGATCATTTCCTTTCCCATACGCTCAAGACATGTTTCCATCCGCTTCGATCAGTACATTTGTAACTTCTTTCGATACATTCGAGAACTCCGCAGTCATTGTCCTTTCTCTTAAACTGGTTTCCCACGGGTCTTCTGCTGATCACCACGGCACACTATCAGTTCAATTAGGTCACATCAGCCTTGACCATTTCTCGCATCCTAGCCTCTCAGCAACATCACGAGGTTTAGTTTTTCTCCGACTTCATCCCGTGTCACATGTCCCCTTGCACATGCGCACATCTTCCCACTGGCGGCCATTTTATATCGCCACTCGGTTATACTTTAGAAGCACTAATTTGAGGCAAACAAAACATAATTAAAATAGAGAAAAATAGCCTTTTTGTTTCCCTCCCGTCATCTACGTACCCCAATTAGTTATTACCTAGCAGAAAGCAACATTTAAGCTGTTCCTTACTTACCATCACTATTGTTTTTGCAATGACACGTTTTATTTCTATGAAGCACAAAAACATGCACTTATTTTAAATTAGTACGCATTTATTTTTACGTTATAATTAGACACACGGACATCCATTAATAGATTATTTAGCACACACATTGGCATGTTACCTTTCCCACACATACAGTGTTGATTAATACATTTAAACGAACATTTTATTAATTATTTATAAAATTTGTTAGGGGTTAAACATTTTTATTTTCCCTGCTCCATCAGTACCAACACAGCGGACAACCAACATCTCTCCGCAGACAAAGCTGCTGGCTGTGCAGCACGTGTTGGCCTCTGTAGTTGCTCCAGCTTCCTCCATGGTGCTTCTCAGTTGTTTGTTTGTTTTTTTTTTGTGGTTTTTTGCAGCTTTTATGGTGATTGTTCCAGCCTGATGTGGGAATAGCAAGCCTGGCGCTGCTTATCACTGATATTTTTATCGCTGTTGGGCCCATCGCCACTTTTTTCACGTTCGGGTTTCCTTTTTTATCGGCGTCCCGGTAATTTTAACGCGGACATTTGATGCGTTATCGGGATACTATCGCCTGTTGCCGGCATGTTGAGAATACGCCGTTAACACGGTGTTAGTTTCCTGCGATAGACGGCATTATGTAAAATTGCGTTAACCTAGGTTGGCGATAATTATCACCCGTTCTTGAGAATATCCCCCTATGAGTTTCATACAATTATAATAGCGATTACCTAATTGCGATTCGCAAAAAATTGCAATTAGGTAATTGCTATTACAAATGTTAATACATGTGGCCCTTGGTGTCGTGTCAGACTCTTCAGCACTCCTGAGAACTCTTTCTAAGCATTGGTACATGCAGAGATGGCTATCCATTCCTCCTGCAGCCTCAAGTAGGTATAAATTGATGCTAGTTCACTGACAGTCCATGTGCCCCAAGGTATGATACCACAATATCATTGTCGCAATATCATCTAACATTGTGTTCGAAATACTGGCTACAAAAATAGCCCGCATCAGAGTTCATAGAAAACCTACTCCCAACAGGGTGATATTTCTATTATATTATATTTTATTACATATTTAGGATATGATATTGATGTCTGATACTATTGCTTTATGCGATATTCTGACATACTATAATACAAGTATACCTTGATGTAACATATTTTCCCTGGACTGTCGCTATTTTGGCTCTATTCTCATCAGTCATGTTTTCTCACCACTTCTATAGGTAGATCTCCATATACAAATGCTCTTATGTATCTATTCTGAAAGAATTTCCACGTAACGAACACAGATTTAATTAGAAATGCACGGCTCACATGGCTATGGAGCTGATTTGTGTAAATTAATTTCCACCTCAAAGATGGCTCTAACTCAAGGGAGTGTTGCTATGCATGATCCGAGCTGCACATTTCATACTTAACTGGAAATATTTACTGTTTCATCCTCACTAATTACTTTGAAACTGCGAAAACACAGGTTTCAAGGCATATTCCCTATAATACTGAGAGCTTTTCCTCCAAATTTTATATGCAACAATCTGCGAATGCTCAATGTTGGCTCCCTTACAAAGCGCAGGGCTCCTATATTGTTCTTGAACTAAAACCAATCAATAATTAACCTGGTATCAGACTATGTACAGATTTCCAAATTACATTGAAAACCCCGAATTTAACCTGATTTTTAATCTGAAGTCACCCAAGGACATGATGATACCTTTAAATGTAATCATGTTTTTTCTAGTCCAAAGAGTTTTCGAATACTGAGATTTTTGACAACTGATATTAGGACTGTCAGCCATCTTGTTGGTGTCAGTTCTGGTGCTGGGGCAGAAATATGAGGCTGGTCATGTAAACAATGCATGATATTCCTTACAATTCGACTACCTAACCCAATCTATATGGATTAATATAATTGTAGTGTCCTGCCGGACACGTTCTAGTGTTCGGCAGGAAGCTGTACTCCCAGCCACTCCCTTGAGGGCTGGACACACTTGCACCCCCACACCCATCCATCACGGGTGTCACGAGTGACGTGGCCCCGCTAATAAAAGGGCCCGGGTGCACGTGCTCGTGGCCAGTTACTACACTACAACCTCCTGGTGTCCGTGTCCATCATTCACCTAATGAGGGCCTTAGGCCCGACACCACATTGGCGACGAGGCGGGTAGCTCACCCCGTACGCCTGCTGCTCGACGCTTCCTCGTCCTTCGGGGGGAGAAAATGAGCCGCCGCCTGCGACTGCGGTGAAAATCGAGCCCAGCATCGAGACGCAGCCCTCTGCCTTGAAAGAGGGGGGGGCACAGGGACCAGCCGTCTCCTACCTACATCGGCCCGGCAAACGGAGGAGTGGACGAGCACCCCCGTAGCAGCCGCCTGAACGCCAGAGAAGCGTGAGTTTCCCCACCATGCTTGCCGCCACACTCAGGCAATCCCCGCTGCATGTAATGAACCCTGCGATCCTCATCGTGCAGCACCCGTGAGTGACCCTGCCACCCCTGGGCAAAGTACTGCTCCACCAAAGGGAGGCGCCGCGCCGCCATCAGCCCCGCAGGCCACGCCGCACCCTGCTCCGCCCGTCATTGCCTGGCACTGCGAGGACTCGCCACCACCAATGACGCCGCATTCCACCGGTGCCGCCTGCAGCAGGGCGCTGATGAAGCCGGCGCGCCCGCATGACCCGCAGAAGTCTGACGGACACACGCACTACCGTACCCCTGCACATCCGTCTGCCCGCATACATACTGGGGGCCGTTTCGCTATTTGTCCGGGGAGGAAGCGTAGCCTGTAACCCGCATGAAGGCACCACTGCACCAGCCTGCCAACACGTCCGTGACTGAGGCGGCCGCCATCCAGCGCGGCAGTAGCGAGCCTGGTGCAATACCCGCCGGGCATGAAAGGAGCCAGTGGGTCAAGAGGTTCACGCCGCACCGACCACCCGGAGGAAACCCCTCACCCGCACCTGAAGTGCCTGCGGAGGCCGCCACCCACAAGGTCAGCGCGTACCACGCCAAAAGAACGAGGCGCTCCATCGCCACGCGGTGGAGTGCCCCCTGCCCCCAGCACCGAGCAGAGAATGAGAGCCTGCAGAACACTGGCATGAGAGAGTGCTGCATCTCGGCCTGAGGCCGCTCCCCGCCTGGCGTGTATAATGAGCTGTACTTCCCTGTAATGGGCAATGATAGAGGCGCGCCTGAATGGCAATCACTCACCCGCATCGGTTCCTGTGAGCCCGTGGGGGTGGACGACTTATGGCATCAAGAAAGCGCTCCGACTCCACAAGTGGTTCGTCGCAATGCCCTGCGAGACCTACACGGTCAAGACAGCCGCCTGAGGCTGTGAACCGCTCTCCAGCGCAACCTGGCGGTCTCCTTGCCAAACCGCACCCCGGCTGTAGAGATCGTAAACAGAGCACATGTCTATCTCTACAAGGGAATTTAAATACACGACAGGAGCCGGCTTACCTCACCGGAGCAGTCTGCCTTCGTCCGCATCCTCAGCACCTTCCTGCACCGTGCCTGCCTGAATTCCCGGGGCACCAGCAGCACATGGCCCAACACCGGCATCTCTATCAACAGAGGCCCGCAGTTCCTGAAAGACTGCCGGCCCGTAAACGGGAACGCTGCCCTGCCCTCTAGTGGCCACTAGTGGTACTGCGCCCACAGAAAGGTAGCAAACAAAGGGCCGATGCCTGGATGTCTCCAGCACAGATGAACAGGTGTTGCAGCCACATCCCCCACCACTGACTGAGCAGCACCCTCCTGCCCCAACTCTGTTTTCCACTTCAGCACAGAGACTGGAAAAGCAAGAACAAGCCAGAGGGGCACAAGACACAAAAATCAGCAAGTGCGAGAAGGGCCATCAAGCTGCAATACCTGCTGCAGCGGCCTAAAGTAAACGCAAGGGCAGCACCAAACACTGGACACTGGCAGCGCCACGCCTAATGGAACACACAGATGAGGCTGTCAGGGAGTGAAGGGAAGCCAGTTTGAGCAGCTCACAACTCCCACCACTCCTTGAGGACAAAAGCTAACACACACCTCAACCCGCTACTGCAAAGAGAACTACCCTGGGTCACTTACAGTGACCGCACCTCAACACAGAGTGCACCACATGCCCTGATTGGCTGCCTAGATTCTCAAAAGAGAAAGACTGTCGCACGTCACCAAGGGCCCCAAGAAGCCTGAAGCTGCTCCAGCTTAGACAAGCGACGAACAAACAAAAGCGGCGAAGCCCAAGGAGACAGCATGGCCCACAAGAAGTACGTGAAGGCCGTGCACATGGCAAGCAAACCCTGGTGGCTGTCTGATGCCTCTGCATCCGAAGAAACTGCACCACATGCTTCCGGCAGTGAACAACCACCACCACAACGCAGAGCAAGCACGCCAAGTGCCAGAAGAGTGCGCCCGCGAAGGAGAACGAAGAGCGCGAAGTCAGAGGTGCGCAGAAAGCCGCGCCAGCGAACCTGACAGAACGGGCAGGCGCCCGGGAGATAGACACCTCCAGAAAGAAGCATTGCTGAATGCAGCACAGAGAGCAACCACGTCTCTACTGCACCAACGAAGCCCCGCAGTGGGCCGAAGACCACAAAGAGTGTCCTCCCTCGCACTGCCTCAAGGTGGAGTCGGCAGTGACCCACGACAGGCAAGAGAGGAGTTGCACACCCCACGTGGCAGGCCGCCACAGCGACAGGCGCTCCGACAACATGGCGACACGTGACCGGACGTCACATCGCACAGCAAGCAAGGAGCATGTCACACGAAGTGACCAGTCCCGACAAGCACACCGGAACAAAGGCAGAAGCAGGCGCCACGACAGCACCGCCTCGAGGTCCCAGCGCAACACCCTCGAGAAAAGAAGAGTGACAGCCATGTCACACCAAAGGGAAGAAGAGTGACAGCCCTGTCACACCGAAAACTGGACGAACGCAGGTGTGGTGACAAGACCAACAGGAGGAGAAGACCGAGGACTCACACAGCAAGCCAAGAGCACACCCAGACACACCAGACAGCCACCAAGGCGGACCGACGTCCCTGGACACAGCCTCACGGGAGAACCGAGCACAAGCCGCAGCAAGCGCAATCCGCGTCTCTCCCCAACGCTTCCCCAGGCGACCGTCCATCCCAGAGTGTCGGCAGTCCAAGTCAACGGCATCCCTGCTCCAGGCCGCAGATGCCGTGGGTGGAGATCAGCACTGAGTGTCCCTCTTCACACCGCCTCAAGATGGAGTCGGCAGTGGCCCCCAAGTCAGGCAAGAGAAGATCTGCACACTCGCCGTGCCAAGCCGCCACCAAAGATCAATCGCAGCACGATGGAGACACCTGGCAGCTAAGTCCCTCCTCACTTTCAACTCTCCCAGCAAGTCACCTGTCATTCCGACTCACCACCGGGCTGGCCTCCGCCATCATGCCAGCCCTCAGCACAAGCGTCAAACAACATCACTCCTAGAGTACCAATGGACTGGAGTCCCCCCTGGTTGCCACACCAGCTGACAAAAGAAACCAGAGGCTACCTGTGAACCTGGCACACACCTGAACCGCGGCAGCGAGAGCAAGTCTTAACCAAGACCCATCTACCCTCGCGGGTTGTGCGTGAGACTCAGTACCGGCTCCTCGGTCGTCCTGCAGCTGCCCCCAGTCGGCACACAAGCAACCCCCAGTGCAGTCTTCCTGCAGTCCCGTAGCAACCCCGACAACGGGCCTCCCCAGGCGGGAGAGCGAGAAGAGACATTGCCCCACCGACAGGTTACCGGTTACAGCCAAGCGGTTCCACAGAGACAATCGATCAGGCAACACTTCCAGGAACTCTCACCAGGGACTCCATCCATGTTCATGACGCAACCCACTATATGAACTGTTAGGATTCACCACAGACCATCCTTGACGTCAGCAGAGTGGAGCCATGCAAGACTGCAAGACACGTCGTCATCTGTGAGCCGACGGTATGCAGTGGACGTCTCCAAGCCAGCGGTCGTGTCCTGAGCCCCTCAGGTTAAACTACGAGTGCCCGCCGAGATGGTCCTGCTGCAGGCCGAGTCCCCAGCCCATGTCTGATGTCTTCCCGCTACCTGACTCAGAAGACTGATGGACCCTGTGGTATTTCTGTTAACTGTTTGTTTTGTCCCCACAGGTTTGGACTAAGGTTTATTTGTTCTTCAATAAAGTTGGGGAGGAATGTAGTGTCCTGCCGGACACGTTCTAGTGTTCGGCAGGAAGCTGTACTCCCAGCCACTCCCTCGAGGGCTGGACACACTTGCACCCCCACACCCATCCATCACGGGTGTCACGAGTGACGTGGCCCCGCTAATAAAAGGGCCCGGGTGCACGTGCTCGTGGCCAGTTACTACACTACATCCTCCTGGTGTCCGTGTCCATCATTCACCTAATGAGGGCCTTAGGCCCGACACCACAATAATGTTCACTTCACTACTTGATATCGAACCACTATCATGGCAAGAAAACATATTTGGTCATAATGTATTTTTATCAAACATCCAAAGGCCAGCTAGGCCATCATTTTAAGCCTGTTACATAACAAATGCATAAAAGTCATCCACTGAGGATATACATCTTTTAATACAGTCTTATGGGCCGCCGCAGTGGGCTATACTGGCCATTAAAGGCCCGCTTTGGCTCAGGCCTTTAACAAGGGTGCCGGACTTTAATACCGGTATAACCCAGCTATGGAAGGCTATAAGGCTATTCGAACATTCTGCCATTAGAGGGCAGAATGTTCTAACAAATGAACCAAAGGCCTCACGGAGCCCGAGGGGATTGAAATCCCCTCAGGCTTCGGGAGGCCTTTGTTCACAGCAATAGCTGTGAACGACAATATTGGAATTTTGGAGTGCTGGGCTTCTGCCTCCCATTAGAAGCCCAGAGCACTCTATTGTTTTCAATGGAGCTCCCAACATTCCAATGTTCTGATAATGATTATAAAATAGCTCTCACTGGTGAATAGATTATGCGCCAGTTTTTTTTTTCAATTCCACTAACTCACTATAGATCTTTTACATCAGACCCTTGGTTTCTTGGATGATATTACTACTACATTGACGTTCTTCAAAAGCACAATGTATAAGTTATATGTGTCTTACACCTCTGGCATTGCTCTCTGCATCATGTTTGTTACAGGGTACTTTCTTTGCTCTGGTTGAGGAGTCTTTAAAAAGTCTTCCAATACGGCATCTGCATATATACTGTGGGTGACATGGTTGTGATATATTTATTTTTCGCCTGTCTTTAATAGTTTTATTTTAGTAAATGCTTTCAATCACCAGAATTTTTAAGGCACATCCAGCTATTCCTGGAAGTGATATAAAAGACTGGCCAGCATGTATTCTGAAAAAGCTAGTACAATAGGTTCAAAAAGGTGATAAGAATTTGGGGAAGAAAATTAATGTGGTAATTTCTGTTCCCACTCTGGGGGCGTGGGGTGGGGGGTTGATTTACTCTTTTAAAGTGCAACACAGCCCAGCAACCAAAATTGCTCAGTTGTGTTGCATGAAAGATATGGTGCTGCTGTTCACTTTCTCCGTGATAGCGTTTGTTGTGCCAACCTACCATCACACACCTTTGCACCACAGTACAGAGGTGTGGGCATGCTGTCCAGTAGGGGTTTTTTAATGGAAGGCTACCCTTCTAGTACAAAATACTATGTGCAGGCACACTTTAAAACTTTTTCTACTTTGTATGTGTTGATGTACACAGGTGTACAGTGCAGCACACACACAAACATTGAAGAGTTTGAAGGAAAAAAACGTTTTCTCCTTTCTTGCATCTGCCTTTTTGGCGCAAACCCTATCTGCAAACAGTGGCGTGGCTAGACCCATGTCCACCTGTGGTGGCCATCTGCAAACAGTGGCTTAGCTGGTCCTATGTCTGCCCGTGGCGGCCCCTGCATTTGCTGCCCGCGGCGGTGTGTAAGAGAGGGAGACATCCTTTACCACGCAACTTTTACAACGCAATGCTTTTACATCGCGGTTTTCACAACGCAAGTCGTTACAACGACTTGCGCTGGATGGCGCTCTAACCTAAGGAATAGTATGATTTACTATTCCAACACCTTCCCTACTGTACGTAGACTGGAGTTGGAATAGTAAATCATACTATTCCTAAGTCCAGCGCCCTCCAGCGCAAGTCGTTGTAACGACTTGCGTTGTAACGAACTCGATGTAAAATACCGCGTTGTAAATGTATGCGTAGTAACATCATACATTCGTAAGAGAGGGGGGGTGCTGGCGATTTTCTTAGCGGCCACAGGTAAGAGCAAAGTGGGGGAAGGCCGCTGCCCCCAAAACTCGTGAGGCTCAGGGCGGATATCCCCTCCCAGTCCCCTCTTGATACGCCACTGTCTGCAAATGTCAGTAGATACAGTTTTGCATTAAAAACCGTGAGTGTTAGCATGGGAACGCCCATGTACCACCCAAGGGACACTCCCTTAACACAGATTAAGGCAAATCAGAGTAAAATAAATAACAAATAAACACTGTGTGCCAGTCTGTGTCACTTTTGGTTGATGAATGTACTGGCACAGTGTTGAGGAATCTGTCCTGGGTGTTAAGTGGGGGACTTAAAAGTGTGGGAGGTGAGGCAGTAACAAGATGAATTTAGAAGGAAAATACAGAGCTAATCATAAGTACAGATTGTAAAACCAATAGAAAGTATTTTTTTCTGGTGGAAAATACCGGTGAGCTTAAGGAATGAGCACAACCCAAGAACCTAATTCCTGACTACCAGAAGGATGCACATCATCAATTACATTGTAAAGCGCTCCTGGAGAATGCCTCAAGATAGTCAACCTGAATTGACCAAGCTAATTAACAGAGGAAACACCAACGGTCTCTAACCTTGAACAGTAATAGTGACTTTTGTTAATTAAAGAACAGTGATAGGGTCTTGCAGCTTCTCTTTGAGGAACTGAGGAGCCATTCCATAGATTGATAGAAGTCACACAGATGCATTGACTGTTGCACCCTTTGTCAGGGGTCATTTCCTTGCTGTGCACCAAGCAAAGCATTACAACTAGGCCTTCTTCCTGGACAAGTCATAGCAGCAGGGCTTCCTCCAGGGGCATAAATTACAACCAGTCTTGGGGAAAACAGCAGCTTCTAGAGTCCTATCCATGGCAAGGCATTCCACCACACTTGTGCTGCAGAGTTTCTCCCAAGAAGAGAAGGATGCAGTCTATTGGCTAAAGGCACAGCATTTATTAACAAGTATAGGCAAATCTACGAGGCAAGCTGCAATGTTTTCATTTCTTTTTTTGCCAACATATACAATGGACTTGAAATGTGTAAAAGTAATAAAAAGTAGAAATGCCACCATTCAAAGGTGGTGTGCCTATGTTGGGAAAAAAAATAGGGGCATATTCACAAGAACGTGTGATAATCATCGCAAATGTAGCTTAACACAACCTTGCATATCGCAGTCCATCGCGAGAAAATAACACCATCCTAACGCCCAATTCCCAACCCCTCGGCACCATGCGATAGGAGCATGACAACCCGCCAAATGCCCGCGTAAAAACCAAAGCGAAAAACAAAAAATGCGAAACACGACCGCCCAAAAAGTTGCGACGCCACAAAGCGCAATACCAAAATCAGCAAAAACCTGCGACAGGCCTGCAATACTCACGTGTCATGCGTGAAAATGCACTATAAAAGCAAACAAAAAACCAACCCCAAAACAAATCCAAACTGCGTAGCACCATGGATGCACCCAGACCTATTGCAGAGGACAAGCCGAACTCCACAAACCCCACGGAGGACCAGCATGGAACCCCCTGTTCGGGGGAGGGCAAGGAGAAGAGGAAGACGGGGTTCAGTCCGCAGGAAGACCAGATCACCGTCACGGAGGTGATAGAACACTACCAACAACTGTTCGTCACCTCCACTGCGTCATTGGCAACATATACGGAAATATGGCAGTCCATCGTCACCAAAGTGAATGCAGTCGGAGTGTCGAGGAGGTCAATGGAGGATGTCAAGAGGCGCTGGCATGAAGTGCACAGCCAAATCAAACAGAAACTCGCTGCCAACATGAAGGCAGCAAAGGCCACTGGAGGTGGGAGTCCTGCGCCACAGGAGGAGCTGGATGAGCTGGATGAAATGGTGGCCACAGTCATCAGTGGGGAGACGGTGCAAGGAGTTGGGGGTCTGGACACAGCCCGAAATGACCTGACCCAACAGCAGCAGGGTGAGTAACCACCAGGGACTGGGGGGACGGGGGCAGATGGGCACAATGGCACACATGCCAAATCATGTGCAGCACACTGCACACCCGCAATGAGTGTGGAACATGTCCCTGATACCCTTGGCACACTGCAGCACACATAGAAACACCAAGTAGGCCCCCGTCCACTATGTGCACAAATGGGCCCCCCTCCATATCACCATATGCTGAATCCAGAAAAGCAGAGGCTCTGTGAGCCACACTGACAATGCAAGTGACACTGCATGACAGATAGCATGGCTGAAGTCACAATACATGACATGGTGCACGAGACGACACTGAGGTGGCTGAGTGTGGACCACATCCGTAAAGGAGCAGGTCACACTCTGACACATCCACGTGCACCTACGAGTCATGACGTCAAGAACACATCCGCAGACAAACAATGCACAAGAGTACCAAATATCCCCAGTAGCACAAATGACCCAAGTCGCAAACATCCCAGCCCCCGAAAAGCACACAAGTCAAATGCACACCGACTCAAAGGGATAAGGGTCCGCCAATGCAGAGCTGCAGGGGCGAATCACCAACAATGCAGCACACACACATAGCAATCACAGTACATCAACATTGACGACAATGTGGGACAGAGTGCAACCCCTACACCACAGGACAGGGGACACAACTGGTGCCTCTCGTGCTTAGAAACTGGCCAATCACATCTGGCAATGCATGACACTGTGAGATGATAATGTACGAGTACAACCACACATCCGTCATGTAGTCGGAATGTCCACTGACTCCCATCAAATAGCCAGCTACACCAAAACAGTCACAATGTACACCGTCATGCAGTCTGAATGTAAACATTCACAATGCGTCAACATACATGGAACACACTGTTAACCTGCATCTCCCCTTACATTGCAGAGGGACAACCAACACCTCCTGCAGAGCAGACCACACATCTCTTCAGTGATGATGAAGAGGACACTCTGCCCATTTGCCCAGACACACTCCAACGGCTCGTGGACAGCCTTCTCACCCCACCTCCAGGAGCAGGGCAGCCCAGCTGCATCGTGGTGAGCCCACACCCTGCACAGACCACACAGCAGGAAGCACACACCACCACGGCTGCCTCCCAGGACCCCCACGACCAACACATGGATTTCAAACGCCGTGTGTTAGGGTGCCAGGAGAAGATGGCAGATCAGCTCCGGCTGAGTTTCGACCTCATGGCAGCCAAACTCGATGGCATACGTGGGTGCCTGAGTCCCATCAGGGAGCACCTACAGTCCCTAATGGATACCCACTGTCCGCACCATGCCCACCAACAATCCTTGGCTGACATCGCTAGTTCCATTACCCGGAGACAAGAACTGTCTAGGCAGACAGGCTCCAGCGATGACAGCACAGAGTTGGCACAGATGCGGAGGACAATGGAGACCATGGATCCGATGCAGGATGGAAGTATGGCTGCCACTGCTGAACACCAGCGAGATATAGCTGCGATCTTCCATGCCTTGCAGATCCTCATCTTGCCACTGCTGCCACTGAGCCTGTACCAGATGACTGCTGCAGGAACTTCGACACACACATCTCCGACCCCTGATGTGTCAGTGGCACACAGTCATGCAGCCCCATCGCCTTCGCACCCTGATGTGTCAGTGGCACACAGTCATGCAACCCCATCGCCTTCGCACCCTGATGTGTCAGTGGCACACAGTCATGCAGCCATTACACCGCCACACACACCGGACACACCCGACACAGAAGAAGTATCAGAGGAGTGAGATGTGGATGGTAACTACTGTGTGAGGAAGGAGGCAGTAGCATCCATCACCTCCATATGGCTTGCCCTTCCTGGCTCTGCCCCATGCCTCATGCCCTGGGACAACCCCTTCCACTGACCCCCGGAACACTCTGCGACATTCACCCGGACCCCGACACGGACTGCCATATCTCCGCTGCTTGACAATTACACAGCAATCCTGCTGCGGCTTCACTCCCCCTCTTCCAAATAATTTTTCAATGCCCAAAGGACTCTGGTTGGCCCACCACTGGGCTTCCATGTTATGTGGGCTTGGATGGCCATGTACACCTCCCTCTCCGTCATTCGCCAGAATGTGAATAAAACATTCCAAATCATGCAGATGTGTCATGACTATGTTCACTCACGTATGGAAGTATGGCTGGATGTAGGGACAATGATTGCACAAGAAGGTACACCCTGGTAAATGACATCAATGCGCATGTTCATCCACGAGACACATGGCCAATTGGATGACTGTGAAGGTGGGTACTGGCTGTGTCCCCATTGCACATTAGCAACAAACTCACAACCCCCCAACGTAGGCACAGGTCCATGTCTTGCATAGGGCTGTGTGTAGGAATGACCAAATCGGTAGCAGGCCAGATGTGGTGCCCTACATCACATGTGACGACAGAACTTCAAGTGACATACCTACTCACACACATCTGTGTGGACACATTCTGTAATGATTCATAACATCGCACAACATGGTCAGAGGTTGGACACCATACTCACATTGCTGAAGACACGTAAGAGCACAGGTCTACCAGCAACTCTCCTAAAACTGTAGTGTAGCTCCTATTTCCCTAATAGGCTGTGCGCATTGGAATAATATATCCTATAGGTTTGACATAGGACTAATGTCAGTATGTCCCTAACGAGTATATTAAACTTAATTACTTGTGCCAGCTAGCTCAGAGGCCACTAGAAACTCCTTGACAACAAGAAGGGAGTAGTTTCTGGCAGCCGCAAGAACATGACCACTGTGTTTCCCTTTAGAATCAGAACGTGTCCCAGAGTCGTGGAAACAATAGATAACTATTTCACTCAGCTCAGTCGTGCATGCTTAGTTTTCTCCAAGTTACACAGAAAGAAATAGACGAGGCGTTTCAATAAAGGATTTATTGAACAGTCTTGTTTCTGGTGTAAGTAAAATGTGCTGTTACGATCACAAGACAGTATGCGAGATAAATAATGTACAGGGTGAGCAGTAGAAATAAATAATACTGCGATAGCATTATCTTTTAGTACATATGCATTTACATAAATAACACAGACTAAAAATGCGAGTACTCATACGATGCGTTGCTAAGCTAATTCTACCCCAATGTACCTAACCTGACCTAGGTGTAGGAAGAGGGAAGAAGTAGGTGAAGTATTCCTTACTATGGTATACTAAGAGTATGTTAAGTCTAGTATGCCTAGTATGCCAAGAGTCCCTCTAGGTTCTAGTCAGCTCCATACCTGAAGAATGAGAGAGGTAGGAATCTCTTTGCCAGACTCGAACTCCAACACCCCGCAAGGGAAGTCAGATCACTGGAAGCTGGAAGCTGGGCTCTCTGCATGCAGGGAAGGCAGCGTCCTCTCAGTGCGTCAGGCCGGGAAACGGGCTCCTCTGAAGTCGAGGTCTCCTCTGGTTTACAGGGGCTAGGGAAGGTATATTTATACCTGAGAGCACCTAAGAATGTTAGCATTGACGTGAGTTGGACAGCGAAAGACGTCATGAATGAACCCCTAAGGAATAATGGTTCATGCATAATATATGAGTCCTTGAAGAAATCAATAGTCCTGGACTAGGGAAACTCCTGCAGCCTAAGGGTCTGTTCTTCATGAACTCGTTGTGACGTTAGGGTGGACGGATGTCAGAGACCATGCCTGTATTTGGAGTGCATGGTTTAATGCCTAAATAAGGGCTGGGATTTTATGCCTATATAAGGGCAGGGCGAATTGTGCCTATATAAGGACATGATACTGGAAAGCCCGTTTATGGATACCCTAAGAGGAATACAACAAAACAATGTCGGACTCACAGAGGTGGAGCTGTCAGAGGGACCCACCCCCATTGTACATGCGTCAGTCAGTTCCACCACGTGTAGGGACGATGCTCATTGTGGCACACGAGTGGTCAATCTAATCAACACTCATCACAGTTAGACACCAGTGGTGTTGCATAGACTTTATTGGCATGTGCGTGTCAGTACGGACAAGGCAACGGCCACAACAGGCAGGAACATGCTTAAGACACTTACACGCAGCATGGGTACATGTCGAGGTGCAGGAAATGGGGTTGGAAAAATGAACCCCAATCATCACGGATGGCAACGGTCTCAGCCCACCTTGCCTTGCTGGATGAGTCATGTGTTGCTTGGCGTATGCCATTTGCCCCGTGTGAGGGGGCACGACTTACAGCCCATGGGGTCTGCATAGTGCTCTGCCACCCGACTGCGCCGACTGTCTGCTCTGCTGACAGTGATCAGGTGAAAGGGTCCGACAAGTCCACATGTCGTGCTTCATTGCCATGTGTGTACTCTCCCCCAGCAGTGTGTCCTACTTGGTAACGTTGCCAGACGACGCTGTGCTTCTCCGACCATGGAACTGCATCACCTTGCACAGGTGTGTGTACACACGCGTAGTTCCACGCACATGCACACAGAGTCCAGACGAAGGCAGACATGTCCTCTGTTGTGGTGGGATGCGGGTACATTCCCCACGATGCTACAAGGTGTTGGGAGCAGTGCTGTGGGTGACAATCCGATGTGGCTGCAGGGATGTAGTTACTCGTCCATGAATGCCAGCGCAGCTTCATGGGCAATGTGTTCCAATAGTACGTCGTTGTCGGGTTCAAGGAACACCAGGGTGAGCCAATCCATTAACTGGTCCGGGCAGATGTGCTCAGTCCACGCCGTTTCCCCAATCCGCAACACAGCCCGATAGGGGAGCGCCTGGATGTGGTCACTGCACACGAGGAGTTGTGCATTCTCCCATGCGCAACTGCCAGCACATACGCCAAGGATCAGTGCATCCCATGCACCGCTATCCAGGTGACACTCCTGTTGGTGGGCCAACAGGGGCGCACTGTCAGGTCATAATCCAATTCAGCTACGGTTGCGTTGGATAGGCATACCTCCATGGGCCACTCGAATGTGCATGATCGACAGTGGAACCAGGGCTGGACGCAGGTGACGTAGGCAAGACGGAAACTCAGACGGAAACTGATTCGCAACACTGCCATTGGCTGGGATCCCAACAGATGAGGCATTCGGGCACGGTACAGTTCCACGTGACAGGGGTTGTGCATGTGCCTGGGAATGCAGGCCATTGCGTTTGTTGGTCTCATGGCACTGGCACTCGTCTGACCGGCGGGTGTTCGGTGGAGGATATGCCACAGCTCTGGGCAATGAGTTGTATGTGTGTGCGACGTTTGTACGTATGGGTAGTTCTTGACAATGTGTCAAGGGCATCCCCTGCAGGTGTCGGTCGTGCAGGGACAAGTGTGTGTGGGGTGTAGGCACGTTGGTGTTTCATTAGCGCAGTTCGTGGTGTGGGAGTCGTCAGAGGCTGGTATGGTATCTCACGCAGGGTGTGCCAGCCGCATTCAGGACCAAGGTCGGGGGTTTGGTTGGCCTTGGGCCTTGTGTGTTGGGACAATGGTGCTTTCATTCCTGATTTTCGTCTGACTACTGCTTGCATGTCTTAATTGTGATGTGGAGTTCGCGCTGACTATGATGCCAGGCCTGTAATTTGTGGTGCGCAGAGTTGGAGACACACGCAGCTGGTGGCATGTTTACATGAGTCAAGGGCCTGATTGGCCTTGCGCTCCTTGTTCAGTCTCTCTCTTTCTGTCTGTTTCTTTCTCTCTCTCTCTCTTTCTCTCTCTCCCTGTCCTTTGATGGGTGCCTGACACACCTTCTTATCTTGGGTATTGTCTTGCAGGTTGTGAGTCACAGTTTGTTCAGGGATGCCCCGCCATGACTCCTCAGGATAGTTATTTGGTGACATATTTGAATGTGACATTTTGTTTGGTCTTTCAATGGTGTATGTATGAATCAGGATCTCAGTGCGCACATGTATGTTGATTGTTGCAATTGTGGGGCATCAGGCGAGTGCTTGTGGTCATGTTTCCGTGCAGTTGATGTGCTGTGTCTTGGTCCGGGGGAGGTGGAGGGTGCCCATGGTGGGGTGGGGGGGTGTGGTCCTGGGAGTGGTGGGGGTGGGTGTTGTGGCCCTCTTGGGTGTCCGGCACGCATGTTCAGTGGCTCCATGGCATCTGTTGCCCTTCAGGTGTGGCTCTGGTCTGGGCTCCATTTTGTGGTGCAGGCTGTGGTCCGACTTTGCACCAGGTCAGGGCAGGTGTTAGTTTCCTGCTGCTAACGCGCCTTATCGCCTGTTTTGTGGTTTTATCGCTGATCGGGCTGGTCGTTGAGACTTTTGAGGTGTGGTGTTGTCGCAGGTTTTTGCTCGGGAACGCCTACTCTGCATCTCATTAGCGATAGTTGCAGGGGTCATCTGTGGCGATGCTTTTTGAGGATGCTTTATGGGCTGTTAGCACCAGCTTGTGAATGTTGCGATACATTTATCTCGACTTTGGCTGCGATAAAGTGCCGTTAACTCGGCGATAGCTCCTTGAGAATATGCCCCATAAAGTTAGTAAAAAATGACCCATCGCAAAAAATACATTTGAAAAGTATAAATTAAAATTAACTGATAGCAGAAATAAACGCAGTGGTTCCCCTCCCAGCCCTGACACTAACAAAGGACTACCTTCTAGGCAGATGCACACATGTTCAAGAACATAATGCTGTCCTTTCGCAATGAAGAGAGATTGGATGGGATGACCCATTGCCTCATGTTCATGCTGTGTTATGCAGACGTAAAATGTGAATAACACTGGAACTGACCAATAGACGAAGAGTGTTGACCCAAGGTCCCTCCTATGTGAACATGTATTTTATTATTTTTTGGGAAAACATTAGGCTGGTGAAACAGCTAAAGCTGTCTTTAGAAAAGGCCTTAAAACTGAGGGCCATGGCGGAAAGCCAGGGCCGGAAAATCAGGACCCATCAACCACGAGTGCTAGGAGAGAACACCATGCCTCCAGTCAGCCAAAGTAAAGACTATGGGGCAGATTTACAAGCCCCTTGCGCCACTTTTGCGTCATTTTTAACATGGGAAAAGTGACGCAAAAGTGGCGCAAGGGGCTTGTAAATCTGCCCCTATGGGCCTTATTTACGAGCCCTTGCGTCACATTTGCGCCGCCGGTGCGTCACTTTTTGTGACGCACCAGCGGCGTAAAAAATGCACCATGTTGCGTCATATTTACAAAGTGATGCATCTAGGTAGATGCGTCACGTTGTAAACCCCTGCGCCACATTATACCTGCGCCAGGTATAATGTATGCAGGGTGGGTGTTCTGACGCAAGTAAGCCTCGTAGAAGTGACGCAGTGAAATGTATGAGATTTCACTGCGCCACTTCTAGGATGCAAATGCGTCAATATCTTACGCCTGCCTCACAGCAGGCGTAAGACTGACGCAGGCACATTTGAAATGGGACTTGCCCATGTGAAATGACCGATTGCTGGAGTTGCGTCACTTTTGTGACACACTCCAGCAATGCGTCATTTTTGCGCCTACAGATACGTCAGAAATACTGACGTATCTGTAACTCCTTGCGACATGATCCGTCATACTGTAAATATGACGCATCCAGCATGTCGCAAGGAGGGCGCAATGAAAAGTGACGCATCGCTGTTTTCACGCAGCGATGCGTCACTTTTCATAAATGAGGCCCTATCTTTATAGGCCTTCTTGCTGGGCTTTCACCAGCTGATCAAGGAAAGGGGGCTTCCAAGGGAAGTCATTAAGATTCTCACAGTTGGGTCTCTGTGGTTTCCATAATGTTCTTGCTCAAGCACAAAGGCGGAGGCCATATATGACCATGAGATGTGGGTTGTGATTTACAGAAGCCAGACGCACTAAGCAGCGTTACACTATTACAGGCAGATTTGGGAGCAAATCAACTCAGGCAGCCATCTTAGTTTCAGTACGTCATTGGGCTTCCTTCAGGTCAGGGACTGAGCGGAACGGCAACTGCAACACAAACTCAGACATTGATGGAACTCACATGGGGTCTCTTACGGTGTAGTCCCACGTGCTACTGCAAGGAGGCTTAACTTGTACCGGGAACCACCCTCTTGTGTGGCTTCCAATTTGTCTTCATAGAGGACACAGTTCATATTGTACACAGCCTCCATAAACTTCATAGTTAAGCCACAATTCACAGCACACTTATGGGGAAACAAGGCTATCGTACAGGCAGGGTGTCGGTAAACTCCTCTTTGAGGGCTACAGGTAAAAAGAACTCTGGGGCAGATTTATAAGCCCCTTGCTCCACTTTTGCGTCATTTTTAACATGGGAAAAGTGACGTAAGGGTGGCACAGAGGGGCTTGTAAATAAGCCCCTCTGTGCCCATGACTAGAATCTCATTTGGCACAAACCACCAATATCCACATACATGGGTATTAAGGAGAAGTACCCTCCTTCAAATAGGTGGGCGTCAGTGTTTAATTTGTAAAAATATAAGTGGCAGGGCCGTCTTTAGGAACCCATTGCAGCTTGCACCACTCACTGCTTGTGCCAGCGCTGCCAATGACAGTACAATCACAACTTCTAACCATCACACCGCTACTTGTGTGACAATTCAGGCTACCCCATGCCCCCAAAGCTATAACAATGACTTAGACGGCAGGCGTTCGTCCTTTTTAATGTATATTGAATTAATAAATGACTGTTGTATTGCTCAGTACTAAATTAGACAGACAGCGCAACCATGTGGGAGACTGTCATAAGTGCCGGTGTTGACAATAAAGTGTTGGGCACTGAAAACCACTGGCTCAAATTAAGCACTGGTGGACGTATCCTTTCAGTGTACCCACCTGGTCAGCAGAGCCTGGGGCTCGTCTGTGGAACGTTGAAAAACATGATGCATTCTCGGTAACATCACGGAATGAACAGTCACTGGTTGTTTTTCTGTAATTTACCTGAGGATGAATTACAATAAGGGGTAGGTGTGGGTAAAAAAGAAAAAATGAAGGCCGCAACACAATTATTACCTCAGATAAAGCTCCGAGTGCAGCTGCAAGAGAGACAGTGGCACATCAAAGGTGCCACGGGCCCTAGAGCAAGCTAAGGAAATGGGACCCTTTTACCTCTTGTTGGAAGTAAAATGCAGTCACCCTCAGGGTGCTGTGGGCGCCTCAGGCCTGTGGGCTCAGTTTCACTGCACCTACTGCACCATTGAGAGCTACCCTCCTGAAGAGAGACAATACGAAGGCCAAACATCTAAATTTAATTGCGGAGATCTTAGGCAAAAATTGTTTTTTTCCCATTCAACCTTAGAGTCTTGGATTCGACTGCCATTACAAATAAAGGCGATCAGATTTTGACACATATTTATGCAAAAATCACGGACACTGGAATTTCAATCAGGCTTCCACAGAAAATCATTAACAAAACACTCTGGGGCATATTACCAAGCCCCTATCGCTACCACAACGTCACTTTTTGTGACGTTGTGGTGGCGATAGGGTCAGCGCCCTATTACCAAGGCAACGTTAAACCACATAACGTGGCTAAAAGGCACGTTAAGTGGCTTAACGCTGCCTTGGTAATAGTGCCCCTTTCACACTAAACTTAGCGTGAATGGGGCGTGCATTGGGTGTTGCGGTGGGCGTTCCACCGCAATACCCATTCACTTCGACGCTGCCACCTATTATCAAGAGAGGCGATAATAGGTGGCAGCGCCAAACTTAAGACCAGGAAAATCCTGGTCTTAAGGTGGCGATACGAGGAGAAATGCTTCATTTCTCCTTGTTTTTGCTTTTTCTATGTGTGCTGCCTTGTGCAGCACACATGGAAAAAGCAAAATGTCAAGGTATGTTTATGTACAGGAAGGTGTCCCTTCCTGTACATGAACAAACCTTTTTTTAAAATGCCATTTTGTAACTTACATGTGTGCTGCATGAAGCAGCACACATGTAAGTTACAAAATGGCATTTTAGGTTTGTTTATGTACAGGAAGGGACATCTTCCTGTACATAAACAAACCTCCCTGCTCGCAGACACCCTTGCACTCCGGTGCAAGGGTGCCTGCGTTGGCGTTAAGTCGTGAGACTTAGCGCCATCGCAGGGGGAAACGCCAGGCTGCACCATATCCTTGGTAATATGGTGCAGTGTTGCGTTTCCGGAGTGGCGATGAGAGGCGTTAAGCCAAGGAGGCTAACGCCTCTCATCGCCACTTCCTAGATAATATGCCCCTCTGTCTCTGCCTAATACCATTACTGTATAAGTAACTTGGCACAGACAGCAGTACCTACGACGCAGATGATGGATTTAAAACCACCCATAACATACTGCCTCTTTTCTGACCAGTGCAACCTACATTTTAATTTGAGGTGAGGTAGAATTGTCAACAAGCCGCATTTTTCGGTCCTGATTCCTATCACACACCTCTCAACGTTCTGATCCCCTAAGGAGGGTCTGCTTGAGTAATGTTGGCCTGTCAGACCATTGAAATCAATGGAGATAACATGGGCCTCATTTATGAAAAGTGACGCATCGCTGCGTGGAAACAGCGATGCGTCACTTTTCATTGCGCCCTACTTGCGACATGCTGGATGCGTCATATTTATAGTATGACGCATCATGTCGCAAGGAGTTACAGATACGTCAGCTTTTCTGACGTATCTGAAGGCGCAAAAAGTGATGCATTGCTGGAGTGTGTCACAAAAGTGACGCAACTTCAGCAATGGGTCATTTCACATGGGCAAGTCCCATTTCAAATGTGCCTGCGTCGGTCTTACGCCTGCTGTGCAGGCGTAAGATATTGACGCATTTGCGTCCTAGAAGTTGCGCAGTGAAATCTCATAGATTTCACTGCGTCACTTTTACGAAGCTTACTTGCGTCAGAACGCCCACCCTGCATACATTATACCTGGCGCAGGTATAATGTGGCGCAGGGGTTTACAAAGTGATGCATCTATCTAGATGCGTCACTTTGTAAATATGACGCAACATGGCCCATTTTTTTACGCCGCTAGTGCGTCACAAAAAGTTACGCACCGGTGGCGCAAAAGTGACGCAAGGGCTCATAAATAAGCCCTCATGTTTTTTGGAGGGTGACAGGCATTTTCTGGTCAAGTGAACCCATTGAAGTCTATTAAAGCCATTTTGCTTGTTTGAAAGGTGAAGATGTATCCAAGGAGTGTGGCACCCTCTAGGTGAGGGTGCTTTTAGGGATGTGTTATCTGTGTGTCCATCACTTTTCTGGCCCAAACTTTTGTTTGTTCCCGGCAACGGAATACAACATGAGCACAAATTGCACATACATGGTCTTTTTGCCCATTTGCTGGGGATTGACATGCACTCCATGCCATTTTGAGGTCCAAAATCTTTAAGCGGGTATTCACCCAGTAAATACTGAACCCCTCGTAATCAGTATTAAAAGGGTGCATAGTTTGCACCCTGGAGGCCCTGCAAATTGCAGCCAAAGTATGCTCATGTCCTAAAAGTTTTTTGGAGGTCCTCTGTGCACCCACAATAATTTGGAGAGGCGTTATAGTGGACCATCAAAGACACTTCCAAATCTCCAATAATTTATAGAGCACTTCTGCTTCATCTGAGCTCTGCACATAACAAGGACTACTATAACCCAATTTAATGATACTCAATTTACTGACCCTGGAAGGATAGAAAGCTGAGTGTGCTTTGCCGGCATTAGAAATCGTGACCTGCAGATCACCAGATGCTTTAGTGGTGATTGTTCTGCCAATAACCCTAGTGATCTTCTGCTGTAAGATGATGGAGAACTCCTTGGCTGACTTCAGATGTGAAGCATCAATGCTTTTAATTGGGCCAGAAAGGGGTGTCCAGAAACCTTGAGAAAAGCCTACCTTGAGAAACAGCACGTTCGCTGTTTTTACTTAGCCAACCATCACTATCCAATGCATTCTTGTCAGGCCTGCCTTTCTACTCAGAACTGTCTCTGGAGATTGTCCTCAAGTAGTCACCACATTTACCGCACTTGTGCAAGTACCTACTGGATGACCCTACATTGATTGGTAGCTGGGCAGTAGATCCTTTGCATTGAGGTGATCTTGGTTTTCAGGGTAGACTGGTTTTACAATGAGTTTGGAGATAAAGTATCGGTGAATACACTATGAATACATAGTGATGGTTGGTGAGGACACCAAGGTATAGTGTGGATTTCCTAAGGAGTGGAAGGATTTGGCCTATTTTTAGGGTTTATGGGGTGATGCCTTGAGTGAGGGAGGCACTGACAATGGGGAGTAGGAGCTTCTCCAGAGAGAGGTTTGATGAAGGATGAGGGCAGGCCATCATATGCATAGTAGGTGGCTTAGAGGGAGTTTAGTAGACCACTGAGGGATAGGGGTTTGAAGGAAAAGCATTGCAGAATACTAGGAGTTGTGGGTCTAACAGGAGAAACAGGATTGCTGCTGTCTATGTGCTGTCTGATGGTTTGTGTTTTTCATAGAAGAAGAGGTTGATGGCAGTGCATTTGTCTGTGGAATGTAGGATAGGAGGATAAGGCTGGTGGTAGATGCAGTGCTTTATTGTCTGTTGCTAGCTATAGTATTTGGCTTTGGCTGTTGTGGTGAGTTGTCTGTGTTTTGCACAGAGGGACTTCAGCAGCATGAGATCGTTGGAGATTCTGATTTTCTTTTATTTTCTTTCCTGTCTGTGTCCGGATGGAGCATTTGTTGTTGAGAAGGTCTTTGGATTACCAGGGTGCACAATTGTGGGTGTTCACATGAGTTTCCATAAAATTACTGAACCTGTTTGAAAAGGTGGATTTGCACTGCAAAAGATGAGTTTGGGGTTTAATTTGTCAATGAAGAAGTCTTTAAAGGATCTGCAGGTTTGTTATTCTCTTTTGGGTTGACCTCGCTTGGTTGGCTGGACATTGAGCAGGGAGATGGGAAGGTGTCAGTCCAGTTGAGGGTTATGGGTAGTTTTTCATTTGTTGCCTGGTGATATTGAGAAGATGAGGTTGTGGATGTGGACTTGTTGGGTAGCATGCTGTTCCAGCTTGAATATGTCAATAAGGTTGAGGAGCCTCTCTATTGTTTGTTTCGAGCTTACATTGTCTGAGAGGTTGATGTCGCTGAGGAGGGTGGTGTAGGCGTGTCAGCTGAATGAAGTTGAGAGGCGGTCCAAGAATTCATCAATAAAGTCCTTGCACACTTAATGAAGTCTTGAGATGTGGTGGAGGACTGAGTTAGTGAGAGTAGAAAGTGGCATGTTTGGAGCTGAGAGGTGCTTACTCGTCCATTGCGCAGGATCAAAAGAAGTTTTGAATGCACAATAGGCCTCCTATCTTCTTATATGTGGAGAATGCATGCTGAAGCCCATGGGAACAAGTACATCTAAGATGGGTGAGGATGTGGGCTGAGCCATCTATCTGTGATTAAGAGTGTATTGAAGTTGCTCAATCTGGTTGCAATGGATCATGGGCTCTATCACAAGGCTCTAACTGGCCCCAACAGGTTCAAACATGCAACATTTTTTCTGTGTCTGCCTTTTGCTGCATACGCCTGCTGGGAAATGCAATTAAGTAACTTGCTGCAAATTGAATACTGAAAACAAGAGGTTTCCTTGTCCGGCTTCTTCTTTTAGGATGTTTTTATGGTTTAAATATTTTATTGAATTTTCAGACAAACAACATATTCAGCATTTCAGGAGAAATATCAATGCCATCGGCCCGGAATGGGCGTATGCCAGAGCTAGGAAATTAGAACATATAAGCAAACATCGAACATAACAGAAATAAAAAGGAAACTTATTCTAGACCCCCTCCACCCCCCCCCCTTCCCCTGTCCACTAGGAAAACTGATATGGGTGGAACCTTAGTCCCATTAATTAAACTGAGGTGTCAAGACCCTGTCAAGTGCGATTCAGAGAGCCGCAAGAGGCGGAGGTACCTGGGGCAGGTGATTTCCCTGAATTCAGAAGAGAGAAGGGACAGGAATGGTTGCCATAGCTCGTGGAACGAAGATCCTCTTCCCGCTAGTGTCAGAGTCAGCTTTTCCATTCCCAGGACATGCCAAAGGCGATATAGCCACCCTGTGAAAGTGGGGATCTGAGAAGTGCGCCAATGTGTTAGGATGATTTGTACTGCCGAACCCAGGGCTATTGCAATCAGGCGGCCTCTACGGGATTTTAGCGAGTATGTCAAGGGATTTGGAAGGCCTAATAGGACATATGCGGGAAAGCGCGGTATTTGTGTGTCGAGGTGCTTGTCCACTTCATCCAGCACTTGAGCCCAATATGGCTGGAGATGGTCGCATTCCCACAATAGGTGTACCAGGGTACCCGACCCCGCAACCCCGCCAGCACTCTGCCCCCTGGGAAGGATCCATGGAATGTAAGCGTTCGGGGGTGTAATACCAATACATAGCCAGTTTGGTAAGGGTCTCAGTCAGTCCCGTATGATATGCCGAATGGCGGGCTCTATAATATACCCCCTCCCACTCCTTGTGACTAAGTGTTCTGCCCAGCTCCCCTTCCCATCTCGCGCGGCTAGCATTATACATGTGCGTGTTCCTAAGGAGCAACATCTTGTATAGATCCGAAATGAGTCTTTTATCCGATGTGCGGGTGATAAGCCATTTCTCATAGGCAGAGAGGTGCCGACTGGCAGCCGGTCTGACCTGGGCGAGTGATGCCCAGTGCCGAAGCTGAAGATATCAAAGTCGTTCAGTTTCGGGTAACTCATACTCCACCCTGAGTTGGTGAAATGGTATAATTCCATTGACGTCGAAAAGGTGGCCCAGGGAGCGGCACTCCGTGGCCTTCCATCGCGCGAAGGCGGCCACATCCGTGCCTGGTTGGAAATCAGGGTTGTCCAGTAGAGGGGTAAGTGGCGAAGGGAAAGATGTTAAATTATGTTTGAGGTTGGTGCGGTCCCATGTGTCAAGGGTGGTCCGGGTGACATAAGACGCATACAAATTGAGCGGTCTGTGCACCCTCCGAAGGAAGGGGACCCCCTGTAAGGGTGTGGCGGCTACTGCCTGGTCCTGGAACAACCAGTGCTTACCCGACTCCAGCCTGCTCCACTCCACTAAATGACGCAGTTGCGTCGCTTGGAAATACAACAGGAGGTCGGGGATACCCAAGCCCCCCTCCTCCGACGGAAGCACCGTCAATGCTTGTTTCATCCGTGGCTTGCGGCTGTTCCAGATGAATTGTGCGAGTTCGGACTGCGTTTGTTGTATCCATCCTTTCAGGAGATGGAGAGGCAAGGTTTGGAACAGATATAAAATCTGGGGCAATATGGTCATTTTGACTGCTGCTATTTTACCGAGCCAGGAGAGAGGGTAGTATTTCCACTGGGCCAATTCCTTGCGAACCTTCACCCGCAACTGTGCATAGTTAGTAGTCACTATGGTCGATAGGGAGGGGGCTAACTGGATCCCCAGGTAAGGAACGGAGCTCGTCGCCCACTGAATGGGGTGGTTTTCCTGGAGTTGTGCGTGGGTTGATGGCTTCAGGGAGATGTCGAGCGCCGACGACTTGTCTACATTCACCTTAAACCCCGAGGCTAGCGCAAAAGCCTCTAGCTCTGTGAGGCACGCTGGTAGTGCCAGAATTGGGTTAGCCAACGAGTTCAAAACATCGTCTGCATACAGACTAATCGTGTGGATATCGCCCCCAAATTTAATCACGGTTATCGCCGGGTTGTTGCGAAAGTGGTGAGCCAAAGGCTCCATGTAAAACGCAAAGAGAAGGGGGGACAAGGGGCACCCCTGTCTCGTACCTCTCTTGATGGGGAACCGGGATGACGTGTGGCCGTTGACGCGTACCGAGGCTGTTGGAAATCGGTAGCAGTTCAAGATGCGTGTTCGGGATCTCTCCCCCAACCCCGCTCTCTCGAGAACCTGCTCTAGGTATGGCCAATTGACCCTATCAAAGGCCTTTTCGGCGTCGATAGTGAGCAGCATGTATTCCCCCTGTGTCCGGGAGGCTTTCTCAATAAGGTGGAGTGCCCGCTTCATGTTATCACTGGTTTGGCGCTGAAGAATGAAGCCTGCCTGATCAGGGTCAATCAGGCCAGGCATGTGAGGCGTGAGGCGAGCAGCCAAAATCCCAGTGTAAAGCTTAATATCTACGTTGAGGAGGGATATGGGGCGGTAAGCTCCGCACGTAGTCCTGTCCTTTCCCGGTTTTGGGATAACCACTATGGAGGCTTCTAGCATTTCTCCCGGTATCGCCCCGGGTTCGGAGAATGAATTAAAAAGTTTAGTGAGGATCGGGGCTACTACCGTACAGAAAGTTTTGTAAAATGCGGCGGAGAAGCCGTCAGGCCCAGGGGCCTTTGCCAGTTTAAGGCGTGATATGGCCGCTATAACCTCTTCTATTCTTATGTCGCTATCCAGGTGGTCAGCCTGGGCCTTAGTCAGAGATGGTAGATCCGCATTCGCGAGATAAGCGGCGCCGTCAGCCGTGGATAGCGTTGAGCTGGCATACAGACGGGCATAAAAATCCCGAAACGTCTCGGCGACCTCAGAGTCCTCCGAGACTCGCCGACCGTCCCCCCGCTGGATCTCCCGGACTCCCCGCCACTGTCGAGTCTCCCGCAGTTTGTGGGCGAGAAGGCGTCCACATCTATCCCCCCCTGTGTAATAGGCGTGCCGCAGCCGTAGGGCTGCATACTCTGCCCTGTCCTGATCTAGGGCCGCGAGTTGATGTCGCGCGGCTTTCAATTGACGCCAGATCCGTGGCGCCCCCGTCCGTCGATGCATCTGCTCGAGCCCCTTAGTTTGCTGGGTAAGGTTTTCCCTCTTGCGCTTGCGTTCTGCATTTTCTGCCGCAGAGATGGCCACCAATTCCCCGCGTATGACCGCTTTGAGCGCTGCCCATTGTGTGGAGCGGGAGGTGTCGGTGTTATCGTTATGAGAGAGGTAGTCCTTTATTAAGCGCTGTAACTGTTCTATTACTGTTGCACAGTGTAAAAGAGTATCGCGAAGGCGCCATTATTGCGAGGGTAGCTGCATGGGTGGGAAGGTGAAAGTGGCGGTAACCGGCGCGTGGTCAGATAAAGAGGCTACTCCTATCTCTACCTTTGTCGCCAGTGCGTGCAGGGGTGTCGATGCCAGCAGATAGTCGAGCCTAGCGTACGTCTTGTGCGCATTTGAGTAGTAGGAGTACTCTCGGCTATGGGGGTGGAAGCAGCGCCACAAATCTGTAAAGCCTAAGTCTCGCAAGCGTATTAAACCTGCCGTCGAAAGTGCCCCTGTCTGCCCTGTGCGGTGACTCGATCTGTCCGCGTCATTATCAAAGACCAAATTCAGGTCACCCCCCAGTAGGATCCGTCCCTCCGTCGTGGCTGTCGCTTCGGTGAGCGCTGTATGCAGAAACCCTTCCTGACCCTCATTTGGGGCGTAGACTGAGCCCACTGTAAAGGTAAGACCCCCAAGAGTGAAACAATAGGTGAGTAGTCGCCCCTTAATTTCAGCTTCCTTGTGTAGTACCTCCCCCCGAAACCCCTGAGCAACAAGTATGGCCACTCCCGCTGTTTTGGTAGGGCTAGACGAGAACAGCTGGGTCGGGAACATGCAGGATTTGAGACGATGCGTGTCCTTAGATAAGAGGTGCGTTTCCTGTAGAAGGCATATATCTGCCTTAGTATTTTCTAGGCAAGACAGGACTGTTTTACGCTTTACGGGATTGTTAAGCCCCCTCACATTCAGAGTGAGTATCTTAAGTGTGGTGGGAGCCATTGATCCAGATGGGGATGGTGAGGGCTAAGGACAGAGACCAGAATCCGTAACGCAGCACATTGGGGGCTAGTGGCAGTACCAAAAAGCGCTTCCTATGTGAGGGGAGAGTACCGAATAAAAGGGGTGGACAAAGGACCCCAGAATACCCCAAAAACAACCCCAAACAAATAACCAAATAAAACCCTACTACAGAGGGCAAACATGAAAAAGAGTAATAGTGAGAACAAATACATAGTCCATCTTCCTCGGATGATGGGAGTAAAGTTTTCATGGGGGACATATCGTGGCCAGGGACGTCCCTCCGCCCCCCCGCCGGCAGCTCACTTATGAACAGGATACATCAAGAAAAGTCAGCGGGCTGCCGAGCGTCAGTCCGGCTGTGTCTTCGCCAATTCCGTAGGTAGAGCCTCAAGTACTGCTTTCTGACCCATCGAGATTTCTGCGGCGTCTGGCCGCTTAGGCCGGCGTCGCCGACCCTGTTGTCTCCAGCGTGGTCGAGAGTCGTCTGCTCGGGGGGTAGGGCCCTCATCTCCGCTCTCCCCTGCCGGGGGGTTGATGCCCAGTAAGCGGCAGGCCTCCGAAAGGGAGCAAAGTTGGAAGAGTTTGCTATCCATCCGGAAAATCAAACGAAACGGGTGACCCCAGCTGTAGGAAATGTTACGCTGACGAAGTTGCGAGGTGACAGGCCTGAAGGATCTCCTCTTTTGCAAAGTAAGTGCTGCCAAGTCTTGGTACAAGACAGGGTTTTGCCCTTGAAATGTTAGGGGGTGCATCTGTCGGGCCTTCTGTAGGATTTCCTCTTTGGTCCGAAAGTCCTGCACGCAAACCAATATGTCAGGCGGCGGGCTCGCGGCCTGACGAGGCGGCCCCACTCTATGTGCCCTGTCTAGTGTGAGGGCGGCGTCTAGTGGGTTGCCCAGAATATGATTAAAGAGTTCTCTGGCATACTTGAAGATGTCGTCTGTTTCCTCGTTGGCCCTCACTCCCCGGATCCTGATGTTATGGCGACGAGAGCGGTTCTCCAAGTCCTCGATGTGTGACTGGAGGTCCACCTGCTGGTCGTGGATTCGGATGACTTCTTGTTGAAGAGTCGTCAGCTCTGTGTCCCTTCCATCGCTTTTCTCCTCCAGATCAGCGACCCTCTCACCTATGCCATCCATGTCCCTCCGGACATCTTTGATTTCGGCCGTGAGATCCCTTTTGAGTGTCTGTAGGTCTTCTCGTAACGACACAAACAAGGACTCCAGGAAGGCCTTAGTAATGGGTTCTCCCCCGTCCTTACTCATTTGTGCTGCTTGTTCGGTGCTCGTAGAGGTGTCGCTTGCCTGATCCCCGCCCTGGGCCTTTGCATATAAATCCTTGATGGTTTTGTCCCTCCGTCCTCTAGAAGAGGACATGCTGCGTTTCCGCGGGCGGCTGGGGTGGGCACCGCCGTGCCCTGTGTAAATTGAAGCAAAGCGTAAAGCAGGGGACCCGGGCTCTGCAATCTGCTTGCGGCCCCCTCACCAAGGCAACGCACGTCAATCTGGCTCCGCTCGGTCTTCGCCGCGTCTCGAGGATTCTATCCGGCCACCGCACTACTCCAGAGGTCCCCCCCGCCACCCGGCAGAGGGACGCCGACACGCTGAGCAGTTCCGGGGGTCCTGGTGGCCCTGGCCACACGTGCGGGCGCCAACCTGCACCCCTGTCCTCTAGGTCCCGGGGGACCAGCTAGCTCCGCAGTCGAGGGCGCTGGCGTGGGCCTCAGCGCCCAGCGTAACTCGTTGCCACCGACCTCTGTGACACAGCCCTCTCCGCCACCCCCCGAATGCGGCGAGGTTCCAGACCCCCTCAGGGCTCCAGGCGGGATCGGCGTCAGATCTCCCCTCGTCAGTGCCAGGATAGTCTCGGGCCTAGCGGCCGTCTTAAGGGGCCAATATTCCCATCACAGTCACTTCCCAGGTCTCCGGATGAAGCCGCTGCCCCGCTCGCACACACCCAGTGTCGATAGCACACTGCGACTTTCCCCCCGGGGCAGAGCACTTGCCTGGGTCTCGGTGGGGTGGATGGAGCTCCGCAGGTCCGCCGCACCGCCACTCGGCTGCTGGATCGTCTCTCTGCCGCTAGGCCGCACCGCCGGGCGGCGAGTCTTCCACTGCACGGCCGCCGGCTGCGCCTCAACGGGGTCAGTGAGTTCTCCGCCTGGAGTGAGGTGCCCACGGGTCGCCCGCTACACTCCAGGCATCAGTACTTCGGCAGCTCGGCGCGCTCCCTCTGCTCTGCAGTCGTCACGTCCCTCGGGCCTTGCCTTTCTGGCCACCACCGCACCAGCGCGAGGCTGCTCACTTTCCAGGCCGCGCCTCGACAGGGCCGCTCCCGGCACCGCCGCCTCTTTCTATGCCGCGGGAGCTAAACCCGGCAGTCACACCTCTCCGCAATTATCTGTGTCGGGGTGTGGGCGCCCAGCCTCGGGAATCCGCCTGCTGTAAATGGTGAAACGCCGGTGCTTTGCTGGGCCGCCGGCGGGAGCGACGGGACAACACGTCCTATTTAGTCGTCATCTTGGCCACGCCCCCTTTTAGGATGTTTTTAGATGACAACCAGTAATTTCTGTTCCTGAAGCGGTGGATGCTGGGAAATACAGTGATAATGCTTCCTTTAGAAGTGGATGCTGGGATGCTGAGCAGTGAGGTGCACTTGTCCAGATTCTTTTTTTATAGATATTTTTGACTGGAAACCAGTAATAACACTTGCTGAACAGAATACAGTGATGCCACTTTCTGTAGAGGTGGATGATGGCATATGAGGTTCCCCTACTTTCTCTAGGCCTGTCCATGTGTCCCTGAACTGCAATCCTAAGTTCTCCTTCTCACCCAGCAGTAATAAAAAGATAGCAAGATAGTCAGTATTTTTTCTTATCCTACTTCTGTGTGAGAATATACCTCAGCATGCACACTTGAAGAGTTTATCTACTTTAAAAACTGATATTAAATTGTATATATTGCAACCTTTAAGCAAAGTATTTCCATTATAATTGTGTAATGCAGTGTATAAATTACCTTTATGAATTATATTTGCCTGTCAGTTTAATGAACACTACTATCCTACACAATAGACACCAACATGCTTCCTGCCTCCATGTAAACAGTAGTGAATTATATCCTTGGGCTCACATCTGATGTTCACTGTAAGTTTGTGTTAAACAGATACCTACATACATATTTTTCTTCTATCCTACAAGTCTGTCAGATCACATTCTGCAGGCATCTCCCTACATCACATAAATTTAAAAGGGAACTCTGGTTTTGCAGAATAGCACATTTCTGTCTAATTAATCTCATCACCCAACACCGACCATACAGTCTGCAATCTACACATGATGGACAGCCATTATCGCGTGCATCCAACATACTTCTGATAGCTCATACCTAGGATTCATAGTACATCCAACAGTACTCCATATCCAGCAATACCATTACACACTACTGATCCAATCTCATCTACAAATGGTTATACTCAGACAGCATCATCACCATCATATGCACAAAAGGGCATAAAGTCACACCTCTGAAAAAGTGTTGCCAAGTCTGCTGAACTGTCACATACAACATCAACATATTTCCTAGGAGCACACAGATAAAGTTAGTGCAGGCATTTCACACCTTCAAATGCAGAGTATAGTACAATAAATCAAAATTGAATGCCATCATATAGTTGTTAGGTGAGTCATCACAATGGGATCTGCAGTAGTATGTCCATTGTTATTTCTACTACCATCCCAGTCAATCCTATGTTCTGAACCCCACCCCTAATCCCTTCCCTTTTGCTGTGCGTTTGGAGCCTTTGTGTATTCCCTGGGCTTTGTGTATGCCACAGATATTATTTCCTAATATTATCAATTTGATATTCTGCCTAGAACTGTTCTCGGAATTCCTGGATTTTGTTACAAGTTTGGAGGAGTCGGCCCTCCTAGTCTTCTTGCATGTATTTCTTGTTCTTTCTCAGTTTATAGACTAGTGTGTTTGAGTATGCTCTCTGGAAATGGGCTGGCTTGACTAAGACTTGTTCTGGAATGTTTCTGTGAGCCTAATTTATGTTTTCTGCCTTCACATTCCAGAAAGGCCAGTTTTGATAGCCAACTGTTTTATCCTCTCTCTCTCTCTCTCTCTCTCTCTCTCTTCCACGCTCTCTCTTTCTTAAATGGGAATCTCTAACAGTACTCTTCCCAGTTCTTCTTATGCTTATTCGCCCACTTGGGTTGGCCAGTGTTAGACCTGGCATCCTTTGCATGGCTTCTCTCTAATTTTGGCCTTCAGACCTTCTGTTTTTGCTGATTTCGTTTTGCTGACCTTAGGACTCTGCGCACTTTACCACTGCTAACCAATGCTAAAGAGCTTGTGCGCTATCCCTAAAAACATGGTAGACCTGACTTATACCCAACAGGCTTATTTAATTTACTTATAAGTCGCTAGTAAAGTGGTACTATATGTACCCAGCGCCTGTAAATTAAATGGTACTAGTGGGCCTGCAGCAACCACCCACCTAGGTAGCACTTTAAGCATGTCTCAGGCCTGCCACTGCAGATCCTGTGTGTGCAGTTCTGCCAGGCCCAAACCTTCCTTTTCAATACATATAAGTCACCCCTAGAGTATGCCTTGGACATCTCAAGGACAGGGTGCATTGCATTTAAAAAGTTGGACACATAATTTTAAGTTTTACATGTCCTGGTAGTGAAAAACTCTTACATTTGTTTTTCAATACTGCAAGGCCTATCTCTCCCATAGGATAACATTGGAGTTACCTTATTATATTTTATAAGTGTAATTTCCAAATGGGTAGAGGTAACTGATTCATGTTTGGTGTCTCTGGAATTATGATGTAAAATCCTAACTCATGGCGAAGTTGGATTTTAAATTGCAATTCTGAAAATACCACTTTTAGACAATTGTATATCTTGCCTTAGCCACTTGGTGCCTGCAGCCTATCTCTGATCACATGACTGGGTGTAGTTGGCAATTGCGCTTTCTGTATTCCGCATAGAGAGCCACACACTAAGGAAGCTTGGGTGTGACTTGATGGGCCGTCACTGGCAGGATGGATGGGAGGAGCTTGGCCCAGCCTCACACCTGAATAGGCTGTATCCCGTCTCCACACAAAAGGCTGCATACCCCCTGTAGTGAGTCTGGAGCCAGGGCCAAGAAGGCAAGGAATCTGTGCACTTCAAAGGCATGCCTCTAGAAGCTTCTCCCCACTTCAAAGGCATAACTGTGTAAAGAATAAGGACCTCAGACATAAACTGTCTCCCTCATTAACATCTGTCCATGATGATCTTGGAGTCATTTTGAACTGCTATATTCTATTATCAACTTATTATACCACTAAACCCCACATTTTCTCTCAAAAATTGTACCTGCCTTGATTGTTGCTTTTCACTTCTATTCAGCCTATCTGCATATGCTGTTCACCCTCTTCAACTAATCTATATATCTGATACCCACTTACATCTCAAAGGTCCACTTATGGTTTGCATTTCAGTGAGGTTTGCTTTTATTTACCGCAACCTCTTTCCTGCTCTAATTAACTTTGAACTGCTACAAATGTGTCCTTGGTTTTGCTTTTCTAAACTTCCTAGGGGCATATTATCTAGGAAGTGGCGGTGAGAGCGTTAGCCTCCTTGGCTTAACGCCTCTCATCGCCACTCGGAAGCACAAGGCTGCACCATATTACCAAGGATATGGTGCAGCCTGGCGTTTCCCCTGCGATGGCGCTAAGTCTCACGACTTAACGCCAACGCAGAGCACCCTTGCACCAGAGTGCAAGGGTGTCTGCGAGCAGGGGAGGTTTGTTTATGTACAGGAAGGTGTCCCTTCCTGTACATAAACATACCTTAGCATTTTGCTTTTTCCATGTGTGCTGCACAAGGCAGCACACATAGAAAAAGCAAAAACGAGAGAAATGAAGCATTTCTCCTCGTATCACCATCTAAGACCAGGATTTTCCTGGTCTTAAGTTGGCGCTACCACCTATTATCGCCGCTCTTGATAATAGGTGGCAGCGTTGAGTGAATGGGTGTTGCGGTGGAACGCCACCGCAACACCCACTGCACGCCCCTTTCACGCTAAGTTTAGCGTGAAAGGGGCACTATTACCAAGGCAGCGTTAAGCCACTTAGCGTGGCTTTTAGCCACGTTATGTGGTTTAACGCTGCCTTGTAATAGAAGCGCTGACCCTATCGCCACCACAACGTCACAAAAGTGACGTTGTGGTGGCATGACAAAGCTAGTAATATGCCCCTTAATGTCTTCATTTTCATTCTTTGCACTCCTTCACGTTTGTTGTTATAGAATGAGAAGCCTAGACCCCATCCTGTATTTGTATGATCTTTCCCTTTCAAAAGAAATAAGAGGAAAAAGTGGAAGAAAAGGAGCGTCTTCAGGAGCATTCATGAATCTTCCCCTCACCCTGCCGAAAATGGCATCATGCCTGTTGGTTCAATGCTGGCATTTTTGTCAGAGTGAGGGGAAGGTTCGTGAATGCTCCTGAAGGTGCTACTTCCAACACGTCTTTTAATGAAATAACATAATTTAATGTACTAAAAGGAAACACTTAAAAATATTAAAGAAATACACCTTCTTGATTTTTAGAGCCTTTTTCATGGGGCCAAGCATGACATGTGATTCAACTCTACGCATTCATTCGCTGGCTTCCCCACCTATAAGCATTACAGCTACAGGGCATTTACCTTCCATGAGTGCAAAACGAGTTAAAATTATATGCTTGTATAAGAACTGCTTTGTAAATAAACAGAAGCAATATTACAGAGCAGTTACCTTACAATCCTGTTACATTAATGCAAGGTAAAGGCTCTGTAACATGACTGATCTGTAAATAAACCAGACGCGATTTATTTTCACAGCAGTATGTCAGAGATTTTGCACTTATTGCCACAGCACTTCTCTAATGAATGTTGGCTCTGTTTGCTCATGAGCAATGGTCCCTCTAATACTTTTCCTTTTCAAAAGAATGTAAGTGGTGCACACTTTCACAAATCACTGCATTGCGTTACTTTGCCCTGGGAAGGCGTTCCATGGGCTTTGCGTGGGTGTTTCCACGCGACTCACACGGATTTTGATGCATTCCCATATTATAAAAACTTGAAAACCTGGGAATACGCCAAAATCTTACACCTTCCCAGGAGAGGTGTAAGTAGGAGAAATATCTCTACATTCTGCAGCACACATAGAAAATGGATTATGCCTCCCAGGCTTGGTTTTGTATAGGAAGGTGCCCCTTCCTGCGCAAAAACAATACAGCATGCAACACAGGCACCCTTGCACCATGGTGCAAGGGTGCCTGCGTTGACGCTAGGCAGCCAAAAGGTTGCCAGTACATGGGAAAGGACCGCATTGCCTTAAATATGATGCATTCCTGCCCTTTCTCTGTCACACAGTGCAGCGCAGCAAGGTGACTTGCTGCACTGCGTGACTTCTTCATAAATGAACCACTTATTTTGGATTAAATGACCAGACCTTGAAGTTTCTAGTTCATGTGTACCCGTCCTTTATTGAGCACACGAGCCGTCAAAAATGTTCTGGAGGCACTAGCAGCCACGGTCGCTGCAGGCAAGAGCGGTGGGGCCAGGTGAGGGGGGATTTTGAGAGATGACCACGAGGGAAAATTAAATAAATAATTAATTTTCCCTCGTGGTCGTCTCTCGAAATCTCCCCTCACCTGGCCTCACCGCCCCACTGCTCTTACCTGCAGCGTCCGCGGCTGGGCACTAGTCACGAGCAGCGGGTTCAGTTCACCACCAGCATTGTTAATTAAATATTGGGTGCTTCAAATAAATTTAGAATTAGTAGGAGCACATGATTTAAATGTTTAAAACATTGATAAAAATAAAAAATGCACGTTAGCTTCATACCGAATTTTCCTTCAGTGCTTTTTTTCCCCTGTATGTCTGACCCAGATACAGCTGTCTTGGTCTCTCAGACTAATGCTTATGGCAATGTGGTCCCTGGGGAAAATTTAGACACTTTCAGGTACAAGTTTATTAAATGAAGTAGAGTATTCTAATTACACATCCCAATACTTAAGTATGATGGTTTTAATTAGGCTCCAATTAACATAATACATTCAGTAGAAGCAGTAGTACACTGTCCTGCAACAAGAGGATGTTTTTCATCTGTATTAATGCACCAAGAAGTGACACAAAATATGCTTCTCTGAGCTAGGGTACATGCAAATGCAAAACGTGTCTAGGTATAGTGGCAGCTTCACATGTTAGTGTGTGCTTTGCAGTACCAATTTAGGGGGACTGGTAAATGCTCTGTTCCCTCACCAGAACCCCTGAACCTAAATGCCACAGTGAAACATTTTTCTTGTTCAAGCTGTGTCCTGGTTGGATGTCAACGGTAATTCATCAACATTAAGCCAAACATTGCCTCTAGACTCAGCAGCCTGTCATGTGAAACAAAGATTCTCTCTGCATGTTATGAGAATAGTTTTGCTGTCTTAGGCACTGTATGTTTGTCAGATATATATATGTGTGTGTGTGTGTGTGTGTGTGTGTGTGTGTGCGTGCGTGTGCGTGCGTGTGTGTGTGTGGCTTTGTGTTACTATCCTTGTGGGGACTTGAGTGTGATAACACACTCACGCTGTGGGGACTTGATTGCACTGTGGGGACCTAAACCCAAGTCCCCACAAGGCAATGTCTTGTAAATTACCAAAAATGACTTAAGGAACATCTGTGTCAATTTTTACAACTTTTAAAAAAATTGCCTTGTGGGGACGTGTGTTTTATCAAGTGTGTTTATATTTTTGCTCAACTCTGCCCCTGTAGACAGGAGGCGGTACTGCAGTCTTAAACACACTTTGCATTTAAACACACTTCGCTCACCAGAAACACACACTAGCACCAGAAAGACAGGCGTTTCAAAGAAAAAGCTGCAAAACTTGGGTTTATCCAAATATTTTTCATGAAAATTAACCTTTTCTCTATTTATTAACATATAGCATTATTTACATGAAGCTATTGAATTAAAAAAAATTGGGGCATATTCTCAAGGACTTATCGCTGAGTTAGCGGCACTTTATCGCAGCCAAAGTGGTGATAGATTTATCGCACCATTCACAAGCTGGTGCTAACAGCCGATATCGCCAGTTTTCCTGCGATAGCAGCCGCAAAAAACATTGCCACGGATGACACCGGCAACTAACGCTAATGAGATGCAGAGTAGGCGTTCCTGTGCAAAAAGCCGCGAAAACACCACTTCGCAATATTCTCTACGACCAGCCAGATCGGCGATAAGATCCCAAAACAGGCGATAAGGCGCGTTAGCAGCAGGGATTTAACACCTGCTCTTACCTGGTGTTAAGTCGGACGACAACCTGCACCACAAAAGGGAGCCCAGACCAGAGCCACACCTGAAGAACAACAGATGCCATGGAGCTACTGATCATGCAGCTCGGAGCCCCAAGAGGGCCACAACACCCACCCCCCCCAGAACCCCCCCCCCCCCCGGGGCCCTACCCCGGACAAAGATATTTTACATCAACTTTACGAAATCATGAACAAAACATTTCGCCTGATGTCACACAAGTACAACAATTAACATTCATGTGTGGTCAGAAAAAGGAGAATCATTCATTCATCTTTGAATTTCCAAACAAATTATTTTATTCAAATTTAACTCAAAACAACTATTCGGAAGAGTCATGGCGGGTCTTCTCTGGACAATCTGTAAGACACAGCCTGCAAGACAAAAATCAAGATAAGAAGGTGTGTCATGCGCTCATCAAAGGACAGAGAGAGAGAGAAGAGAGAGAGAGAAAGAAAGGGAGAGAGAGAGAGAGAGTGAAAGAGAGGGAGAGAGAGAAAGAGAGAGAAAGGGGGAGAGAGGGAGAGAGGGAGAAGGAGAGAGAGAGAGAAACAGAGGAGGAGAGAGAGACACAGTGAAAGGAAGAGAGGGAGAAGGAGAGAGAGAGTAACAGAGGAAGAGAGAGAGAGAGAGAGAGACAGTGAAAGGAAGAGAGGGAGAGAGAGTGCCGACACTGCGGACCCAGGCCTCACTGCTCACCTGCTGCCACCGGTGTGTTTCCAACCACGTGCCGGTATACACTGGAGTCCACCAGGTCCCTTATCTGAAACAGAGTCCAGATTTATGAATGGCAGAGTCCATATCATTGCACACGCCATCATCGCTTGGCCGCCCCTGCGCACACAGGCTGCTGCACCCCAGCCCCTCCCGCCGCCCAGCTGTGTATGCCCGCCCCTGCGCACCCAGGCCTCACTACTCACCTTCCGCCACCAGCGTGTCTCCAAGAGGGCCCACCACGTGGCGGTGCAAGCTCCAAGCCCGGGGCCCTCGACCTTGGCAGCCTCCACATCATGCAGCCCCGCGCCGCGGGCCACCAGGTCACACACGTGATTCTGGGTCTTGATTTCGCAATGGCAGAGATCATATCAGTGCACATTGCATCATCGCAGGCTGCACACCCGCTCAGCCCTATAGGTGCCACTAACTCTGTGAACCGCGAGGCAACGCCACGTGGTGGTAGGCCCGCGCTGCCCGCTGGCTCAGGCCTACACTGCAGTCCAGCAGGGCTCACACAAATCCTCACCAGGACGGTGCATCATCGCAGGCTGCACACCCGCTCAGCAGTTAAGGTGCCCCTACCTCAGTGCACCGAAAGTCACTGTCCCGTGGCGGTAGGCCCGTGCCGGCAGCAGTGTATCCGGTGCCACCAACTATATGCAACGCAAGTCATGGACCCTTTATGATTGAGTCTCGTGATATGCCAGGCGGACGCAGCCATGTCACCTCCGGCAGTGGGGAAGAACTGGGACACATATCGTCGTCCCCCCCCCTTTATACGTAAGCCGAGTGGGCTGGGTCGGCGTACGCCAGGCCAGCGTAGGGGTGTGAATAATTATCCCTGGGCTCTGGGCGTGGTTAATTTCTGGGCTGGACAGGAAACCAACTGATGCGTGTGTCTCTGTTGCAGTGTCTGCACCACACGGCCCGCAATCGACAATGTTGCAATGTTGCATGCACCCGGAGGGCGGCCGCGCACGAAGGGATTGTACAAGGAGCGCAAGGCCGCTCGGGCTCTTGGCTCATGCATACCAACTGTTGTGTGTGTATCGCTATTGGTGCACCATAAGCCTAAGGCCTAGCCTCAATTGCAGCGCGAAAGCCACATCACATTCCCAGAATGCAAGCCGTAGTCAGACTAACATTAGGGATGAAAGCTCCTTTGTCTCAATACATAAGGCGGAAGGACATCTGCACCTCCGACCTTGGTCTTGCATGCGGCAGGCACCCCCTGAGAGAGATACCATAGCAGATGATGACGACTCCCACACTACGCACAGCGCTAATGATAGACCAATGTATCCACACCCCACACACAAAAAGTCCTTGCTCGAGGTACTCTTGCATGGAATGCCCTTGACACTTATGTACACAACAACCCATACGTCCAAACGTTGCACACACATACGACTCATTGCTCCGAGCTGTGGCATATCATCCACATAACTGCCGCAGGTCAGAAGAGTGCCGGTTCTACGAGAGCCACCAACGCAATGGCAGAACATCCCGGGCTCCTGCACAACGCCTGTCACGTGGAACTGTACCGTGACCGAATGCTGCCTGTTAGTGTCTGATGCATTGGTCTGCATGTTGTGGCCCTTGTCTTGCCCGTATTGACACGCACATGGCAATAAAGTCTACGCAACTTCACTAGTGTTCAACTGTGATGAGTGTTGATTAGAATGACAAATCGTGTGCCTCAACGAGCATTGTCCATACACAGGGAGGGACTGACTGATGCATTTCACTTAGGGGTGAGTCCCTATTGCCAGCTCCACCTCTGTGAGCCAGACATAGTGGTTGGGATAGTTGCTGATAGACCTGTGCTCTTACGTGTCTTCAGCAATGTGAGTATGGTGTCCATATTCTTGCCATTTGGATCAATGTGATCCATCACTACAGGCTGTGTCCACCCAGTTTAGTGTGAGTAGGTATGCGAAGAGATGTTCTGTTGTCAAATGTGATGGGGGACACTACTTTAGGCCTGCCAACGACTTTGACATTTCATACCCAGCCCTATTTCTAACATTGCGTGGGGCAAAGTTGAGGAATTGCGCGATTGTTGTTTCAGAGCAATGAGGCCACAGCTAGTGCACACATTCCCAGTCATCTCACTTCCTATGTGTGTCACGGTCATACATTCGCATTGCTTTCATTTCCCAGGGTGTACCTTTTTGGGCAATCAATGTCCTTACATTCATCCATACTTTCATACTTGATCGATTTGGACATGACACATCTGTGTGAATTTGAATGATTTATTCACATTCGGTGGAGTGTCGGAGCTGGAGCAGTACATGGCCATGCAAACCCCACATTACATTGTAGCCCAGTGGAGGGCCAGCCAAAGTCATTTAGGGATTGACAAGTACATCAGAAGAGTATGAGTACAGTCCGCAGTCTGATTGCTGTGTCATTGGTAAGCAAACAAAATATGGCAGTCCATTTTGAGGTCCAAGGTGAGTGTCGCAGAGTGTTTCGGGGGACAGTGGGAGGTGTTGTTACAGGGCATGATGCAGAGGGCAGAACCAAGCTGAAACAGGGCATATGGCGGAGAAGAATGCTACTGGCTCCTTCTTACTACGAAGGTGGAATCACCTGCATCTTCGTCCTCTATGTCATCTGTCTGACATGTGGGTGCTGATGTTTGGTCTGCAGCACTGTGTGCCACTGACACATCAGGGGCCGGAGATGTGTGTGTAGAAGTACCAGCAGCATTCATCAGCAACTGCCTTAGTGGCAGCAATGCGATGATGAGGATCTGCAGGGCATGGAAGATCCCAACAACTATTCGCTGGTGTGCATCCGTGGCAGCCATTCTTTCCGCATGCATCCGCTCCATGTTCTCCATTATCCTCAGCATCTGTGCCAACTCTCGGCTGACATCGCTGAGGCCACTCTGACTAGACAGTTGTTCTCCTCTCAGAGTCATGACTCCAGTGATGTCAGGCATGGATTGTTGGACATCATGGAGCGAACTGTGGGTGTCCGTTAGGGAGTGTAAGTGGTCCCTGATGGGACTTAGACACCCACGTATGTCATCTAGTTTGGCTGCCATGAGGTCGAACCCCACCCGCACCTCTTCAGCCACCTCCTTCTGGCAGTCTAACACATGGCCTTGGAATGCGATGTGTTCTTCGGTGAGTGCTGGGAGCCAGCCGTGGTGGTGGGTGCTTCCTGCTGTGTGGTCTGTGCAGGGGGTGGGGTCTCCTCGATGCAGCTGGGCTGCCCTGCTCCTGGAGGTGGGTTGCCGTAGCTGTCCATGAGCTGTTGTAGGGCATCGGTGTCGAAGGTGTGGAGGTCCTCTTCATCATCACTGCTGAGTTGTCTGGTCTGCTCTGCAGGAGGTGTTGATTGTCCCTCTACAATGTGAAGGGGAGATGCATTTTAACATTGTGTTGACATGTATGTTGACGCATTGTTCGAGTTTACATACAGACTGCATGACAATGTACATTGTTACTGTTTGGGAGGAGCTGACTATTTGATGCGGGACAGTGGACATTTGAACTACATCACGGATGTGAGGTTGTACACGTACATTGTCATCTCACAGTTTCCTGCTATGCCAGATGTGATTGGCCAGTTTCTACGCACGAGCGGAACCAGTTGTGTCCTCTGTTCTGTAGTGAGAGTGTTGCACTTTGTACCACATTGTCGTCAATGATGATGTGCTGTTATTGCTATGTGTGTGTGCTGCATTGTGGGAGAGTCGTACCTGCAGCTGTGATTTTGCTGCCCCTTATCCCTTTGAGGCGGTGTGCCTTTGACTTCTGTGCTTCTACAGTGCTGAGATGTTGCACACTTGGCTAATTTTGGCTCTGGTTCGGATTTTGGACTCTTGGGCATGGTTTATCCGCAGATGTGTTGTTGACGTCAGGGGTTGTTTGTGCACGTGGATGTGTCAGGGTGTGACCTGCTCCTTTACGGATGTGTTCCACACTCAGCCACCTCAGTGTCGTGGCGTGCACCATGTCATGATAATTGGACTGCAGCCATGCTGTTCGTCATGCAGTGTCACTTGCATTGTCAGTGTGGCTCACAGACATGCAGCTTTGCTGGTTTTGACATGTGTGCATGGGTTGGTTGTGAGATTGGTGCTGTGTGGGGAGGGACCCCTTTGTGCCGATGGTGGACGGGGGCCTACTTGCTGTTTGTATGTGTGCTGCAGTGTGCCAAGGGGATCAGGGACATGATCCAGAGTCATTGTGGGTGTGCAGTGTGCTCTACTTAATTGTGCGCCATTGTGCCCATCTCCCCCCGCCCCCCCAGTCCCTGTTCGGTACTCACCCTGGTGCTGTTGTGTCAGGTCATGTCGAGCAGTGTCCGGACCCCCAACTCCTGCCACCGTCTCCCCACTGATGACTGTGGCCACCATTTCCTCCATCTCATCCAGCTCCTGGTGTTCTGCTGGACTGCCACCTCCAGTCTGCATTGCTGCCTGATGGTTGTCAGCGAGTTTCTTCTTGGTTTTGCGCTTCGCATCATTCCAGCGCCTCTTGACCTCTCCAATTGTCCTCCTCCTCACTTCGACTGCATTCACCTTGTCCAGGATGGACTGCCATATTGCATTTTTATTTGCCAATGACACGTTGGAGGTGACGAACAGTTGTTGGTGGTGTTCTATCACCTCCGTGATGATGATCCTGTTTTCCTGCGGACTGAACCTCGTCTTCCTCGTGTACTTCTCCTTGCCCTTCCGTGACCCCGAGGTCCCAGGCTGGTCCTCCTGGGGGCTTGTGGGGTTCTGGCCGTTCTCTGTACTTGCTCCGGCTCCCTCCGTGGTGCTGCGCAGCTTTAATTATTTTGTTTGTGTTTTTCGGTGCTTTTATAGTGCATTTTTCCGCATGACTCGTGGGAATTGCAGGCCTGTCGCTGGTTATCGCTGATTTTTTTATTGCGGTTGGCCACATCGCCACTTTTTTTACGTTCGTGTTTCGCGTTTTTTTGCCGTCACGGTAATTTTATCGCGGTCATTTGACGCGTTAGCGTGAGACTATTGCATGGTACCGCCGTGTTGAGAATACAACGTTAACACAGTGTTATTTTCCCGCGATGGACTGCGATGTGCACAGTTGCGTTAAGCTAATTTTGTGATAATTATCACACGTTCTTGAGAATATCCCCCTTTGTGTCTTAACATTATTAGTGGTTTTATAAACATTGCTAAAAGCAAATTGGGTCAGTTTTGAATCCCAGAATACTGCACTATTGCCGTTTGATCCTATTCTGCAATTAAAGAATGATGGTGCACTACACTGTGATACAACATAAACTGATTTGATTGTTTTTTGTAAATAACCTAGGAGCATAATTGCCTATTGTTACATGTTAATGCTGTCCCAGGATTTCATTGTCTTTTTGTTGCTTTGCCTTTGTTTACATATTAATATGCACTATAGTGTAGGTTCTTTTAGATGATGGCTAGATGAGTGAATGACTAGCATTGCATAGTGCTAAGGACTACATGCTCGCAGACTGCGAACTGAAGCAATGTTATACCCACAGATTTAAAATAGTTTTTTGACATTCCCAGAGATGGGTGAAGAAGAATCATAAAGCAACAAGGATGCACCAAAATATGTTTATTCTCCTGATTGCAAGTGTACATTGTGCTATATCATAGATGTTTCCTGTTTGGCAGATTGTGACTTTTCTACACTATTGCTGCTTAAGGTTTATGGAAAGGATGCATGGCAAAGGCATGGTTTTATTCATCCAACAGCTCTTCTTTATTTGAATAGGAAAAAGTTCAGGTTTTGCTTTTCGTATACCAATTTGGGGACAAATGTACAAACAGCCTGCTCCCAAAGAGTGGCTGCACCTATCTGTCTCTCACTGATATCTGTAAAAGGACACTTTTGTAGACCGTCTCCTAAATGCTCGCTTCGAATCGTGGAAACAGAGAAATAGCCACCGGGCTAATTCTATCTATTTGTCTTATTTCTTTCTCAAGTATTAAAAAGCTAAATGAAAAGTAAACACATTGCCAAAATGTTTGATCTTTATTCACTTCAGGAGCAGGGTACTATTAGAGGGTGTACAGACGTCTGTTTCTCAAAACATTGAAAGATGAAAAGGCTATGGTGTTATCTTCAGCCTGAGGAGGAGGGAGACAAGGGGATAGAATCTGTCGAAAGGTTCAACAGACTGTCTCCTGTGCCATGCATCAAACCGTGAAACACAAAAGTATTCATGTGAACTGCTTCTAAACTTTTGCAGAGTCAAAGGTCCTCCACAGCAACACTGAAACATAAAGCAGTATCAGTACAATCGCCAATTCACGTTCTCCAAGGAGCTTCATCCAGTACCTGCCTACTCAGTTTTGCCACCGCTGCTGGCATGGGACTGATAGCTCTCAATTGCAACCTCCACACTCAATCTGAAGCTGTGAGTCAGTTCCCGTTGTTATTTCATGGCCTAGGCAGGCTCAAAACAATGAAGGTATGACTTCACATCAATGAGGGCGTTCGCCCTGTTGCCCAGTGGCGCCACAGAGTTTCTTTCCACTTGCAAGAAGCTGTTGAAAAACAACTAGAAATGCTTGAAGCATGGCATCATTGAGAGCTCAACCGGTCCTACGGCATGGGTTTCACCCATCGAGGTGGTGCCAAAAAAGGACAGTGGAGGTGCAGCGCACATCTGTGTTGATATGCGCTAGGCCAAAAAAGCAATTGAGAGAGAAAGAAACACTGGTTCACACATAGCGGACATGATCATGCAACTGAGCGGTGCTAAAGTATTCTCCTGTCTTCACCTGAACAAGGGATACCATCAACTCGAGTTGTAAGAGAATTGCAGGTACATCACTACTTTTCTGACTCATGTTGATTTTCTCAGATACAAAAATTTGAGTTTTGGAGTGTCGTCAGCTGCAGAAATATTTCAGGATGTTATACCTTGATTAATTCAACATGTTACGCATGCTTTTAATTACAGTGATGACATGCGAGTATTTGGAGCAACGCAAGAGTAGCATGACAAGGCTCGTACACAAGTATGGCAGTTACTTGCTGATGAAGGTCTCACTCTGAACGCAGCAAAGTGTGACTTTCACAAGATCAAACTTAAATACTGTGAACACATGTTTTCTGATGAAGGAACAACCCCTGACCCTGATAAAGTGAAAGCTCTGTCAACAACATGCCCCTTCAAGATGTCACCATACTGCAATCCTTCTTAGGCATGGCCAGTTATTGCTCAAGATACATTCATGACTTTGCTTCTGGAAGTGCCCCATTGAGAGACTTAACAAAAATGAATGTCCCATTACAATGGGTTGCTGAATGTGATCAAAGCTTCAAATGAATAAAACATGCAATTAAAAATGAGACTGAGATGGCCTATTTTGACCACAGATTACAGACTGAGATTACAGTAGATGCAAACCCGGTGGGGCTGGGGGCTGGGCTTGCTAAACATAATGGCCATCCAAATGCTCAGAGACATATTGTGGCCTATGCCAGCCGAAGCCTGTCTAACACAGAACATGCCTATTCTCAGCCGGAGAAGGCGAGTCTGGCTGTTGTGTGTGCCTGCAAACATTTTTATGTGTTTCTATACGGACAGGGCCGGACTGGGAACTGAAAGCAGCCCTGGCAAATTTTGCCAGACCAGCCCCCGTCCGGCGCGTCGCGAGCAAACGCAGCGAACGAGCCCAACCACTACTAGGGGGTTTAGGTGGGTTTGGGGGGTTCCCCTCCAAGAAAAGTTTGGAAAAAGACAGACCAAAATGGTGCATTTTACAGCACATTTTTCATTACATATTTAATTGTATCAACTTTCAAAGCACAGTAAATAGTAGATGATGACCTTAAAGAGCACCAGGTTACCCACCCAGTCATATGTGTACCCATATAGACATTCTTACAGAGAGCATCAAAAATTAGACACGAGTAGTGAATCAGAGAGAACAAAGTAAAAGTGAGACCAGCCCCCATATGGTGTGTAGCAAGCAAGCGCAGTTAGCAACCACTACTAGGGGGAGTTTGGGGGGTTCTCCCCCCAAGACAATTTTAGAGACAGAAAGGCCAATACAATGCATTTTTCAACACATTTTTCATTACATATTAGATTGTATTAACTTTTAAAGCATAGTAAATGATTACCTTATGTAGCACCAAGATACCCAGTCATAAATCACAGACATTCCTACAAAGAACACTAAAAAATGAAATGTCGAGCACGAAACATGAATTTAAATATAACCAATTTATTCTTAATATAAAATAGTATAAAGACATTTAAAAACGGCCTTAACTTCAAACAATTGTGCAAAGGTTCAGAGGAAAAAATGTACAAGACAATGTGCAAACATTAAATGATTTTTATATCCTGAGTTTTGTAAACAGTGCTAAAATAAAGCATCTTAACCCCTTCGATGCTCATGACGAGCTCAGCTCGTCATGCTGCGCGGTCGCGCTGTGCGCATGACGAGCTGAGCTCGTCACGACCACACCCGCGATCGGAATGTCCACCACCTGGGCGGAATTCCGATCGCGGCGAAGCGGTTAAGTAAAGTGCAACAGTGCACAACATTATGATTGTGGGCATTTTAACATTTTAAACAGTTAACATGACCTGCCTGCCTGCAGCAAATCCTTAATATGAAATACTGTAAAAACATAATAACGCACTTCATCTCAAACAAGTGTTATATTCAATCGCACTTCACACTTCTTTGCATTAATTTGTGTCAAGAGGGTGTTTCACGGATGAGATGTGGGAGTCCCCAAGCAAACACCCATGGGTTTTGATGTAAAGCCTTACCTACTAACAAAGGTAGACCTAGATTTAAGACAAAAGCTGACGCCTTCTTGAGGTTTTCCAAGAATGCATGTATGCTCTACAGTACAGCATAAATACAGTACAGTAAACATTTTAAAGTTTGCCTAAGCATAGGATTTTGTAGTGGATGGATATTACCTGTTGTTTCAGTGCGAAACCTATGCTAGACATAATGCTCACAGCCTTTCACTATGGTACAAAGGTGTGTGCATGGTGCAAAGCAGGCTCAAAGAGATCCAATGCAAGGAGGTCAACTCTGGTTATTGCACTGCGTTGTTTGTTATTTATAAATGGCCCTCAAAATGTTGACGGTAACGAGTTTTCATGTCCAGAGTACAACCTTCAAATAAAATATTTTATTAGAAGTGCTCAGCTTAGAAATGTGGTAACTTGAGCTCACATTTTAAAGTGTTAACATCCCTTGCAACAATTTGCTTTTGGAGGCAAAAAGATCAATGATTTTCTCATTGCTTACTCGCATTAAAGCATCTTTTTCCACAGACATAAGCATAAAGGCTTCCAAACGTGACTTAGAGAGAGAGAGATTTATGCAGCCTGTTTAAGATGTACTTGAGCTTAGAAAAAGATCTTTCACAAGCCACCTGAGAGGAGTAAAGAGTCAATGCCAACATATAGGCATTAAAGAGAGAAGAGTAGGCTTTACTATACAGGTTATAACGCAATAATAAACTATAGCAGCAAGCAATACAGTGCTTGCAAGTCTTACACTTATACTTTTTTTGCCCAACATTGGCGTGCTGTACTATCTCATCCTCAAAGTTGAGATAACGGGTGTCTAAGTCTTGCTCATCTTGAACTTCTTGGATGATACTGTACTCTTCCTCAATACTGAGTTTTAATCTGCTCCACTTAGATGCAAAATCAAGCAACTCATGCTGCAGTTTTTCAACAGATGCTTCCGCATCAAATCTAGTTAACAAGCCACTTAGTCGTTGAAGAGCATTTTGGGGAAAGTTCTGGAGGATGTCTTCAAAGTTTCTTGGGTCCAGGCATGCCAAATCTGCAAACAACTGGCCATGAGTTGTGAATCGACTTTGCAGGCTGGTAACTACTTTGTCCATTGCAGCATTATAAACTTCTATCCTGTATCTATCAGTAGCTGACCTGATGGGTTCATCAGTCGCAGTTTCTTCTTCCTGCGTACTCGAACCTCTGGGAAGTCAACTTGAATCAAAATTTTGCTATCACACTGATCCAATTTTCTTTTGCCCAATTGATGAATTTATTTGTAGCATCCATTATGCAGCTGAAATCCCGACCCTGTTGCTGTAGGGAGTCAATGGTTTTAGTTACCATTCGATATGCCTGCAGTACGTCAATACCTTGTGTTTGCAAGTACAGAGATAAAGGAGTGGTATTTTGAAAAATAAATAGATACATCTGTGCAGTTAAAAGGGTGTCAAATGTAACTAGTGACTTTAGAAATGAAATGGCTTTGTATCTGATCTCATCATTGAAGTTATCTGATGTGGATATCTCTTCCATAGTTTGAAGAACCTCAATGTACACAGATTTGCTTGGGTCATTGTATAGACCAAAGATTTTTTTGAGTGCTACATCTTTGGCCCACCATCTTGTTTCTCCAATTATAGAGATGGACCGAAACCATGCTTCAATACTTTTGTCTCGTCACACGTTCATTCGAAGGTATGAATCTCTCAGAAATACGGCACAAGAATATAACAGCCAAACAGTGATACTGCAGATACAGAGATTTTAGTGACATCAGTTATAACAAGGTTAAGTACATGCGCGTAGCACCACACATGAATCTGATCAGGTGCTTTTTTACTCAGCCATGCTGTGAACCCATTATACTGTCCCTGCATATTGGAGGCTCCATCTGTTGAGTTACCAACACAATTTGCAACGCTAATGTTCATGGATTCAAGTGCAGTGCAAACTCCTCATCCACGCACACAAGGCACTCCACAAGACTGGCCCAGCCTACCTCAACAGACGACTCTTCTTCTACGTCCCCAACCGCCAGCTCCGCTCCGCCGACCTCTCCCTCACCACCGTCCCTCGCATTCGAAGAACAACCACCGGCGGCAGATCCTTCTCACACCTCGCCGCCAAGACCTGGAACACCCTTCCACTAAGCCTACGACAGACCCAAGACCTGCTGACCTTCAGGAAGCTACTCAAGACCTGGCTGTTCGACCAGTAGCAGCACCCCCCCCTTTTTCTCTCCCCAGCGCCTTGAGATCCTCGCGGGTAGGTAGTGCGCTCTACAAATTCTGTGATTGATTGATCGATTGAATGCCTTTCCAGTTGTCATTGTACAATTAACAACAGACACAAGACGTTCGTGGACAACATCGGTCAAATATCTGACTATAATAGAGCACTGGTCTACAACATTTATGTCCTGTGTTGTATCCAGCTGTATTGAGAACATTTCGGCTTCCCTGATTTCTTCAGCAATACCCTCGTTTAGTAATGAGGAAATAATATCTATGATAGAGTTTACAGTTGTTTTTGAAATCAGGGTAACCAGATTGCCACGCCCTTTACCAGTCTTTGCAACCTCATGATGTTTTCCACTCTTTTTAATGACATCCTCAAGATGGCTTTTCAATAATGGATCAAATTTTTTAAGATACTGAAGAAGCTCCCAAAAATTTCCATGATCCAATGTTTCATCTTCTAAGGTGTAGGTAGCTTCTGTAGTTGCTCGATAGCTCAGACCTTTTTTGCCAATCAGTTTTATTGTTTCCACTACTCTTTCTAAAATGGCACGTTTTCGCTTGAGTTCCTCTTGTTTTGCAGTCGTGTGTTTTTTAAAAAGATTTCTACATATATCTATGTTTCTTGATCGCATCATGACGGATTCCGAAGTACTGTGATGAAGGATGCTGTCTTCGTGCTCATCGATTCTTTGATACATATGCCTTTCATCAGAACAGCCATCAATGAAAGCACTTCTATCTGTCTGTTTGCTAAAAGCTAGACATACCACACAGAAAAAGGTTTCGGCTTTGTGTGAATAAGTCAACCACTGCCTTGGTTTCCCATTTTTTTGCTGATATAATCTTTTAGCATTCCAACGTAGACCATCAGGTTGGAAGGGATGAAACTTAAAAAAGGCATTCAAATTTTCAGATGTTGGTCTAAAAAACCATTGGTCCTCCGCTGGATCAATCAAAGTCACATCAGCATATGCTGATTTCTCAACTATGGGGTCTTCTTGACACTTCTCTTTGGAATCTTCCCCACTTTCTATTTCAATGTAACCTTCTAAACACTTGGGAGCTGCCTCCTTTACTGTGGAATCACTACTCATTTCAGTCCTTTGGCCTTCAGCAGTTTGTTCAACAGCTTCACTTCTGAAGCTGGTAGACGTGATGTCACCTTCGAGAGAAACCAAATCTTTTTGGGTCTAAAAATATCACTCAATTTTTGGTAATGGCTTGCTTCTTTCTCTTGTATTTTGTTCTTCTTTTCACGTTCTTTCTCAGCTCCTCCTTTCTTGTGCACTTTCCTCTTTCCAAAAGCTTCATGAGTTAAAGTCATATCAGCACATGCTGATTTCTCAACTACAGGGTCCTCTTGACACTTCTCTTTGGAATCTACATCACTTTCTAATTCAATGTAACC